>CM053790.1:70602129-70612129 GCA_028749045.1 Cupressus sempervirens | reverse complement strand
TGAGGGAAAGAGTCTTAAGGATACCAACTTTTTGGGATGGGTGGTGGTGGGAAGAAATGATGGAGACACAAACCAAGAACAAAATGGAAACAACAGAAAAGGGAAATTATATTAACTGAGAAAATAAGCTAGTACAACCAGTACAGGAAAATAAACTTCAAAACATGCACTAAGGGCTTACAACAGCATAAATCTGGAGATAATTTCTCCTTATGGTACCTCCTCTCAAACTCCACTCGGAACTCCCTTTTACAATACCATAAATCTCCTTAAATAGACCCCAGAGGGTTAAGGACTAGGAGTACATTCTAGAAAGTGCTAGTAGGCATCCACTGGCCAAATAGAAGGTTTCGGAAGCTACGTTAGAAGTCGGTGCAATTCTAGAAGAATCCAAAAATGGTAACCAAACTTTTGGGAGGCATAACTTTTGAACCGTAGCTCTGATTGACGAACCATTTACATTTTTGGAAAGCTCTTGAAGTTCTCTATAGCCCTATGGAAGAGTTTTGCTCCTCCCCCATTTTTGGCCCTTTTTGAGGTCATTTAATGCCCCTAACCTGACTTCGAAGCATTTTTAGGGGGTCTCCAAAACTCAAAAAACTATCGTAACTTTCAAACAGTGCGGCCTTTTGACCTGATTCTTTTTCTGGAATGCTCTAAATCACAACTACATTCATCTAGTCAATTCACACCTTTTAGGTCACCAAAATGATGGCCAAATTGGATGCTCCTATTTTTTTGGGATTTTCAAACGCATTGATAGTGGAACTATGAGAGTTGGAACCTTTATTTGACCCAAATGGGCATCCATAAATGTAAAGACATGAAACAAAAACTAAGTCTAAGTACATTTTTTTGGGTGACACAGGATTGCCCTTATACCTCTAGATGCTCCTGCATCAAGAAGAATGGAGGTATAAATTGTTGTGGGTGGCTTTACGGCACACTCGACAACCGAAGGTACCATCAAGCTTCTTCATGATGAGGATGTCGAGGAAGGGCAACTGGTTGGCAGATTCAAGCTCCTCGGCGAAGGAAATGGTGGGGGAAAGCTTGTTGATGTGTTCGTGAAACTCATCAAGGTTTTCCAGCCCATGTGGCCAGTACACGTTGGTGTCATCAACATAATGCTTCCACCATTTGGGCTTGAGGGGAAAGGTGTGGAGAGCCATCTCCTCGAAATACTCCATATAGAGGTTTGCTATGAATGGGGAAAGAGGAGAACCCATCGCCACTCCCTCCACCTATTCATAGATGACATTTTGGAAAGAGAAGAAAGTGAATCTTAAGTAGAACTCCACCAAACTAGATAGCTCATCCCCAACCTTACACCTCACAATTTGCACAGCATCCTCAATAGGAACCTTGGTGAAGAGCGAAACAACATCAAAACTAACCAAGACATCACAAGGCTCCCACTTGACATCTTGAATAAATTGGAAAAAAATGGCAGTAATCTTTGATGAAAGAGTTGGAATGCCCCAACAATGGAGAGATAATCTTGGCAAGGTGAGAAGCTAATGCGTAGGTAGGGGATCCAATGGTGTCCATGATAGGTCGCAAGGGAACACCCTCCATATGAATTTTCGGAGCCCCATATATGGGAGGGTTCACTTTGTTTGAAGGCACCAATTTTTTGTTAATCACGTCATCAAAGGAGGAGTTAGACACAAAAACTTTGACTTTATTCAAGATTTTCGAGCAAGGATTACGAGGGAGAATCTTGTAGCTACTAGGGTCTGAGAGCAAGTCAAGAATCTTGGAGATATAGTGTTGCTTTTTCAAGATCATTTTGGCATTACCCTTGTCTGCCTTGCTGATAAAAATATCATGATTATTTACAAAATCACAGAAAGCACGTGATTCTGCACCAAAATTGTTGCATCTGGGTGGTTTGGCATGTCGAAGAGTGAGAGTACAATCCTGCCTCACTTCTTCTACAACCTTAGATGGGTGGGAACATATACCATTCTCAATCTCAAGGAGGAACTAAAAGTGAGGAATGGAGCGGGTGGGACAATAAAAATTAAGACCCCACTTCAACAAGTTAAAAGAAAGGGGGTCAATGGTGGCACAAGAAAGGTTCACAACTAGCATATTTTCCCAATTAGCAACTGAGTGAGGAGCAGAGGAAGAAGATGAATTGTCTACGCGATATAACCCTATGTTCTAAAATTTGTTAAAAGAAGGATTAATCTGATAGATAGGTGAGGACCCTGCCATGTGGGACCCACAAGAAGGATGGGGTCTATTAGCAAGAGATGAGGGGGATGGTGACAAATATGAGGACGATAACAAGGAAGATATGGGGAGATCAGACTAGATTATTGTAGCCTCCGTGCGAGACTGCTATTCAATGTTATAACTGGAGACAAGACTGGATTCAACCAAGTCAGGGGGTTGGTGAGAGATGATTTGTTGGCCATCATCAAAGAAATTAAAGATAGAAGTCTCACACATGCAAACAGAGCCTGAGGGACAGTTGTGCATACCTGAGCTATCAGATAAGGAGTCATTGTATGAAAGTGAACATTGGGGATCATCCATGGGAGCAATGAATCGAAACTCTTGCGATGTAGTAGTGTGAAGCATAGCTAACTTAGAGTTAGAATCCAGTTGCTCTGAGTGCACTTGGGAGGACCTGGCAAAAGTGATGGTCCATGCTATATGATGCGCGGTGAGTCCCTATTGTGAGCTGCATGCATTTCCTCTACCATATGTGTCGTCGTAGGAGGTTGAAACCCAAGTGAGGACTTTTTACTATGACTTGCAACAACTCTAGAGATGGACATCACGTTTACAGACATATCTACATGTGCGAAAATACCTTTGTGTAGCTCTGCAAGAGCCGAAAGGTGAGGGTGCGCAGAGCGAAGGGTGTATGAAAATAATGATGCCAACTATGGCATCTCTTGAGCAAGTAAAATAACTTCTTCTTTTTTCTTTTGATGCACTCCGCTTGGCATCCTAGAGCTCTAGCAAAAGAAGAGGTATCTAAGCGAATCCACAGGTCTAGATGAAGAGAAGCAACTAGCTCCTATAAAAAGAGGACAATCACTTCAAGAGGAGATGAAGAGGCCAATAATTTCAAGAGGAAGTTAAAAGAGGCTATTGCCATTAGCTATCATCCCATTAACCTCAATCAGGATGATGGGTGGTCCATTAACCATTCATGGCGCCCCTTGCTTGATACCCTTGACAACCTCCATTCTAGCATGCTCAACAGACTCCACCACTCTTGATGCTTTTTCAGTTTCCCTTCTTGCTTGCTCTTCTAGTTTTTTTGTTTGATTTTTTCCTCTTCTCCTTCCCCCTCTCTTCTCCTCTTTCCTTCTAGGTGCTTGTTACTTCTTCCGTGGTGTGCAGCGTTTTCTCTCTCTCTCTCTCTCTCTCTCTCTCTCTCTCTCTCTCTCTCTCTCTCTCTCTTGCACACTTCTTGCTTCTTTCTTGTGAGTGGGTTTTGTGCTTAGGCCACTTGGTTTCCTGCTAACTTTTATTTTAGTGTCCTTTTGTCTCTAGTATGGTTTATTTTTTCACGTGGTTATCTCCTTCCTTTTTTGTGCGTCCTCCTGCCGATTCTTTTGTTCTTTCCTTTTTATCAAGGCTACAAAGCATGTAAGAATTTTCTCCTTTATCCCTACATGCATGGTAGCTTGGACATTTTCCTCCTTCTTATTTATCTTTATTCATTTCACTATTTAGTATTGGCCATTTTTTATTTCCCTATGTACATAAAATTGTGTACATATAGAATGTTGTTTTTTAGCCATTTATATATATATATGTATGTATGTTTGTATATATGTATATATATATCTATATATATATATGTGTGTGTGTGTGTGTGTGTGTGTGTGTGTGTGTGTGTGTGTGTGTGTGTGTGTGTGTGTGTGTGTGTGTGTGTGTGTATAGATATATAGATATATATAAACATATATACATACATACATACATACATATATATATGTCATGCATATTTTACTTATTTTATATATATATATATAGATATATATATCATAGATATACATATATCTTATATATTTATATATTTCATTTATATTATATTGTGTTTTCTTTATATTTTTTCATGTATATAGCTATATTATAATATAATACCCAATACATTAATAACAATTATAATTATATATATATATATATATATATATATATATATATATATATATATAGACATTATATATTTTAATTGTTGTTTCTATATATATGCAGCTATTTTTTGTTCCTATTTTTCTTCTTTCTAGTTTTTAAATTCTTTCTTTTTTAACCTTTTTCTTTTATTTCTTCTTTTACATATTTTTTGATGTGTGTAGCTTTTTTTCTATTTTTTGGTATTGCATGGTTTTACGAGCTTCCCCCTTCTCTTCTTATAATTCTTTAGAAAGGTCCAGTCTGCATATCTTACTATCCCGCACTTTCTTATCCTAATGATGGATCATGTAGTGTGATCCGAAATGTTGATGAAATAAGCAAACACAATTCAATCCAGAAAACTTAGTACTTTACACATGGATTGTGGAAATTTGTTACTGTTAATTGATACCCTTCATGGGAGGGAGTTATATCACAAAGCTAAACAACTAGAAGTGTTGAGGATTGAGCTAATGAAAAAATTTGTAGACTTAGCCTTTCTCAAACATTGCAAAGACTCCTATCTACTTCCAAGTTTCATATGTATCCACCATCATCTCTGGAGTGTGCAAACTCAGCATATTTTCTTCCATGTTGGTCTCTCTATTCTCAAATTAGTCATCCAGTCTACAAGGAGAGTGATCAACCACATTAATGCCAGATTGATGCCTCTTCATCTAGAGTCGGTAGCTTCCCTTCGTCCAGACCTGTGGATTCGCTTGGATACCTCTTCTTTTGCTAGAGCTTTAGGATGCCAAGTGGAATGCGTCAGAAGACAAAAGAAGAAGTTCTTTTCCTTGCTCAAGAAATGCCACAGATGGCATCATTCCCATTCGTACACCCTTCGCTCTGCGCATCCTCACCTTTTGGCTCCTACAGAGCCACACCAAGGTATTTTTGCACCTGTGGATATGTCTATAAACATGATGTCTAGCTCCAGAGTTGTTGCAGGTTGCAGTAAAAAGTCCTCACTTGGGTTTCAACCTCCTGCGATGACACATATGGTAGAGGAAATGTGTGTAGCTCACAATAGGGACTCACCGTGCATCATATAGCATGGACCATCACTTTTGCATGAGGATTTATCGGTGGCCAGGTCCTCCCAAGTGCACTCAGAGCAACTAGATTCTAACTCTAAGTTAGTTGTGCTTCACACTACTGCAGTGCAAGAGTTTCGATCCATTGCTCCCATGGATGATCCCCAACGTTCACTTTCATACAATGGCTCCTTATCTGATTGCTCAGGTATGCACAACTGTCCCTCAGGCTCTCTTTGCGTGTGTGAGACTTTTGTCTTTAATTGCTTTGATGATGGCCAAAAAATCATCTCTCACCAACCCCCTAGCTTGGTTGAATCTAGTCTTGTCTCCGGTTATATCATTGAACAATGGTCTCACATAGAGGCTATGATAATCTAGTCTGATCTCCCCATATCTTCCTTCTTATCATCCTCGTATTTGTCACCATCCCCCTCGTCTCTTGCTTATAGACCCCATCCATCTTGTGGGTCCCACACAGCAGGGTCCTCGCTTCCCTGTTAGATTAATCCTTCTTTTAACCAATTTCAGAACATAGGGTTATATCACGTAGACCATTCATCTTCTTCCTTTGCTCCCCGCTCGATGGCTGATTGGGAAAATAGGCTGGTTGTGAACCTTTCTTGTGCCACCATTGACCCCCTTTCTTTTAACTTGTTGAAGTGGTGTCTTAATTTTTCTTGTCCCCCCCACTCCATTCCTCACTTTCAGTGCGTCCTTGAGATTGAGAATACTATATGTTCCCTCCTGTCTATGGTTGCCGAAGAAGTGAGGTAGGATTGTGTTGTCACTCTTCAACATGCCAAACCAGCCAAATGCAACAATTCTGGTGTAGCATCACATGCTTTTTGTGATTTTGTAAATAGTCATGATATTATTATCACCAAGGAAGACAAGGGTAACGGTACAGTGATCTTGAAGAAGCAAGACTACATATCCAAGATGCTTGACTTGCTCTCAGACCCTAGCAGCTACAAGATCCTCCCTCATAATCCTTGCTCGAAAATCTTGAATAAAGTCAAAGTTTTCATGTCTAACTCCTCCTTTGATGACATGATTAAGAAAAAATTGGTGCCTTCAAAGGAAGTGACCCCTCGCATATATGGGGCTCCAAAAATTCATAAGGAGGGTGTTCCCTTGTGACCTATTGTGGACACCATTGGATCCCCTACCTACGCATTAGCTTCTCACCTTGCAAAGATTAACTCTCCATTGTTTGGGCATTCCAAATCTTTCATCAAAGATTCTTGCCATTTTGTCCAATTTATTCAAGACGTCAAGTGGGAGCCTTGTGATGTCTTGGTTAGTTTTGATGTTGTTTCAGTCTTCACCAAGGTCCTTATTCCTGACGCTGTACAAATTGTGAGGCGTAAGTTTGGGGATGAGCATGCTAGTTTGGTTGAGTTCTACTTAAGATTCAATTCCTTCTCTTTCCAAAATGTCATCTATGAACAGGTGGAGGGAGTGGCAATGGGTTCTCTCCTTTCCCCAGTCATAGCAAACCTCTATATGGAGTATTTCGAGGAGATGGCTCTCCACACCTTTCCCCTCAAGCCCAAATGGTGGAAGCATTATGTTGATGACATCAACATGTGCTGGCCACATGGGCTAGAAAAACTTGAGGAGTTTCACGAACACATCAACAAGCTTGCCCTCACCATTTCCTTCACCAAGGAGCTTGAATCTGACAACCAGTTGCCCTTCCTCGACATCCTCATCATGAAGAAGCCTGATGGTACCTTAAGTCATGGAGTGTACTGTAAAGCCACCCACACCAAGTTTTACCTCCATTCTTCTTCCCACCACCACCCATCCCAAAAAGTTGGTATCCTCAAGACTCTTTCCCTTAGAGCCTATAGAATTTGCAATGCTGATAACTTACCCCAAGAGCTTGATCATCTGTGCCAAGTTCTTAAGTTCAACAGGTACTCTCATAAGAAAATCTCTAAGGCCCTCACCCAAGCCAAGTCCTCTTATCTTTCTGGCAACAGTCATAAGATCTCCACTAACCCACCTCCCATTCTCACTTCTCTTCCTTTTGTGGAGGGCATCTCGCAAAAAATTGGCAAAATCTTGACCAAAAAGGGCATCTGAGTGGCCTTCCAACCCCTTTCTAAGTTAAGAAATTATATCCCCCTGCTCAAGGACTCAAAAAACTCTCTTCTAGACTTAGGGGTCTACAGGATTGAGTGCTCATGTGGTATGCCCTACATAGGTGAAACTGGTCGCTTTGTTATCGCAAGGATCTGAGAACATAGTGCTAACATCAAGCATGAGAGGATACAAAAATCCACCCTAGCTGAGCACTCAACATCCACCAACCATCATATTTTTATGGAGAATGCCAAAATCCTATCAAAAGAGGACAATCATTTCAAGAGGAAGTTAAAAGAGGCTATTGCCATTAGCTATCATCCCATTAACCTCAATCAAGATGATGGGTGGTCCACTAACCATTTGTGGCACCCCTTGCTTGATACCCTTGACAACCTCCATTCTAGCATGGTCAACGGACTCCACCACCCTTGATTCTTTCTCAATTTCCCTTCTTGCTTATTCTTCTAGTTCTTTTGTTTGATGTTTTCCTCTTCTCCTTCCCCCTCTCTTCTCCTCTTTCCTTTTGGGTGCTTGTTACTTCTTCCATGGTGTGCAGTGTTCTCTCTCTCTCTCTCTCTCTCTCTCTCTCTCTCTCTCTCTCTCTTGCACACTTCTTGCTTCTTTCTTGTAAGTGGGTTTTGTGCTTAGGCCCCTTGGTTTCCTGTTAACTTTTATTTTAGTGTCCTTTTGTCTCTAGTATTGTTTATTTTTTCATGTGGTTATCTCCTTTCTTTTTTGTGCATCCTCCTGCCAATTCTTTTGTTCTTTCCTTTTTATCAAGGCTACAAAGCATGTAAGAATTTTCTCCTTTATCCCTACATGCATGGTAGCTTGGAAATTTTCCTCCTTCTTATTTATCTTTATTCATTTCACTATTTAGTATTGGTCATTTTTTATTCCCCATTGTACATAAACTTGTGTACCTATAGATTGTTGCTTTTTAGCCATATATATATATATATATATGTATATATATATATACACATATATATATCTATACATATATATATATATACATATATATATATATACATATATATATGTGTATATATATATACATATATATATATGTGTATATATATATATACATATATATATATATATACACATATATATACATATATATATATATGTATATATATATACACACACATATATATATATATGTATACACATATATATATATGTATATATATGTGTATATATATATATATATTCACATATATATATGTATATATATGTACATATATATATACATATATATATGTACATATATATACATATATATATGTGTGTGTGTGTGTATATATATATCTATATATCTATATACATATATATATATAAATATACATATATACATATATATATATATATATATATATATCGATATATATCATAGATATACATATATCCTTTATATTTATATATTTCATTTATATTATATCATGTTTTCTTTATATATATATGTATATGTATATATATATGTATATATATATATATATATACAATATATATTTTAATTGTTGTTTCTATATATATGTAGCTATTTTTTTTCTTATTTTTCTTCTTTCTAGTTTTTAAATTCTTTCTTTTTTAACCTTTTTCTTTTATTTCTTCTTTTTTATATTTTTTGCTGTGTAGCTTTTTTTTCTATTTTTTGGTATTGCATGATTTTACGAGCTTCCCCCTTCTCTTCTTATAATTCTTGAGAAAGGTCGAGTCTGCATATCTTACTATCCTACACTTTCTTATCCTAATGATGGATCATGTAGTGTGATGCGAAACATTGATGAAATAAACAAACACAATCGAAATTTTAAAACTTAGTACTTTACACATGGATTGTGGAAATCTGTTACTGTTAATTGATACCCTTCATGGGAGGGAGTTATATCACAAAGCTAAACAACTAGAAGTGTTGAGGATTAAGCTAATGAAAAAATTTGCAGACTTAGCCTTTCTCAATTGTTGCAGAGACTCCTGTCTACTTTCGGGTTTCATATTTATCCACCACCATCTGTGGAGCATGCACACTCAGCATATTTTATTTCATGCTGGTCTCTGTCTTCTCAAATCAATCATCTAGTCTACAAGGAGAGTGATCAACCATATCAATGCTAGATTGATGCCTCTTCATTTGGAGCTGGTTGCTTCCCTTCGTCCAGACCTGTGGATTTTCTTGGATACCTCTTCTTTTGCTAGAGCTTTAGGATGCCAAGCAGAGTGCATCAAAAGAAAAAAGAAGAAGTTCTTTTCCTTGCTCAATAAATGCCATAGTTGGCATCATTCCCTTTCATACACCCTTCGCTCTACACACCCTCACCTTTCGGCTCCTGCAGAGCTACACCAAGGTATTTCCACACCTGTGGATATGTCTGTAAATGTGATGTCCAGCTCCAGAGTTGTTGTAGGTCACAGTAAAAAGTCCTCACTTGGTTTTCAACCTCTTGTGACGACATATATGGCAAAGGAAACGCATGCAACTCACAATAGGGACTCACCGTGCATCATACAGCATGGACCATCACTTTTGCATGAGGATTTATCAGCGGCCAGATCCTCCCAAGTGCACTCAGAGCAACTAGATTCTAAATCTAAGTTAGTTGTGCTTCACACTACTACAGTGCAAGATTTTCGATCCATTGCTCCCATGGATGATCCCCAATGTTCACTTTCATACAACGACTGCTTATCTAATTGGTCAGGTACACACCGATTTA
>CM053790.1:70559629-70597129 GCA_028749045.1 Cupressus sempervirens | reverse complement strand
TGTTTATCGTACACAAGAATAGACATATGAAAATCCTACTTTAAGAAATGAAACACAAAATGAACGTATCAGCTTAAAGGATTCCTACATTCAAAATATAGTTATAGCAACTAAAATTTGAGAAGAGCTTTCCTTTCTTCTCCTTTAATCCTAAATTTTCTCTCTAAATCTAGAGTTTGGGTGAACAATTTTCCACTCTCAAATTTTCCACTAAATAGGCTCCCAACTCAATTACCTACAAAATGCAATAACTGCCCCACTTGACTAAGGTTTCTATAGTCTTCTAACTTAACCTCATCACTAAATAAAACTTCACAGTGGAGTATAACTTGTCAAACTCAAGAAAAAACTTTAATTTTTGGAATAAATCATAAATGGGATATTTGGGTCATCACCAAAGTCAATGAATGGGACTAGAGGGATGGAAAATGCCCCCAACCCATACACATATGCCATAGGTACTTAGTTTTTATAATTTTTAGCCTCTAGGACTATTTAGGGACATATTAAATTGCTTGAAATATTTGGACTTCCTAAAAACCCTAAGAATGATTGTTTATCACAAAACCCTGATTAGGGTATTTATTCCTGATTATTAAGTAATTAGTATTAGGTCACTAACCTAGTCCAGCTAAAAATTTTAAGTTTTTTGGTTAATCCTAATTATCATGTTGAAATACATATATGGATTATGAGTGTCAAGAGACACTAGAGAATCATTGTTACAAAATAGTAAAAACTTGATGATTATAGAATGATACACGTATTCAATTTACTATACAAATAAAATACAAAACAATAGGGTCTGCATTATTCATTAGACACATCCCTTTTCTCACAAAGTGTACATAGGGTCAAGTTTTAATTCTTTGTTCAGATTTCCTAGCTAATAATCCTAGACACTTCATTTCACACATCAGTAGTTTGAGAAAAAATATATGTTTATAGTTAAAATTCACTTGGATAATTACAGCATTCAAAACATCAATCTTTGATATAAATAATTGTTTATCTCATTTTCTCTCACATTTAGTCATTAGTAATTGAACAATCAATATAACCTAACCTATTCATTATTTCATATTGAAATACTAGAATAATCATCATTAGGCATTCATATATTTAAATATCATAAACATCATCAATAGGGCATACTAAAATATTTGAATGCCTATAACCTAATCATTAAGGTACCATAATCAACATCATCATCATAAGGTGAAACATCTCATACTATTAGTGAAAATCTAATGTTTAACTAGTTGAGATAATGTAGCAGTTCTTGAATCATTAATTTTTTTAAACATGAATGTTTTAGCTAATCTTAGTTTTTTTTAGGACATTTAAACCATAAAAAATGACTTTAAATCTATTCTAACCTCCTATAATGGATTTAATAGAGAAATGCATAGTTAATAAGTACATTCAAGGAGGGACCTTACATCCTTCCCCACTAGCCTTTGACTTCCTCCTAGAAGTTACACAACTAAAATGTTCATTCCAAGATAGACATTATATAAATTTATACCAAGATATATTCTTATTAAAAGAATTATTAATAATTCACATACATACTTAGGGATGATAAAATATTTGCCTGATTATTCTTAATAAAAGAAAGGTCAATCCATAACTCTAACATGGGTACATTTTCTAGGGTCAAACACTTCTTAAAACATATAGGTCACATAGAAACAACATTATAATCTAGTATAAAATACTTATAATGTCTCTAATAATAATAATATGATAAGATATTTTGAATTCCACATACCCACTCATCATGTAAATATTTGTACAACCCTCCATCAAATGAGTTTTCTTATAATGTCACTTGGATCTTTATTCAAGGTTAATCACTTTTACTTTTGAGTTTCAATGACATACTGATTCTTTAATAGGCCACACAAAAAGTCCATCACTATGCTTGCACCTTTTGCATCTAAAAATCCATTAGGTTAACTCATAACCTTATCTAGTTGCATGCTTGGGTGCAATTTCATTACTCATAATAGTCAACAATTATTCACTTGTCCTATTCTTGAAGTCTTGGGAGATGGTGGGACACAAATACTCTCACTAATAACCCCATACCCTAATGCTATACATCCACTTGATTTTTAGGAATCCCTTTTGGTAGGCCCATCATATGTCACTTTTCCAACAAAATTTAGAAGAAAGGGCTTGAAAATTTAAATTCAACATCAAGGATAAAACATCCAACACAAAAGTCTAAAGCAAAAGAAATAAAAAGTGGCCACAATAAGAAAAAATTAAGAAATAAAGACATGAGCTAAAGGGAAAAATAGATTCATCCATAATAAAGTTTGCTAAATAGCCCCACAACACATTGTTGGCAATCAAGAAGAACTTTAAAATACCAAAATCTAAAATCAAACAAATAAGGAAATAAATCCAATTACTTACAAAATTTACATTACTAACATAATATAGAAATACTAGAGCTACTGAGGGAAAATAGGAATCTTAATTTATCCAAATACATTGTATATATCTTGAATTGAAATTAGATGGTGGTCAAAAGACCATAGCACTCGAACTATGACTAATCTCACATACTAACTACATAGCTATCTTTATCGACATCGCCATTCAATTAGGGTTTTCTATACCAAGGGGTTTGGCTTGATTAGAACTCACTCAAAAGTGAAAATGTGAAAATACTAAGATAAGTTTGCTTCAATCCTCTTGTTGTTATATTGGTTTCTTTTCAAAGAAACTAAACATGTGGGGGACATTAGTGTCAGTAGAGTTGTATTCTAAGTTGTACTTAGAATACCAAATCTCTTATCCTTACAATATTATATATTAAGGAACATAAGGTATCAATAATTCATAGAATAACTTTATATTATTCAACATCCTTTTAAATTAATAAATGTAAAATTACATACATATATACATACATACATATACATATACATATATAGACTACTTTACATATTAATGATGGAAGCAACAATAAAATTAAACCAAACAATCTTAGAAAATTACTAAATCTATGTACTCAAATATTAAAACTTTATCTAACACTAAAATAAAATTAACAAGCACTTAACACCTAACACCACTAATTTGAACTTACAACTTTAATATTTCACAATAAATCCTAACTCTAAATTTTAACAAAATCTAAATATAGCTAATTTCACATTTCTTATTTTAACATTTATATAAAAAATCAAACTTAACTAATTCATAACGATTTATTCTAACCTTAAATATCCCTATAGATTAATTAATACAAGATAAAAACTAATCTAGACTTTACTAACTTTATCCCCTCCAATCTTCACGTGAACCAAGGTATTTATAAGGAAAAAAAACAAACAAACAAGTGGCTATCCCTTCAAACCAAATAAAAACTTTCTTTCCCTTTCCAAGGTCAACGTACAAATCCAAACCAAGGTGAAGGACATTCAATTAATTAAATAATTTCCCTTTCTGACTTGCTTGCTTTGCTAGCAGCCCATCCCATGTTTTGGTTTTATTTAAAAAAAAAAAGGAAAATATCTATATCCATTTCATGCCTTCTCAACCACAACTCAGATAAAAGTAAATGATGGATGTTAATTTCATGGAGGTGCAGTGATGATGTCATCCTCTTAAATGTAATTGACTAAAGTGTAGTGTAAAAAGTTTAGTGGGTGAGTTTAGGATTTTTTTTATTAATTATATATATTTTTAATATTATATTAATTTCCATAATTACATAACTTATGTTTGAAAGAATGTTTATAAGATATTAAAGGTAATCTTTAGGAATATGCTCTATTGTAAGTGTAGAATTTTCCAATTTATTTAATTAGCCAAGGGGCATTTTTTTTTGTTTGTTGCATTATAACATAGAGTTTAATGTTTTGTTGATACAATAATGTAGGACTATTTCCGTTTCCAATCAAATACAAAAATGTGAGATGAACTATCATTCAAGTAATTCTTAAAATTTCTAAACATAATTTTAAATCAAATCGCATAACATTATACATAACACCATTTTATCCAATTAAAATTAATCATTTAAACACAAATTCAAACTATAAGAATGCCACAAGAAAGGTAAAACATCATTGCATCCATTCTCTACTAGACATATGAATATAAATTTAATCACACGAAATATCATATGAATGGAAAACGCTCTCTTTTTTTTAATTCAATCATCAGATTCAAGGGTTCCCCTAAGAAAGAACCAGGGAAGAAAACCCGAGCTCATAATCATTTCAAAGGTAAGTTTATCAATAACCTTTTTACAATAAGATCATTCTCACAAGGAGAAATCTCCCAACACATTTGAAATGAAAACAACAACTCTGAGATCCTAATTGACTACATAACAAGGTAGCCACTACAAAATCTACATTTTCATCAAGGTAACCATGGAGAGAAGGAAATTGACTAGGAGAGAAATGATTTCAACATAAAGACACAATCAACCATTTACTCCCATCATAGGTTTGCACAATAGGTTCATTACAAAACTAGACTAGGGAGAAGGTAGATTTATCCAAGTAGGAGAAGTTGATCACAACACCATAATAGATTCCCTTTCAAGGAAAATATCACAAGAACTTTTGTTCTTTCACAGATACCCTTTTGAGGCTAATATCATAAGAACTTTTGTTATTTAACTTCTAAATTTTCCAAAACTCAAATATGGTTTTCTTTGATGAGTAGGGACCCATAACACCCTACTCTCTCCCTCTCCTCATCATGAGGAGTGACTATGCACTACCCAGAGTCCAAATGGAGCCCTCCTCCCATACATGGCCACTTCTACCCTATTTGAGGGTGAGTAATGCCAACAAAACTCTTACAATTTCTTGCAAAAACCAAATGCAAAACATGAAGGAAAAACATTTTTAAAAAACCCATTAAAATATCATCCCTAAGATGTTTATTATACACATGAACACACATATGTAAAACCTACTTTAGGAAATGAAACACAACGTGAAGATATGACTTTGAAGGATTCCTACCTTCAAAATATGGTTATGGAAAGTAAAATTTGTTAGGAGCTATGCTTCCCTCTCCCTCAATCTTGAATTTTCTCTCTAAATCTAAAGGTCGTGTGATCAATCTTCCACTCTCAAATTTACCACTAAATAGGCTCCTAACTCAACTATCTACAAAATGCAATAACTCCCCCACTTGAATAAGGTCTCTATAGTCTTGTAACTTAATCTCATCACTAAAAAAAACTCCATTGTGAAGTATAACTTGTAAAACTCAAGGTGAAACTTCAATTTTCACAATAAAGAAAAAATTAGATATATTGGTGGCCACCAAAGTCAACAAAACTTGCTAGAGGTGTTGAAAATGGACCCAACCTATACATATTCCCCATATGTACTTAGTTTTCGTAATTTTTGACCGCTAGGACTATTTAGGGACCTATTAAATTGCTTGAAATATTTGGACTTCCTAAAAACCCTATGAATACAAATTTATCACTAAACACTAATTAGGGTAGTTAATCCTAATTACTAAATAATTATTATTAGGTTGCTTACCTAGTTCAACTCAACTTTTTAGGTTGTTTGGGTAACCCTAATTATCATGTTAATATGCATATATTGATTACAAGTGTTCGGTGAAACTATAAAAGAAACTATTACAAAACATTAATCACTTTATGATTACAGAATGATACACACATTCAATTTATGATACAAATAAAATAAAAAACAATGGGGTTTGCATCTTTCACTACATGCAACCCTAGTTTCAAAAATTGTACATAAGGGTGAGTTCTAATTGTCTATTTATACTTCTCGGCTAGTAATCCTACACACTTCATTTCACACATCAGTAGTTTGAGAAAAATCATATGTATATAGTCAAAAGTCACCTGGTTAATCACATTAATGAAAACATTAGTCTTTCATATAAATAACTTTTTATCTCATTTTTTTCATGTTTAATCATTAGTAATTGCATAATCAATATAACCTAACCTCTTCATTATTTCAAATTAAAATTCTAGAATAATCATCATTAGGCATGCATATATTTAAATATCATAAACATTGTCCATAGGGCATACTGAAATATCTCAGTGTATATAACCTAATCATTAAGGTACCATAATCAACATCATCATCATAAGGTGAAATATCTCGTATTGTTAGTGAAAATTTAATGTTTAACCAATTGAGAGAATTTAGTAGTTCTCGAATCACTGATTTTTTAAAACATGAATCTATTAACTAATCTCAATTTCTGTTAGGACATTTAAATCATAAAACATAACTTTACATTCATTCTAACCTCCTATAATGGATTTAATAGAGAAATACATATCTTATAAGTACATACGAGGAGGGACTTTACAAATTTCATCTCACCAAATATAGACATTTCAAATTCTTTCTTCATCTCATCTATAAATAATTTGTATAATGCATCCTTTCCTCCAAATATGATATCATGAACTAAATTTTTTGACAATAATATCTCATTTTAACATCCTCTGTTTAACTAAAAAAAATTATTATTATTAATTTTTGTAAATATAATCTTTATAAAATAAATGTTCAACCTTTCATACCATGCTCTAAAGGCTTTTTAAAAACCATATATAGCTTTGTGTAGATTTCATATCATGTTCTTCTTGGTAGGGTCCACAAATGCTTTTGGTTGTTCTATTTAAATGTCTTCTTCATGTATTCAATTTTGAAATGAAGATTTAACATCCATTTCATATAGTTTAAATCTTTTTAAAGTAGAATAGGCAAGTAGTCCTCTAACTCCTTCCAATCTTACAACTAGGGAAAATGTTTCCCTATAGTCAATACCTTCTTCTTGTGCATATCCATTGTATGCCAATCTAGCTTCATTCCTTTTGGCTTCTCCTTTTTCATTTAGCTTGTTCCTAAGTACCCATTTTGTTCCAATAACATTCTTTTTCTTTGGTCTAGCTAAAAGTTAACAATTTGTGTTCTTCTATATCTGTTCAATTTCTTTATTCATTACAAGATTCCAATCTTCATTTCCAAAAAACCTTTTATTGATTTAGGCTCAAACTCAAAAATTAAACATGTATCACTTCTAAGTATTTTTCTTGTAATAAATCTTGACTCTTTGTGTCAATTAATTTTTTTAGGTGGTGTCTTCTCACATACTTTTCTAGTCTAGGTTTTTTTCTTTTCTCTTCGTGCATAGGTCCATCTTGAAAATTGATGTCAAGTTCATTTTGTCTCTCTGGTTTAGGTTCTCATTTAGGTTATGCTTTCTATACATTTCCTTCTTGATGTTCAACATCTACTACAAGTATCTTAGCTTCATTATATTGATGCTTGACATTTGCAATCTATTGCTTAACAACCTGTTGTGGCAACTTCACATTCATTGTTCATTGTTGCTCAAAAGTTTTATTATCAGGTTCAGGTAAGGTACAAGGAACACCTTCATCAACATAAGTAAATGTTCTATAATTCTTAGGTTGTTTCTTGCATTTAACTTCATTATTTTTTGCATATTCATCAACTTTCACATTTGCACTTTGTAGAACTTTGTGAGTGTTAGATTTCAAACACTTATAAGCTTTTGTCTTGGTGAAATATCCTAGGAATATTCCTTCATCACTTTTAGCATTAAGTTTTCCATTTCTATTATCCTTTATTATATAACATTTTTTTTCAAAAACTTTAAAATAATTCACATTAGGTGCATAACCATACCACAATTAAAAGGTTCTAATATTTCTACCTTTCTTGACTTATACTTTGTTTAAAGTAAAGACTATTGTACTTATAATTTCTCTCTTGTATTTTTGTGACATATTCTTCTTCGTCATCAATTTTCTAGCACATTCCATGATTGATCTATTTCTCCTTTCAACTATTCCTTTTTTGGGAGTGGTTGTGGGGGCTAACATCTACCTTTTGATTCCTCTATCATTACATATATATTGAATTTATTAGTGATAAACTCTCCTCCTCTATCATATCTCAAGCACTTCTCACTCTTACTTGTTTCATTTTCAACTTTGGCCAACAACCACTTAAATTACTAAAAAGCATCAGATTTCTCTTTAAGAAAAATTATAGTCACCATTTAAGAATAGTTATTAGTGTATATAATAAAATATTTTTCACCATGGTAGCTTTGTACACCAATAGGTCCACAATGGTTAGTATCAACCAATTCTAAAATATCATTCGATGAGTATGTCTTTCTCTTGAAATTGGACTTTTTAATTTTTCCCAATTGACATTGCTAGTAACACATCATTATTAGGTTTCTTTAGTATTAGCAATTTTATTACTCTTTTTATCTTAATAATGCTTATCAAATTATCAAAATTCACATGACACATTGTTACAGTTGATCTTATCAGTCATTTGTATTGATTCTTTAGCTTTCAAAAGACACGGTTCATCATTACCAAACTTAACACAACTACCTTTTTAAGTTTCCATGGTTTCAATTTTACTTTATCATCAGTCATGTGATGTGAACAACCACTATCAATTATTTACATATCACCTTAACTCGTATATGAGATTAATGCCATTTTCTCATCTTCATCATAATCTTCTTTCATAGCAACATAGACAACTTCTTCATCATTACTTTCAGATTCATTGTTAGTTTCTTCCTCAACAGTGTAACAAGATTTCTTATCTTTGTCTTTGTAGTCTTTGTTTCTCTTATTGTCTTGGTCATTTCTTCTTCCTTTGTACTTTCTTGCCCTTTTTTCATGCTCAACTTCTATATTAGGACTTTTGGCATTATGGTCAAGTTTGTTTATTAGTGAATCACACTTAGTCAAATGATTAGAAGCTACCAAGATTATCTTGCAATTTATAGTGTTAACCAAGTAATTTAGGTTCTACTCAATTCTATAGTTAATATCAGGTTCTAGAATCAGTATTTAGTTCACACTGAGCAATATCTACCAAGTTGATGGGTATCAATGCATACCAAGCTTCATAGTATTTATAGAGTTGCACAGCCATGGTCTCCAGTGTTTACTAAGTTTGTAGTATTAGTAATGTGAATAAGGTATTGACCAAGATAGGAAGTGTCAACCAAGTAATTCCATTTATACTAAGCTCACGATGTTAGTGTTGATTGAGTCTTGCAATGTTAACCAAGAGATTTAGTTTATATGTCAAGTTTCACAAGGTTCACTAAGTCACTAGTGTTGACCAATTTTAGACTACTTGGAAGTGATTAGTATAAATGAAGCTTCTACATGTACAAAGAGCATGATGATGCAAAGTTTTGGCAATGGTTTTGAAGAATCAAAACCTCACCAAGTTTGTCTTTCCAACCTGAGTACTAGCAATTAATATGGCTTTGTGTATTTTTGTGAAACTTGTATTGTAGCCTACTTTGATCAATTATAATTTGGATTGGTATATATGAAATGTATTATATCACATCCAAAAGAATAATATGTATGTAAGATATAATAAGAGAAAAAGTGTGAATTCAGAAGGATACTAGTAGTATAAGGAGTAGAAAAGATTTATCTATCACAACAAGGTAATCATTACACTTCAAAAGAATCTTAACCAAAAAATGAGAGTTGCAGATTATAGATCAGCCATTAGTTCATCATAATAGGTGGTATAACTAAATCCTTTCACAATGTAGACATAATAGCCTTTTACAAAGCTCTCTACCAAGTCCATACTTCATTTTTTTTTTTGTAAATCCCTTAACAAGGTGGACCTAATAGTGCTTATCACTGCTAATAGGGTAGATCATAAAAAAAGATCAATTGTAAGCTTGAACTGGCAAACTTTATATTGCAATACTAAAACTTGTGGGTATCATCCTCACCCTAGTTTTACTTTCTATTTGGAAGGTTTTTTGGTCACCATATCTTGCATCAAAATGTTATGAATTTTATAATTCTTTCAATTTTTCATTCATGCAATTAGATCATAATATATATTAAGGATTAATTGGTGAAATAAGAATAAGTTTGTTGGTTCCTGATACACCCCTCCCCTCTCAATAACCTAGCCTGTCCTATATTTTTAATAATTGGTATTAGAGCTTTGTGGTTCTTAGTGAAGAAGTTTAAAAGCTTGAGCAAATATCAAAGGCAATGGAGGTATATAGGCTAGACAAGGCCATTATCAATGAAAAGTTGGATTTGGAATTGGGAAAACTAAGGAAAAAAAAGGAGCAACTATCTCAATCCTTGAAGAGAAGAAAGGATCTTATAGTACAGATAAATGCAAAAGCCTATAGTGAAGAAATAAATTTAGATGAAGCTAATGAGGAAATTGGAGATCTATTGGAGAAAAATTGCAATCTACAAGAAGAAGTTAGAAAGCTAAAAAGAGAACAAGAAGTTTAGTTAGTAACATTATGTGAAGTCGTGGAAGAAAAATACAAACCCAAAGAAGAGATAGAAGAAAATAACAATGAAATTTATCATCTATCCCTTCAACAAGAAAACTTCATTGATCAACTGACTAATTCAAAGGAAGAAATCATGAACCTAAGATTTGAAAATGAAAGTCTAGAAAGTGATCCAAACACTGAAAAACAAACCAATGAGAGGATGGTGAAATCTCAAGCAGATATGACTCGGTTGAATGAGAAAAGTCAATATATATAGAAATAAAAAATAGGAATAAGATGCATAGAAGAGGGTTAATCATCCAAGAAAGGAGCTCAAAAGAATCAGAGGCCTACTTGCAATCACTATGGTAAGTTAGGTCATACATCAAACAAATGTTGGAGTAATGATAAAGCAAAATTTAATGGAAAGTGTTACAATTTCCATAAACATGGTCATAGAGCAAGTGAATGCAAAGACAAACCTAAATTTGAAGGTAAATGTCACAAATGCAAGAGGCATGGACACAAATCATCTGAATTATAAACCAAGACATTGAACCCTATAGAATAGATTGTAAAAGCCATATTTGGTTAGGAGTACAACACATGGTGTAGATGCCACTACTATGGAGAATTTGAACATGTTGGAGAAAATTGTGTGAAACATGACAGAAGGACAAGATACACCACTTGAAGATGTTTTATTTATACAAAACTTAGTCATATTTCCAAGAATTATATGAACACTAGAAGGATTGATGATGAGAAGAAAGCCAAAACTGATAATATCAAAAAGTAGATCACGCAACAATGGATTTTGAAATCTACTGAGAATACAAGTCTGAGCAATGAAGAACATGTCACTCAAGAATTGGGTGACTTAAGCATTTCTACTTGATCTCTTATAATGATGACTATAACTAAGACTCTGAGGCAGACATCTTACATCAGTTCTAGCCAGCTAGAAGGAAAGATCCATATTAGTATTCAAGATGTAAAGGGATCACCAAGTGACTAATGAAAATCTAGACCTTACCAAGCTAGGTCAAGTTGCAAGACCTTGCCAAACAAGGTCAAGATATAATAAAACATTGTATGGACATTCATTTAGGAATGACTCTACAAAGAACTAAGATCAAATGGAGTGGAAGATAGTCTATCACCAAATGAGCAATCATACTAAGCATTTATGCCCATTCAAAAGTGAAAATTTGTTAAAATGAAGGGAATCAAATTCATTTATCACTATAAATTTTGAAGAGCTATTTGAAAAGTGAAATTTCTATGCTTCCAAGTGATCTATGCATTTTTTTTTGAATATTTTCATGTTTTCATAAACCCTATCAAGAATGGTGTTTTCTAGTAGCAAAAATAGGAAAGGATCTAAGATATTGGTTTGAGGAGTCTCTTGGATCACACCAAACTTCAAGAGAAGTCCAACAATTTTAGAAGTGCTTGATCCAACTAGAGCTTAGTCATTGATTACACCAAAGGTATTACTTTTTAATTATATTCATTCAAATTTTTTTGTTTGATACAAGATATTTGAACCCTAGAGATGGATGGACTATGGAAAGTTATGTGTGAATGGTGTGTTGAAAACTGAGTGTCAACATTTAGAGACCAAGGGTTTAACACACATTTCACATATGCCCCAAGACTTTCACATAAAATGGATAAGGTTTATCCTTAGCCACATACACAATGGGAAGCTATGGTTGGAGTAGCCTATTCAAATAACAAAAAAACAATTCATCAAATCATAGGGCTCCCAATGTTGAACGAAGAAAACACTACCAAAAACCTAAGTTGGGTAGAACTAGAAAGAAAAACTCTTTCTGAGTGTGATGAGAGAGGTAAGAAGATCAGCAATGTGATTGACATGGAGCTGAAATTTGGAATACATGTGTTAGCTCATAAGATCTAGATAGCTCTAGATTTCTCAATAGCATGTCATGTGAGGCAGTTCATCTGGTTCTCAATATTGTGAAGAACAACATATACTTTTACCTTGTAGAGATAATGTTGAATAAATTCAACAAGAACAAGGAGATCATCAAGACATCAAAGAATAACTTGTGTAAGTTTGGCTCACTCTTGACTTGTTTATTCTTCTTTGTGTAAAAGTTTTTCCCTTCAAAAGGTTTAGTCATATGGACAAAAGATGTACCATTACTATATCAAATTAATGAATATATAGTAGACATGGGTGGAGAAATTTTTCAGTATCATGGATAATTACTTTGATTCATTCAAGGAAATGATGAATAATAAAATTAGAATCCCTAAGAAACTTGTGGAAGATACAAGGATGATGTTTGTTTTATGCTAGACTATGACAAACTGTATATTCAAGCATTCAAACCTAGAGTGGTGTGGGTTGAGCCTCTAAGCTATAAGGTTAAAATTGATGACACCAAGGATACCATTGAGACAATTTTTAATAAACCTGTGGATCCCAAGACCACATATTTTAGTACTTATGATGAAGCCAAAGCTAGAGTAGAACTTGAAATTAAGCTTCCTCTAGTAGTCAATAAAGAAAAGAAAAGGATAGAAAAACTAAGGCAAGAAAGTTCTACTCTTCTATTGATAGAAGGAAAAGGAGATGATGTGGAAGAAGATGATGCAAAAGAAACAAAATCTAAAGAAGAAGAGCCAATCAAGAAGAAAGGTAACATTTTTGTAACTAGACCTACTAAGTCATCTACTGTAGTAATCATAAGAAGAGCATCCAGATCAAGAAAGAAATTTAAATTAGGCGAGGAAGATGCAAAGGAAATTATTTTCAAAAGACCTCCACCTACATTTTAGGAAAAACTAAAATAAACTAATGTAGGAGCTAGCATAGAAAACTTTAAATCTCTCAGATATGAGACTAGGAATGTAGATGAGAAGAAACAAGTTGAAGACATGATAATGTCAAAACTAGATAAATATAAATACTCACCTAATCATCTTTCATAACAAATTCCCAATGATCTTATGGAAAAAATCAAGGCTAGATGAAAAAATTCTAAGAAAACTATTGCAGATATATTTGAACAGACTCTGAGGTAGCTCATGCTAAGTCATAATGATAAAGAAGTGAAAGAACACATGAAGAAAAATGAAGAAAAAGTGCTTTTTAAATTCAAGACATGAATGATATTGGTTAACAACATTGAACATGTGGTCAAGATAGCTACAACTACATGGAAGAATATTTACAAACTTCATCAACAGAGTAATTTTTTGTTCATGTCAGTGATCTAGATGATGAACATGACAAGGAATAAAATGAGAATAATGATGAAGAAAATATAGAAACCAATGATGTAAATGTTGATGATGAGGAGAAAGAATAGGAAGCTACCAAGGAGAATATGTGAGGCCTCACTCTGACCCATCATAGCATAGGTAATACATTATGATTTTTTTACTGATGACTCGATATGTCGAGACACTATTGGATACACTGAACATATTATGTTATTTCATGTTGTGTGATGTTTTACTTTCAAATATTTGGTTTCGTCGTTTAATGCTTTATGAACATGTATACTAATGAAGTAAGTGAATGCATGATTAACAATTTGATTATGCAAATTTAATGATTGAGAATATGAGTAAAATGAGATAACACCTCATTATTTGGAAGATGGATGCTTTAATTTATTTGATTTCCCTGATATGTTATATACATATATGGATGTGATTTTCTTGAGCTACTAATGTGTTGGTGTTTGAAAATGCTACCCATTTCCAATTACCATGATGAGAACAAAACACATCTAAGGGGCAGCTAACTCCCATTATCAACACATCCATTATGACACTAGGGCAACTATAAGGCTAGACCCTTCTTCTTCTTCAGGCTCTGTAAAACCTAGGCAGGTGGACCTATAGGTTCCTTATATGGTACTAGTTGTCAAAGCATATACTGAATCTAATGACCAAATTGAAACCCCTAATATCTCCTAATGGCTTATGAAACAACACAAATTCTACAATAGCTAGGTGCAAACCTATATTATTCATAAACTGAGTGAGGGCATTCTATGATAGCTCTTCAACATGAAAGGGGAAAAGTGTTTGATTTTTGATGTTGATTTCAACAACCCTTAGATATGCAGCAGTGAGAAAGTAATGACCCTGTAGCTGATCAGTGCCTAGTCCATTGGGCAAATTCATGGATCACAAACATACATATGAATATCTGAGACATGTGTGTATCTTCAGATATAGATCTATCTATTTAACTTGTAAATAGACATCTATGTTTAGTTTAAAATCTTGTTCTTACCTGATATCCTCCTCAATAAATCTGCAACCCTGTTGATTTCTATGAAGCATTTACACAATTCCTTGAACTATTAGCAACAATGAAACAACATACAGTCTTAGGGGACTGCAACTACAACCTAAACTCTTTGTTCAGAGATCTTAAAACATTGAAATTCAATGAGAACAGAGACAAGATTCAACTAAAACTTAATTATCTGCTACTCTTTGCATTATTTCCTTGAAAATATACAATCATATGCATGAAATGAAAGACATGAAACAGCCTAATAGATCTGAACTATCTGTATTTATCTTACTACAGTTGTTCACATGAGAGAAATTACTAAAGAAATATGTGGTATCACAGTATGGGAACATATCAAAACTGGATCCAAAATCTAGTATCTCACTAGTGACTAATTTTTCTCCAAAGACTGGAACCCCCCAAATGATAGAAAGAAAGAAAGATATAGCAAGGAGATGAATTCTTGGACTGAAAGTGAAGATGACAAGTGTCCACTTGAAATTCAATCCTATGCAACTGAGTAACCTCTTTATTATTTCATCCCATCTGATCTGATTTTGTTTCATCATTATCTGCAACTAATTTGCAAAATATCTCTGCTTAATGATGAAAGCTTTTTGAGTCACCAAAATATATGATTTACCCATTGAAATGCTGGTGAAATTTTAGTTTTTACTAAATGAATCTGCTCAAATTTTGACCTATACTACATGATCCATCATCAGGATAAGAAAGTGTAGGATAGTAAGATATGTAGACTGGACCTTTCTCAAGAATTATAAGAAGAGAAGGGGGAAGCTCGTAAAACCATGCAATACAGAAAAATAGAAAAAAAGCTACACACACCAAAAAGTATAAAAAAGAAGAAATAGAAGAAAAAGGTTAAAAAAGAAAGAATTTAAAAACTAGAAAGAAGAAAAATAGGAACAAAAAAAAGCTGCATATATATAGAAACAACAATTAAAATATATATATATATATATATATATATATATATATATATATATATATATATATATATATATATATATATATATATATATATATATATATATATATATATATATATATATATATATATATATATATATATATAAGTATAATAGTTATTAATGTATTGGCTATTATATTATAATATAGCTATATGTGTAATGTATAGCTACATAAACATTTAAAATAGCTAATGGATTATATATAGCTATATACATGAAAAAATATAAAGAAAACATGATATAATATAAATGAAATATATAAATATATAAGATATATGTATATCTATGATATATATATCTATATATATATATATATATGAAATAAGTAAAATATACATGACATATATATATATATATATATGTATATATATACACATATATATGTATATATATACATATATATATATATATATGTATATATATATGTGTGTGTGTGTGTGTGTATATACATATATATATATATATATATGTATATATATTTATATATACATATATATATATATATATACATATATATATGTATATATATATATATAAGTGGCTAAAAAACAACAATCTATATGTACATAGGGAAATAAAAAATGGCCAATACTAAATAGTGAAATGAATAAAGGTAAATAAGAAGGAGGAAAATGTCTAAGCTACCATGAATGTAGGGATAAAGGAGAAAATTCTTACATGCTTTGTAGCCTTGATAAAAAGGAAAGAACAGAAGAATCGGCAGGAGGATGCACAAAAAAGAAAGGAGATAACCACATGAAAAAATAAACAATACTAGAGACAAAAGGACACTAAAATAAAAGTTAACAGGAAACCAAGGGGCCTAAGCACAAAACCCACTCACAAGAAAGAAGAAAGAAGTGTGCAAGAGTGCGAGAGAGAGAGAGAGAGAGAGAGAGAGAGAGAGAGAGAGAGAGAGAGAGAACTAGAAAAGCAAGCAAGAAGGGAAACCGAGTAAGCATCAAGGGTGGTGGAATCTGTTGAGCGTGCTAGAATGGAGGTTGTCAAGGGTATCAAGCAAGGGGCGGCACAAATGGTTAATGGACCACCCATCACCCCGATTAAGGTTAATGGGATGATAGGTAATGACAATAGCCCCTTTTAACTTCCTCTAGAAATTATTGTCCTCTTTTGATAGGATTTTGGCATTCTCTAAACAAATATGATGCTTGGTGGATGTTGAGTTCTCAGCTAGGGCAGATTTTTGTATCCTCTCATGCTTGATGTCAGCACTATGCTCTTGAATCCTCGCGATAACAGAGCAACCAGTTTCACCTATGTAGGGCATGACACACGAGCACTCAATCTTGTAGACCCCTAAGTCTAGAAGAGAGTTTTTTGAGTCCTTGAGCGGGGGGATACAATTTATTAACCCCTTTCTGGTCAAGATTTTGCCAATTTTTTGGGAGATGCCCTCCACAGAAGGAAAAGAAGCGAGAAGGGGAGGTGGATTAGTGGAGATCTTATGAATGTTTAGAGAAAGATAAGAGGACTTGGCTTGGGTGAGGGCCTTAGAGATTTGCTTATAAGAGTACCCATTGAACTTAAAAACTTGGCGCAGATGATCAAGCTCTTGGGGTAAGTTATCAGCGTCACAAATTCTATAGGCTCTGAGGGAAAGAGTCTTGAGGATACCAACTTTTTGGGATGGGTCGTGGTGGGAAGAAGTGATGGGGACACAAACCAAGAATAGAACAGAAACAACAGAAAAGGGAAATTATATTAACTAAGAAAATAAGCTACTACAACTAGTACAGGAAAATAAACTTCAAAACATGCGCTAAGGGCTTACAACAGCATAAATCTGGAGATAATTTCTCCTTATGGTACCTCCTCTCAGATTCCACTCCGAACTCCCTTTTACAATACCAAAAATCTCCTTAAATAGACCCCAGAGGGTTAAGGACTAGGAGTACATTCTAGAAAGTGCTAGTAGGCATCCACCAACCAAATAGAAGGTTCCAAAAGCTGCGTTAGAAGTCGGTGCAATTCTAGAAGAAACCAGAAACAGTAACCGAACTTTCGGGAGGTATAACTTTTGAACCGTAGCTCTGATTGACGAACCGTTTACATTTTCGGAAAGCTCTTGAAGTGCTCTATAGCCCTATGGAGGAGCTTTGCTCGTCCCCCATTTTTTGGCCCTTTTTGAGGTCATTTAATGCCCCTAAACTGACTTTGAAGCATTTTTAGGGGGTCTCCAAAACTCGAAAAACTACAGTAACTTTCAAACCGTGGGGCCTTTTGACGTGATTCTTTTTTTGGAATGCTTTAAATCACAATTACATTCATCTAGTCAATTCACACCTTCTAGGTCACCAAAATGTTGGCCAAATTGCATGCTCCTATTTTTTTGGGATTTTCAAATGCACTGATAGTGGAACTGTGAGAGCTGGAACCTTTATTTGACCCAAATGGGTATCCAAAAATGTAAAGACATGAAACATAAACTAAGTACATTTTTTTGGGTGACACAGGATTGCCCTTATACCTCTGGATGCTCCTGCATCAAGAAGAATGGAGGTATAAATTGTTGTGGGTGGCTTTACAAAACACTAGACAAATGAAGGTACCATCAGGCTTCTTGATGATGAGGATGTCGAGGAAGGGCAACTGGTTGGTAGATTCAAGCTCCTTGGCGAAGGAAATGGTGGGGGAAAGCTTGTTGATGTGTTCGTGAAACTCATCAAGTTTTTCCAGCCCATGTGGCCAGTACACATTGGTGTCATCAACATAATGCTTCCACCATTTGGGCTTGAGGGGAAAGGTGTGGAGAGCCATCTCCTCGAAATACTCCATATAGAGGTTTGCTATGACTGGGGAAAGGGGAGAACCCATCGCTACTCCCTCCACCTATTCATAGATGACATTTTGGAAAGAGAAGAAAGTGAATCTTAAGTAGAACTCCACCAAACTAGATAGCTCATCCCCAACCTTACACCTCACAATTTGCACAGCATCATCAATAGGAACGTTGGTGAAGAGCGAAACAACATCAAAACTAACCAAGACATCACAAGGCTCCCACTTGACATCTTGAATAAATTGGAAAAAATGGCAGGAATCTTTGATCAAAGAGTTGGAATGCCCCAACAATGGAGAGATAATCTTGGCAAGGTGAGAAGCTAGTGCGTAGGTAGGGGATCCAATGGTGTCCACAATAGGTTGCAAGGGAACACCCTCCCTATGAATTTTTGGAGCCCCATATATGCGAGAGTTCAATTCCTTTGAAGGCACCAATTTTTTCTTAATCACGTCATCAAAGGAGGAGTTAGACACAAAAACTTTGACTTTATTCAAGATTTTCGAGCAAGGATTATGAGGGAGGATCTTGTAGCTGCTAGGGTCTGAGAGCAAGTCAAGAATCTTTGAGATATAGTGTTGCTTGTTCAAGATCATTTTGGCATTACCCTTGTCTGCCTTGCTGATAACAATATCATGATTATTTACAAAATCATGAAATGCACGTGATTCTGCACCAAAATTGTTGCATCTGGGTGGTTTGGCATGTCGAAGAGTGATAGTACAATCCTGCCTCACTTCTTTTGTAACCTTAGATGGGAGGTAACATATAGCATTCTCAATCTCAAGGAGGAACTAAAAGTGAGGAATGGAGCGGGTGGGATGATAAAAATTAAGACCCCGCTTCAAAAAGTTAAAAGAAAGGGGGTCAATGGTGGCACAAGAAAGGTTCACTTAAAGGTTTAATAAAGTAATTAAAATAAGGATATGTTGACCATACAAGGACAAAAATTTTAAAATATGAATTGTTGAATCACTAACTCTATGTGCCACTGCTAGGGATATAAATCCTTCACACTAAACAACATGATCAAGTGCAATTGCATATAATAACATAGCCGAAGCAATAAATGCATTAAATCACCTAATTTAACCATTTATTTAATTATATTAAAATAATCTATTTAAATCACTCACACTCACATAAAGCATAACAACACAGGAATGAAGTAAATAACCATAGCATTAAATCCATCACCTAACATAATCAGAGGTATCTCCAAATACCAAATAACTAGATATCATCATAAAACACATTGTCATCTCAAAATGGCATAATCATGCAATATGATTAACTAAACAACATAGTAGTCTAATATCTATGATACTGAAATCAAAGTATAACATCTGACCCTCAGGTCGTCTCAAATGTAAACATAACATGAGTAACAAATATCTCTTTAATCAGAAATATAACAAGGTAAATGTCCACAAAACATAACAAAATAATCCAACATGGACAATCCCTTTCCAATTACTAAAGCATTTAATAATCATTGATAACACAACAAGAAAAGGCACTTAAAACAATTAAGCAAACACAATCATAAACATGACAAACCACTGCTACAAGAACCTAGTCTAGTGTAGCATGTTAATGGTACATAGTGCAATCTCTACAGATCTCAAGATAATCATGGAACAACCCCATGATACCACATCGATCCTGGTAAGCCCTGGTACAAACCTCAGTGAACCATAAATCATAACATAATCTCATAAATTATTCAAAGCATAAACAAGGTGACTGATATAGAAACATACAACAAATCACTTCTATGGTGTAGACCACTCATGGTCACAATCATGATCCATCAAAAAAAAAGATCAACAAGGTTACATCCCTCAAGGTGACTTACTGAAGTTAAATGGGAGAGGCACTATAGTTTTCTTATAATGTGACTTGGATCTTTATTTAGGGTGAATCACTTTTACTTTATAGTTTCCATGATGTACTGATTCTTTAATATGCCACAAAAGAAGTCCATCACTAGACATGCACCTTTTTCATCAAAAAATCCATTAGGTTAACTCATAACCTTATCTAGTTGTATGCTTGGGTGTATTTTCATTACTCATAATAGTCAACAATTATGCATTTGTTCTATTCTTGAACTCTTGGGAGAGGGTGGGGCATGAATAGTCTTGCTAATAACCCCATACCCTAATGTTATACATCCACTTAATTTTCAAGAATCCCTTTTGGTAGGCCCATCATATGTCACTTTGCCAACAAAATTCAGAAGAAATGACCTCAAAATTTAAATTCAACATCAAGGATGAAACATCCAATGCAAAAGTCTAAAGAAAAAGAAATAAAAAGTGGCCACAATAGAAAATTTTTAATTATGAAATAAAGACATGAGATAAAGTAAAAAATAGAATCATCAATAATAAAGCTGGCTAAAAAACCCCACATCACATTATTGGAAAAAAGGAAGAACATTAAAATACCAAAATCTAAAATTAGACAAATAAGGAAATTAATTCAATTACTTACAAAATTTACATTACTAACATAATGTTGTTGTACTAGAGCTACTAAGAGAAAAGAGGAATCCTAATTCATCCTAATACATTATAGACATCTTGTATTGAAATTAGATGGTGCTCTAAAGACCATATCGCTCGAAATATGATGGATCCCACATACTAACTACATATCTATCTTTATCGACATTGCCCTATGATTAGGGTTTACTGTACTAATGGTTTTGGCTTGATCAAAACTCACTCAAAAGTGAAAATGCAAGGATACTAAGATAAGTCTCCTTAAATCCTCTTATTGTTACATTGGTTTCTTTTTGAAGAATCTAAACATGTGAGGACATCAATGTTAGTAGAGTTGTATTCTGAGTTCTAGTTACAATACTAAATTTCTTATCCTTAATTCAATATAATTACACATTAGGGAATCTACTCATAATATTTCTTAAGTCAAATTCACCACACTATACTAGCTGAAGTTGTGTTATCTCTCTCACCAAATTAGTATCATCCTCTATACATGCATACATACATACATACATGCATACCCCTATATATATATATATATATATATATATATATATATATATCAATGTTATTCCATTGTTTACAAAAGTTCTAATTATCATCTAAGAGTGTACTAAATTCTATTTTTCTTATCTATAATTCCATATTTCATGTCTCCTAGTCATAAATGACTTATAATTTCATCCTTAGGCTGTAGGTTCATGACTAGGTAGCTATAAAACCATTATTAGGATGTTGTCAATGTTTACTTATTCATTATTACAACTATCTCATTGCTAATGATATAGGTCATAATTATTTTTCTTATCATGCCTTGTGGCTTATAATCCTCTGATTACTTAACTTTGATATGTGAACCTTTAGTTCATATTAGGTTAATGACCTCATTGCAACTTTACTTTCTCTAAATTGTACGATTATAGTTGATCGAATACTTTCAATACCAAAATCTATGAATATTCATTTAATAATTAAAATTTAGTATTACTCATCCTTATATAATAAGCCTACTAATATAATTAAACTCGCATACCCCTAACTCAAAAATTTTCATTTTCTATCTTACCAGTTCAATACTAGATATGTTAAATATTTCCCACCATTAAAATTTCATTCTTACCACAATATTTAGATAAATTTATTCCCCAATTAGGGTTTTATTCCCTATAGTAGACTAAGATATTCATATTCTTTGTATGCTCTTAATGAACTCTCTCTTTTTGAATAGCTTCTCGCATTAGTAATCCTATTGTTTGAGGTTCCTAAATGTTACTTGCAAATTTCGATTTAGCTCTTGCTTACTTTCCAAGGATTATTGGAACATTAAATTTAAAATTCATAATAGGTTAGAGGTATCACAATAACTTGGTAACATGGTATACTCTTCAATTGTTACATTCCTATTTACTCACCATTCATCTTATCGATTCAATATTTCAACTCAAAGGTACAAAGTTAGATTGTAAAGATCGTAGGTTTCCTTTACTTATGTTGTAATGTCTAAATCAATACCGCCATTCTTTATCAGTTCCATATTTTATATGAGCTAAAATTCTTCCATGAGTGATTGGGTTAGACAAAAATTTGACTTCTACTACAGATGGTGACAAACACTTTCTCTCTGATCACTAGATTATCTACTTGTTTCAACTCACATGATCGAAAGATGTTTTAGGGTTGTTAATTTAGTTTTCTCTTAAGGTGATTGTGTTTAATAAAATTTGAATTTTTTATGAGATCATAATCTACCTTAATATTAATATCATATTCTTGCATTTAATTAGTGGTTTTCAAGTCCTTAAGACTAGGTTCTCTATTCATGGTTGATCTTTTATAGCCATTGATACCAATTTTGGGTTTTTCTTAGATTTACTCATCAATATAATTATTTAGAAAGAATACAATAAATTCTTAAAATTTGACAAGGAGAAATTCCTACTTTGCATAATAAAATTTAAATTTCCACACTTAAGATGGACCTATTATTGCCCAAGTATTCCAAACCTAGGCTCTAATACAAAAATGTCATGCCCAAAATATGGGGCAAAAACACACCAACAATTTTGTTTTCTTAAAAAGATTATATATCCACTATATTAATTCATGCTACACTAATTTGGTTATGGAAATTTGACAAAGGATTAAAGTGAGTTTCAAACACCTAACATAAAGATGTAGAGTCAGTAAATCCAATGCAATGAATAAGTTCGAAGCTCTTAGTCCTAGCATTATGGGAATACTTAGCTTGAGCTAAATGAGTTGATCGATTTAAAATTTTGGGTCAATTTACAATGTATGACTTCCAATTCAAATTTTATTTTAGGGTTTCTAAGTTCATAAGTTGATTATGAAGCTATCCTTTTTAACACTATACTAGATCAATCCTTAGGAAACTCTAATTCTACATTTAAAGGTTAACCCATCATATCATACTAATACTTAATTTGGATATTATCATAACTCATTTAGAAGTAATTAAAATATTAAAAATTTATCAATAAACTATTTACAATATCTAACTCATCTTCTATCATAACCTGACTCATCATATTATGTTACCTAGTCAACTCGAGTTATAATATTTCTCTATCCCCTAACCACCTTCTAGGTTTAAAATTCAAACGCAAAATATCCTAATACTATAATTGTTAGAAAAATTTGAATTCCAATAAAAGAACTAATAGCATAAAATTTATAACTAATATATTTCTGATCCAACCCTTCACATGTCTTTTAAGAGAACATTTATCCATTAACAATTAATAGTAGCCCTTGACACAAAAGCTTTTAACCATAATAAAAATTTGAGTTTACTACACCCATAATGTATTAAAATTAAAAATTATTTATCATTTAAAATTTTAACTAATCCAGATAGTAAGATTTTGATAAGATTCATGCATAACTAATTCACTATGCACTTACATAAATGTAATAAGTTAAATAAAAAGATATATTGTATGCAATTCAATTTACCTATAAATTATTATATATTAAGGAACAAAAGGTATTGGTAATTCTTAGAATAACTTTATATTATTCAAGATCCTCTTTTATATATATCTTTATATATACAGAGAGAGAGAGAGAGAGAGAGAGAGAGAGAGAGAGAGAGAGAGAGAGAGAGAGAGAGAGAGAGAGAGAGAGAGAGAGAGAGAGAGAGAGCTTTGCATATTAATGATAGAAGTAACAATAAAATTAAATTGAATAACCTTAGAAAATTACTAAATCTATGTATTAACAGTAACAGATTTCCATAATCCAGGTGTAAAGTACTAAGTTTTCTGGATTCGATTGTGTTTGTTTATTTCATCAACGTTTCGGATCACACTACATGATCCATCATTAGGATAAGAAAGTGTAGGATAGTAAGATATGCAGACTGGAACTTTCTCATGAATTATAAGAAGAGAAGGGGGAAGCTCGTAAAACTATGCAATACCAAAAAATAGAAAAAAAGCTACACACACCAAAAAATATAAAAAAGAAGAAATAAATGTAAAAGGTTAAAAAAGAAAGAATTTAAAAACTAGAAAGAAGAAAAATAGGAACAAAAAATAGCTGCATATATATAGAAAAAACAATTAAAATATATACTGTCTATATATAAGTATAATAGTTATTAATGTATTGGCTATTATATTAATATAGCTATATGTGTAATGTATAATTATGTAAACATTTACAATAGCTAATGGATTATATATAGCTATATACATGAAAAAATATAAAGAAAACATGATATAATATAAATGAAATATATAAATATATAAGATATATGTATATCTATGATATATATATCTATATATATATATATATGAAATAAGTAAAATATACATGACATATATATATAAATATATATATATATATATATATGTATTTATATATATGTATATATATATATATAAGTGGCTAAAAAACAACAATCTATATGTACACAATTTTATGTACATAGGGAAATGAAAAATGACCAATACTAAATAGTGAAATGAATAAAGGTAAATAAGAAGGAGGAAAATGTCTAAGCTACCATGCATGTAGGGATAAAGGAGAAAATTCTTACATGCTTTGTAGCCTTGATAAAAAGGAAAGAACAGAAGAATCGGCAGGAGGACGCACAAAAAAGAAAGGAGATAACCACATGAAAAAATAAACAATACTAGAGACAAAAGGACACTAAAATAAAAGTTAACAGGAAACCAAGGGGCCTAAGCACAAAACCCACTCACAAGAAAGAAGCAAGAAGTGTGTGTGTGTGTGTGTGTGTGTGTGTGTGTGTGTGTGAGAGAGAGAGAGAGAGAGAGAGAGAGAGAGAGAGAGAGAGAGAGAGAGAGAGAGAGAGAGAGAGAGAGAGAGAGAGAGAGAGAGAGAGTTCTTTTCATATTAACGATAGAAGTAATAATAAAATTAAATTGAATAACCTTAGAAAATTACTAAATCTATGTATTAACAGTAACAAATTGCCACAATCCAGGTGTAAAGTACTAAGTTTTGTAGATTCAATTGTGTTTGTTTATTCCATCAACGTTTCGGATCACACTACATGATCCATCATCAGGATAAGAAAGTGCAGAATAGTAAGATATGCAGACTAGACCTTTCTCAAGAATTATAAGAAGAGAAGGGGGAAGCTCGTAAAGCCATGCAGTACCAAAAAATCGAAAAAAGAAGAAATAAAAGAAAAAGGTTAAAAAAGAAAGAATTTAAAAACTACAAAGAAGAAAAATAGGAACAAAAAATAGCTGCATATATATAGAAACAACAATTAAAATATATACTATCTATATATAGATATATATATATATATATAAGTATAATAGTAATTAATGTATTGGCTATTATATTATAATATAGCTATATACATGAAAAAATATAAAGAAAACACGATATAATATAAATGAAATATATAAATATATAAGATATATGTATATCTATGATATATATATATATGAAATAAGTAAAATATACATGACTTATATATATATATATACATATATATATACATATATATATATATATATATATGTGTGTGTGTGTGTGTGTGTGTGTGTATGTATACATATATATATATATGTGTGTGTGTGTGTGTGTGTGTGTGTGTGTATGTATATATATACATATATATATATGTGTGTGTGTGTGTGTTTATATATATATATATATATGGCTAAAAACCAACAATCTATATGTACACAATTTTATGTACATAGGGAAATAAAAAATGACCAATACTAAATAGTGAAATGAATAAAGATAAATAAGAAGGAGGAAAATGTCTAAGCTACCATGCATGTAGGGATAAAGGAGAAAATTCTTACATGCTTTGTAGCCTTGATAAAAAGGAAAGAATAGAAGAATCGGCAGGAGGATGCACAGAAAAGAAAGGAGATAACCACGTGAAAAAATAAACAATACTAGAGACAAAAGGACACTAAAATAAAAGTTAACAGGAAACGAAGGGGCCTAAGCACAAAACCCACTCACAAGAAAGAAGCAAGAAGTGTGCGAGAGAGAGAGAGAGAGAGAGAGAGAGAGAGAGAGAGAGAACACTGCACACCACGGAAGAAGTAACAAGCACCCAGAAGGAAAGAGGAGAAGAGGAAAATGTCAAACAAAAGAACTAGAAGAGCAAGCAAGAAGGGAAACCGAGAAAGCATTAAGGGTGGTGGAGTTTGTTGAGTGTGCTAGAATGGAGGTTGTCAAGGGTATCAAGCAAGGGGCGCCACGAATGGTTAGTGGACCGCACATCATCCCGATTAAGGTTAATGGGATGATAGCTAATGGCAATAGCCTCTTTTAACTTCCTCTTGAAATTATTGTCCTCTTTTAATAGGATTTTGGCATTCTCTAAACAAATATGATGATTGGTGGATGTTGAGTGCTCAGCTAGGGCAGATTTTTGTATCCTTTCATGCTTGATGTTAGCACTGTACTCTCGAATCCTCACGATAACTTAGAAAGGGGTTTGAAGGCCACCCACATGCCCTTTCTGGTCAAGATTTTGCCAATTTTTTCGGAGATGCCCTCCACAAAAGGAAGAGAAGCGAGAAGGGGAGGTGGATTAGTGGAGATCTTATGACTGTTTCCAGAAATATAAGAGGACTTGGCTTGGGTGAGGGCCTTAGAGATTTGCTTATGAGAGTACCCATTGAACTTAAAAACTTGGCGTAGATGATCAAGCTCTTGGGGTAAGTTATCGGCGTCACAAATTCTATAGGCTCTGAGGGAAAGAGTCTTGAGGATACCAACTTTTTGGGAAGGGTGGTGGTGGGAAGAAGTGATGGGGACACAAACCAAGAACAGAATGGAAACAACAGAAAAGGGAAATTATATTAACTGAGAAAATAAGCTAGTACAACCAGTACAGGAAAATAAACTTCAAAACATGCGCTAAGGGCTTACAACAGCATAAATCTGGAGATAATTTCTCCTTATGGTACCTCCTCTCAAACTCCACTCCGAACTCCCTTTTACAATACCAAAAATCTCCTTAAATAGACCCTAGAGGGTTAAGGACTAGGAGTACATTCTAGAAAGTGCTAGTAGGCATCCACCGACCAAATAGAAGGTTCCGGAAGCTGCGTTAGAAATCGGTGCAATTCTAGAAGAATCCAAAAATGGTAACCGAACTTTCGGGAGGCATAACTTTTGAACCGTAGCTCTGATTGATGAACCGTTTACATTTTCGGAAAGCTCTTGAAGTGCTCTATAGCCCTATGGAGGAGCTTTTCTCATCCCCCATTTTTTGGCCCTTTTTGAGGTCATTTAATTCCCCTAACCTAACTTCGAAGCATTTTTAGGGGGTCTCCAAAACTCGAAAAACTACAGTAACTTTCAAACCGTGGGGCCTTTTGACTTGATTCTTTTTTTGGAATGCTCTAAATCACAATTACATTCATCTAGTCAATTCACACCTTCTAGGTCACCAAAATGATGGCCAAATTGTGTGCTCCTATTTTTTTGGGATTTTCAAACGCACTGATAGTGGAACTGTGAGAGTTGGAACCTTTATTTGACCGAGATGGGTATCCAAAAATGTAAAGACATGAAATAGAAACTAAGTCTAAGTACATTTTTTTGGGTGACATAGGATTGCCCTTATACCTCTGGATGCTCTTGCATCAAGAAGAATGGAGGTATAAATTGTTGTGGGTGGCTTTACGAAACACTCAAAAACTGAAGGTACCATCAAGATTCTTCATGATGAGGACATCAAGGAATGGCAACTGGTTGGCGAATTCAAGCTCCTTGGCGAAGGAAATGGTGGGGGCAAGCTTGTTGATGTGTTCATGAAACTCATCAAGTTTTTCCAGCCCATGTGGCCAGTACACGTTGGTGTCATCAACATAACACTTCCACCATTTGGGCTTGAGGGGAAAGGTGTGGAGAGCAATCTCCTCGAAATACTCCATATAGAGGTTTGCTATGACTGGGGAAAGGGGAGAACCCATCGCCACTCCCTCCACCTATTCATAGATGACATTTTGGAAAGAGAAGAAAGTGAATCTTAAGCAGAACTCCACCAAACTAGATAGCTCATCCCCAACCTTACACCTCACAATTTCCACAACATCATCAATAGGAACCTTGGTGAAGACCGAAACAACATCAAAACTAACCAAGACATCAAAAGGCTCCCACTTGACATCTTGAATAAATTGGAAAAAATGGTAGGAATCTTTGATGAAAGAGTTGGAATGCCCCAACAATGGAGAGATAATCTTGGCAAGGTGAGAAGCTAATGCGTAGGTAGGGGATCCAATGGTGTCCACAATAGGTCGCAAGGGAACACACTCCCTATGAATTTTTGGAGCCCAATATATGTGAGAGTTCACTTCCTTTGAAGGCACCAATTTTTTCTTAATCACGTCATCAAAGGAGGAGTTAGACACAAAAAAATTGACTTTATTCAAGATTTTCGAGCAAGGATTACGAGGGAGGATCTTCTAGCTGCTAGGGTCTGAGAGCAAGTCAAGAATCTTGGAGATATAGTGTTGCTTTTTCAAGATCATTTTGGCATTACCCTTGTCTGCCTTGCTGATAACAATATCATGATTATTTACAAAATCACAGAAAGCACGTGATTCTGCACCAAAATTGTTGCGTCTAGGTGGTTTGCCATGTCGAAGAGCAACAGTACAATCCTGCCTTACTTCTTCTGCAACCTTAGATGGGAGGGAACATATAGCATTCTCAATCTCAAGGAGGAACTAAAAGTGAGGAATGGAGCGGGTGGGATGATAAAAATTAAGACCCCACTTCAACAAGTTAAAAGAAAGGGGGTCAATGGTGGCACAAGAAAGGTTCACAACAAGCATATTTTCCCAATTAGCAACTGAGCGAGGAGCAGAGGAAGAAGATGAATGGTCTGTGTGCTATAACCCTATGTTCTAAAATTTGTTAAAGGAAGGATTAATCTGACAAGTAGGTGAGGACCCTGGCATGTGGGACTCACAAGAAGGATGGGGTGTATTAGCAAGAGATGAGGGGGATGATGACAAATATGAGGACGATAACAAGGAAGATATGGGGAGATCAGACTGGATTATTGTAGCCTCCGTGCGAGACCACTATTCAATGTTATAATTGGAGACAAGACTGGATTCAACCAAGTCAGGGGGTTGGTGAGAGATGATTTGTTGGCCATCATCAAAGAAACTAAAGTTAGAAGTCTCACACATGCAAACAGAGCTTGAGGGACAATTGTGCATACCTGAGCTATCAGATAAGGAGTCGTTGTATGAAAGTGAACATTGGGGATTATCCATGGGAGCAATGAATCAAAACTCTTGTGTTGTAGTAGTGTGAATCATAGCTAACTTAGAGTTAGAATCCAGTTGCTCTGAGTGCAATTGGGAGGACCTGGAAAAAGTGATGGTCCATGCTATATGATGCGTGGTGAGCCCCTATTGTGAGCTGCACACATTTCCTCTACCATATGTGTCGTCGCAGGAGGTTGAAACCCAAGTGAGGACTTTTTACTGCGACTTGCAACAACTCTAGAGCTAGACATCATGTTTACACACATATCTACATGCACGAAAATACCTTTCTGTAGCTTTGCAGGAGCCGAAAGGTGAGGGTGTGCAGAGCGAAGGGTGTATGACAAGAATAATGCCAACTATAACATCTCTTGAGCAAGTAAAAAAACTTCTTCTTTTGTCTTTTGATGCACTCCGCTTTGCATCCTAAAGCTCTAGCAAAAGAAGAGGTATCCAAGCGAATCCACAGGTCTAGATGAAGGGAAGCAACTAGCTCCTATAAAAAGAGGACAATCACTTCAAGAGGAGATGAAGAGGCCAATAATTTCAAGAGGAAGTCAAAAGAGGCTATTGGCATTAGCTATTATCCCATTGACCTCAATCGAGATGATGGGTGGTCCCTTAACCATTTGTGGCACCCCTTGCTTGATACCCTTGACAACCTCCATTCTAGCACGCTCAACAGACTCCACAACTCTTGATGCTTTTTCGGTTTCCCTTCTTGCTTGCTCTTCTAGTTGTTTTGTTTGATGTTTTCCGCTTCTCCTTCCCCCTCTCTTCTCCTCTTTCCCTCTAGGTGCTTGTTACTTCTTTCGTGGTGTGCAACGTTCTCTCTCTCTCTCTCTCTCTCTCTCTCTCTCTCTCTCTCTCTCTCTCTCTCTCTCTCTCTCTCTCTCTCTCTCTTCTCTCTCTCTTCTCTCTCTCTCTCTTGCACACTTCTTGCTTCTTTCTTGTGAGTGGGTTTTGTGCTTAGGCCCCTTGGTTTCCTGTTAACTTTTATTTTAGTGTCCTTTTGTCTCTAGTATGGTTTATTTTTTCATGTGGTTATCTTCTACCTTTTTTGTGTGTCCTCCTGCCGATTCTTCTATTCTTTCCTTTTTATCAAGGCTACAAAGCATGTAAGAATTTTCTCCTTTATCCCTACATGCATGGTAGCTTGGACATTTTCCTCCTTCTTATTTATCTTTATTCATTTCACTATTTAGTATTGGTCATTTTTTATTTCCCTATGTACATAAAATTGTGTACATATAGGTTGTTGTTTTTTAGCCATATATATATATATATATATATATATATACATATATATATATATATATGCATGTATCTATGTATCTATGTATATATATATCTATATATCTATATACATATATATATATATATATGTATGTATGTATGTATGTATATGTATATATATATATATATATATATATATATATATATATGTATGTATGTATGTATATAGATATATAGATATATATATACATATATACATACATACATACATACATATATATGTCATGCATATTTTACTTATTTCATATATATATATATATATAGATATATATATCATAGATATACATATATCTTATATATTTATATATTTCATTTATATTATATCGTGTTTTCTTTATATTTTTTCATGTATATAGCTATATTATAATATAATAGCCAATACATTAATAACTATTATACTTATATATATATATTTATATATATATATATATATATATATATACAGTATATATTTTAATTATTGTTTCTATATATATGCAGCTATTTTTTGTTCCTATTTTTCTTCTTTCTAGTTTTGAAATTCTTTCTTTTTTAACCTTTTTCTTTTATTTCTTCTTTTTTATATTTTTTCGTGTGTGTAGCTTTTTTTCTATTTTTTGGTATTGCATGGTTTTATGACCTTCCCCCTTCTCTTCTTATAATTCTTGAGAAAGGTCTAGTCTGCATATCTTACTATCCTGCACTTTCTTATCCTGATGATGGATCATGTAGTGTGCTCCGAAACGTTGATGAAATAAGAAAATACAATTGAATCCAGAAAACTTAGTACTTTACACATGGATTGTGAAAATCTGTTACTGTTAATTGATACCCTTCATGGGAGGGAGTTATATCACAAAGCTAAACAACTAGAAGTGTTGAGGATTAAGCTAATGAAAAATTTGCAGACTTAGCCTTTCTCAAACATTGTAAAAACTCCTATCTACTTTCGAGTTTCATATGTATCCACCATCATCTATGGAGCGTGCACACTCAGCATATTTTCTTACATGCTGGTCTCTCTATTCTCAAATTAGACATCAAGTCTACAAGGAGAGTGATCAACCACATTAATGCCAGAATGATGCCTCTTCATCTAGAGTCAGTAGCTTCCCTTTGTCCAGACCTGTGGATTCACTTGGATACCTCTTCTTTCGCTAGAGCTTTAGGATGCCAAGTGGAATGCGTCAGAAGACAAAAGAAGAAGTTCTTTTCCTTGCTCAAGAAATGCCACAGATGACATCATTCCCATTCGTACACCCTTTGCTCTGTGCACCCTCACCTTTCAGCTCCTACAGAGCTACACCAAGGTATTTTCGCACCTGTGGATATGTCTGTAAACATGATGTCCAGCTCCAGAGTTGTTGCAGGTTGCAGTAAAAAGTCCTCACTTGGGTTTCAACCTCCTGCGACGACACATATGGCAGAGGAAATGCGTGTAGCTCACAATAGGGACTCACCGTGCATCATATAGCATGGACCATCACTTTTGCATGAGGATTTATCGACGGCCAGGTCCTCCCAAGTGCACTGAGAGCAACTAGATTCTAACTCTAAGTTAGCTGTGCTTCACACTACTGCAGCGCAAGAGTTTCGATCCATTGCTCCCATGGATGATCCCCTGATGGGGACACAACCCAATAACATAATACACACAATAGAAAGTGGGAATTATATTAACTGAGAAAATATGCTAGTACAAACAGTGCAGAGAAAATAAACTTCAAAACATGCCCTACGGGCTTACAATAGCATAAATCTAGAGAATATTTCTCCTTTTAGCACCTCCTCTCAAGCTCCAATCCGAACTGCCTTTTACAATGCCAAAAATCTCCTTAAATAGACCCCGGAGGTTAAGGACTAGGAGTACATTCTAGAAAGTGCTAGTAGGCATCCATTGACAAAATAGAAGGTTCCAGAAGCTGCGTTAGAAGTCGGTGCAAATCTAGAAGAATCTAAAAACGGTAGCCGAACTTTCGGGAGGCATAACTTTTGAACCGTAGCTCTGATTGATGAACCGTTTACATTTTTGGAAAGCTCTCGAAGCACTCTATAGCCCTATGGACCAGCTTTGCTCATCCCCCATTTTTCAACCCTTTTCAAGGTCATTTAATACCCCAAACCTGACTTTGAAGCATTCTTAGGAGGTCTCCAAAACCCAAAAAACTGCAATAACTTTCGAACCATGGGGCCTTTTGACCTGATTCTTTTTATGGAATGCTCTAAATCTCAATTACATTCATCTGGCCAAGTCACACCTTCTAGGTCACCAAAATGATGGCCAAATTGCATGCTCCTATGTTTTCGGGATTTTCAAATGCACTGATAGTTGAACTATGAGAGTTGGAACCTTTATTTGAGCCAAATGGGTATCCAAAAATGTAAAGACATGAAACAGAAACTAAGTCTAAGTACATTTTTTTGGGTGACACAGGATTTCCCTTATACCTCTGGATGCTCCTGCATCATCCCCAACATTCACTTTCATACAACGACTCCTTATCTGATTGCTCAGGTATGCACAACTATCCCTCAGGCTCTCTTTGCATGTGTCAGACTTCTGTCTTTAATTGCTTTGATAATGGCCAAAAAATCATCTCTCACCAACCCCCTGGCTTGGTTGAATCTAGTCTTGTCTCCAGTTATAACATTGAACAATGGTCTCGCACAGAGGCTATGATAATCTCGTCTGATCTCCCCATATCTTCCTTCTTATTGTCCTCGTATTTTTCTCCATCCCCCTCGTCTCTTGCTGATAGACCCCATCCTTCTTGTGGGCCCCACATGGTGGGGTCCTCACTTCTCTATTAGATTAATCCTTCTTTTAACCAATTTCAGAACATAGGGTTATATCACGCAGACCATTCATCTTCTTCCTTTGCTCCTCGCTCGATGGCTGATTGGGAAAATAGTCTGGTTGTGAACCTTTCTTGTGCCACCATTGACCCCCTTTCTTTTAACTTGTTGAAGTGGTGACTTAATTTTTCTTGTCCCCCCCGCTCCATTCCTCACTTTCAGTGCCTCCTTGAGATTGAGAATACTATTTGTTCCCTCCTATCTAAGGTTGCCAAAGAAGTGAGGCAAGATTGTGTTGTCGCTCTTCAACATGCCAAACCACCCAGATGCAACAATTCTGGTGCAGCATCACATGCTTTTCGTGATTTTGTAAATAATCATGATATTATTATCACCAAGGAAGACAAGGGTAACGCCATAGTGATCTTGAAAAAGCAAGACTATATCTCCAAGATGCTTGACATGCTCTCAGACCCTAGTAGCTACAAGATCCTCCCTCATAATCCTTGCTCGAAAATCTTGAATAAAGTTAAAATTTTCATGTCTAACTCCTCCTTTGATGACGTGATTAAGAAAAAATTGGTGCCTTCAAAGGAAGTGACCCCTCGCATATATGGGGCTCCAAAAATTCATAAGGAGGGTGTTCCCTTGTGACCTATTGTGGACACCATTGGATCCCCTACCTATGCATTAGCTTCTCACCTTGCCAAGAGTATCTCTCCATTGTTTGGGCATTCCAACTCTTTCATCAAAGATTCTTGCCATTTTGTCCAATTTATTCAAGACGTCAAGTGGGAGCCTTGTGATGTCTTGGTTAGTTTTGATGTTGTTTCAGTCTTCACCAAGGTCCTTATTCATGACGCTATGCGAATTGTTAGGCATAAGGTTGGGGATGAGCTTGCTAGTTTGGTGGAGTTCTGCTTAAGATTCACTTTCTTCCCTTTCCAAAATGTCATCTATGAATAGGTGGAGGGAGTGGCGATGGGTTCTCCCCTTTCCCCAATCATAGCAAACCTCTATATGGAGTATTTCGAGGAGATGGCTCTCCACACCTTTCCCCTCAAGCTCAAATGGTGGAAGCATTATGTTGATAACATCAGCATGTGCTGGCCACATGGGCTAGAAAAACTTGAGGAGTTTCACAAACACATCAACAAGCTTGCCCCCACCATTTCCTTCACCAAGGAGCTTGAATCTAACAACCAGTTGCCCTTCCTCGACATCCTCATCATGAAGAAGCCTGATGGTACCTTCAGTCATGAAGTGTACTATAAAGCCACCCACACCAATTTATACCTCCATTCTTCTTCCCACCACCACCCATCCCAAAAAGTTGGTATCCTCAAGACTCTTTCCCTTAGAGCCTATAGAATTTGCAATGCTGATCACTTACCCCAAGAGCTTGATCATCTGCGCCAAGTTCTTAAGTTCAACATGTACTCTCATAAGAAAATCTCTAAGGCCCTCACCCAAGCCAAGTACTCTTATCTTTCTGACAACAGTCATAAGATCTCCACTAACCCACCTCCCCTTCTCGCTTCTCTTCCTTTTGTGGAGGGCATCTCGCAAAAAATTGGCAAAATCTTGACCAAAAAGGGCATCCGGGTGGCCTTCCAACCCCTTTCTAAGTTAAGAAATTATATCCCCCTACTCAAGGACTCAAAAAACTCTCTTCTAGACTTAGGCGTCTACAAGATTGAGTGCTCGTGTGGTATGCCCTACATAGGTGAAACTGGTTGCTCTGTTATCGCAAGGATCTGAGAGCATAGTGCTAACATCAAGCATGAGAAGATACAAAAATCCACCCTAGCTGAGCACTCAACATCCACCAAGCATCATATTTGTATGGAGAATGCCAAAATCCTATCAAAAGAGGACAATCATTTCAAGAGGAAGTTAAAAGAGGCTATTGCCATTAGCTATCATCCCATTAACCTCAATCGAGTTGATGGGTGGTACATTAACCATTTGTGGCACCCCTTGCTTGATACCCTTGACAACCTTCATTGTAGCACGCTCAATAGACTGCACCACCCTTGATGCTTTCTTGATTTCCCTTCTTGCTTGCTCTTCTAGTTCTTTCGTTTGACATTTTCCTCTTCTCCTTCCCCCTCTCTTCTCCTCTTTCCTTTTGGGTGCTTGTTACTTTTTCCATGATGTGCAGTGTTCTCTCTCTCTCTCTCTCTCTCTCTCTCTCTCTCTCTCTCTCTCTCTCTCTCTCTCTCTCTCTCTCTCTCTCTCTCGCACACTTCTTTCTTCTTTCTTGTGAGTGGCTTTTGTGCTTAGGCCCCTTCGTTTCCTGTTAATTTTTATTTTAGTATCCTTTTGTCTCTAGTATTGTTTATTTTTTCATGTGGTTATCTCCTTTCTTTTTTGTGCGTCCTCCTGCCGATTCTTTTGTTCTTTCCTTTTTATCAAGGCTACAAAGCATGTAAGAATTTTCTCCTTTATCCCTACATGCATGGTAGCTTGGACATTTTCCTCCTTCTTATTTATCTTTATTCATTTCACTATTTAGTATTGGTCATTTTTTATTCCCCATTGTACATAAACTTGTGTACCTATAGATTGTTGCTTTTTAGCCATTTATATATATGTATATAAATGCATATATATGTACATATATATGTATATATACATATATATATATATATATATATATATATATATATATATATACATATATATATGTACATATATCTACATATATCTACATATATATACATATATATACAGATATATATATTTATACATATATATATATATACATATACATATATATATATGTATATATATATATCTATATATCTATATAAATATATATATATATATACATATACATATATATATATATATATATATATATATATATATCATAGATATACATATATTTTATATATTTCATTTATATTATATCATGTTTTCTTTATATTTTTTCATGTATATAGCTATATTATAATATAATAGCCAATACATTAATAACTATTATACTTATATATATATATATATATATATATATATATATATATATATATATAGATACAGTATATATTTTAATTGTTGTTTCTATATATATATATATGTAGCTATTTTTTTTCCCCTATTTTTCTTCTTTCTAGTTTTTAAATTCTTTCTTTTTTAACCTTTTTCTTTTATTTCTTCTTTTTTATATTTTTTGTTGTGTAGCTTTTTTTCTATTTTTGGTATTGCATGGTTTTACGAGCTTCCCCCTTCTCTTCTTATAATTCTTGAGAAAGGTCGAGTCTGCATATCTTACTATCCTACACTTTCTTATCCTAACGATGGATCATGTAGTGTGATGCGAAACGTTGATGAAATAAACAAACACAATCGAATCCATAAAACTTAGTACTTTACACATGGATTGTGGAAATCTGTTACTGTTAATTGATACCCTTCATGGGAGGGAGTTATATCACAAAGCTAAACAACTAGAAGTGTTGAGGATTAAGCTAATGAAAAAATTTGTAGACTTAGCCTTTCTCAAATGTTGCAGAGACTCCTGTATACTTTCGAGTTTCATATGTATCCACCACCATCTATGGAGCGTGCACACTCAGCATATTTTATTTCATGCTGGTCTCTCTCTTATCAAATCAATCATCTAGTCTACAAGGAAAGTGATCAACCATATCAATGCTAGATTGATGCCTCTTCATTTGGAGTTGGTTGCTTCCCTTCGTCCAGACCTATGGATTCGCTTGGATACCTCTTCTTT
>CM053790.1:70197129-70554629 GCA_028749045.1 Cupressus sempervirens | reverse complement strand
ACTCACATAAAAGGAAATAAAGGAAGAAAATTTCATGGAGGTGCGGGGATGATGTCATCCTCTTAAATGTCACTAACTAAAGTATAGTGTAAAAAGTATAGTGGGTGGGTTTAGGATATTTTTTATTGATTTTATATTTTAAAAATTTTTATTAAATTTTACAAATACATAACTTATGTTTGAAAGAATGTTTGTAAGACATTAAAGAGAATCTTTAGGAATATGGTCTATTGTAAGGGGAGATTTAAATTTCCCCATACAAAGGACAAAGAGCATATTTGGACTAGGATGGCAATTTTTTTTCAAGTCCATTATTTTCCTAAGTGTAGAATTTTCTAATTTATTTAATTAGCCAAAGGGAATATTTTATTTTTCTTAGTTGGATTATAACATAGAGTTTAATATTTTGTTGATAAAATAAAGTAGGATTATTTCCCCTTCCAATGAAATATGAAAATGCGAGATGAAATTTCATTCATGTAATTCTTAAATTTTCTTAACATAATTTGAAATCAAATTGTATGACATTATATATAACACCATTTTATCTAATTAACATTAATTAAATAAATACAAATTTTAACTCTAAGAATTCCACAGGAAAGGTAAAACATCATTGCATCCATTTTCCAATAAACATATGTATATAAATTTAATCACATGAAATATCATATGAATAGAAAATACTTTTTTTTTTAATTCCATCATCTAATTCAAGGATACCCAAGGGAAAGAACTAGGGAAAAAAACTTGAGATCATAATCATTTAAAAGGTTAGTTTATCAATAACATTTTAACAATAGGATCAATATCTCGAGCAGAAATCTCCCAACACATTTGAAATGAAAATAACAACTCTGAGATCCTACTTGGCTCCATAATATGGTAGCCACTATGAAATCTGCAATTTCATCAAAGTAACTATGAAGAGAATGAAGCTAATTGAGAGACAAATAATTTTAATACAAAGACACAATTGACCACTTACCCCCATCCAAAATTTGCACAATAGATTCATTATCGAACCAGACTAGGGAGAAGGTGAATTTTTGTAGATCACAACACCATAATAGATTCCCTTTTGAGGTAAATATCAAAAGAACTTATATTGTTTCATAGATGCCCTTTCAAGGCTAATATCACTAGAACTTTAGTTCTTTCACTTCTCAATTTCCCAAAACTGAAACCTGGTTTATACTGACGAGTAGGGGCCTATAACACCCTACTCTCTCCCTCTCCTCATCATAAGGAGAGATTCCGCATTACCTAGATTCCAACTAAAGCCCTCCTCCCATACATGGCAACTTTTGTTCTATCTAAGCATGAGTAATGCCAACACAACCCTTATAATTTCCCTCAAAAACCAAATATAAAACAAAAAGGAAAAACATTTAAAGAAAATTCATTACAATCCCATCCCTAACATGTTTATCGTACACAAGAATAGACATATGAAAATCCTACTTTAAGAAATGAAACACAAAATGAACGTATGAGCTTAAACGATTCCTACATTCAAAATATAGTTATAGAAACTAAAATTTGAGAAGAGCTTTCCTTTCTTCTCCTTCAATCCTAAATTTTCTCTCTAAATCTAGAGTTTGGGTGAACAATCTTCCACTCTCCACTAAATAGGCTCCCAACTCAATTACCTACAAAATGCAATAACTGCCCCACTTGACTAAGGTTTCTAGTGTCTTCTAACTTAACCTCATCACTAAATAAAACTTCACAGTGGAATATAACTTGTCAAACTCAAGAAAAAACTTTAATTTTAGCAATAAATCATAAATGGGATATTTGGGTCATCACCAAAGTCAATGAATGGGACTAGAGGGATGGAAAATGCCCCCAACCCATACACATATGCCATAGGTACTTAGTTTTTATAATTTTTAGCCTCTAGGACTATTTAGGGACATATTAAATTGCTTGAAATATTTGGACTTCCTAAAAACCCTAAGAATGATTGTTTATCACAAAACCCTGATTAGGGTATTTATTCCTGATTATTAAGTAATTAGTATTAGGTCACTAGCCTAGTCCAGCTAAAAATTTTAAGTTTTTTGGTTAATCCTAATTATCATGTTGATATACATATATGGATTATGAGTGTCAAGAGACACTAGAGAATCATTGTTACAAAATAGTAAAAACTTGATGATTATAGAATGATACACGTATTCAATTTACTATACAAATAAAATACAAAACAACAGGGTCTGCATTATTCATTAGACACATCCCTTTTCTCACAAAGTGTACATAGGGTCAAGTTTTAATTCTTTGTTCATATTTCCTAGCTAATAATCCTAGACACTTCATTTCACACATCAGTAGTTTGAGAAAAAATATATGTTTATAGTTAAAATTCACTTGGATAATTACAGCAATCAAAACATCTATCTTTGATATAAATAATTGTTTATCTCATTTTCTCTCACATTTAGTCATTAGTAATTGAACAATCAATATAACCTAACCTATTCATTATTTCATATTGAAATACTAGAATAATCATCATTAGGCATTCATATATTTAAATATCATAAACATCATCAATAGGGCATACTAAAATATTTGAATGCCTATAACCTAATCATTAAGGTACCATAATCAACATCATCATCATAAGGTGAAACATCTCATACTATTAGTGAAAATCTAATGTTTAACTAGTTGAGATAATGTAGCAGTTCTTGAATCATTAATTTTTTAAAACATGAATGTTTTAGCTAATCTTAGTTTTTTTTAGGACATTTAAACCATAAAAAATTACTTTAAATCTATTCTAACCTCCTATAATGGATTTAATAGAGAAATGCATAGTTAATAAGTACATTCAAGGAGGGACCTTACATCCTTCCCCACTAGCCTTTGACTTCCTCCTAGAAGTTACACAACTAAAATGTTCATTCCAAGATAGACATTATCTAAATTTATACCAAAATATACTCTTATTAAAAGAATTATTAATAATTCACTTACATACTTAGGGATGATAAAATATTTGCCTGATTATTCTTAATAAAAGCAAGGCCAATCCATAACTCTAACATGGTTACATTTTCTAGGGTCAAACACTTCTTAAAACATATAGGTCACATAGAAACAACATTATAATCTAGTATAAAATACTTATAATGTCTCTAATAATAATAATATGATAAGATATTTTGAATTCCACATACCCACTCATCATGTAAATATTTGTACAACCCTCCCTCAAATGAGTTTTCTTATAATGTCACTTGGATCTTTATTCAAGGTTAATCACTTTTACTTTTGAGTTTCCATGACATACTGATTCTTTAATAGGCCACACAAAAAGTCCATCACTATGCTTGCACCTTTTGCATCTAAAAATCCATTAGGTTAACTCATAACCTTATCTAGTTGCATACTTGGGTGCAATTTCATTACTCATAATAGTCAACAATTATTCACTCGTCCTATTCTCGAAGTCTTGGGAGAGGGTGGGACACAAATACTCTCACTAATAACCCCATACCCTAATGCTATACATCCACTTGATTTTTAGGAATCCCTTTTGGTAGGCCCATCATATGTCACTTTTCCAACAAAATTTAGAAGAAAGGGCTTGAAAATTTAAATTCAACATCAAGGATAAAACATCCAACACAAAAGTCTAAAGCAAAAGAAATAAAAAGTGGCCACAATAAGAAAAAATAAAGAAATAAAGACATGAGCTAAAGGAAAAAATAGATTCATCCATAATAATGTTTGCTAAATAGCCCCACAACACATTATTGGCAGTCAGGAAGAACTTTAAAATACCAAAATCTAAAATCAAACAAATAAGGAAATAAATCCAATTACTTACAAAATTTACATTGCTAACATAATATAGAAATACTAGAGCTATTGAGGGAAAATAGGAATCTTAATTCATCCAAATACATTGTATATATCTTGAATTGAAATTAGATGGTGGTCAAAAGACCATATCACTCGAACTATGACTAATCCCACATACTAACTACATAGCTATCTTTATCGACATCGCCATTCAATTAGGGTTTGCTATACCAAGGGGTTTGGCTTGGATAGAACTCACTCAAAAGTGAAAATGTGAAAATACTAAGATAAGTTTGCTTCAATCCTCTTGTTGTTATATTGGTTTCTTTTCGAAGAAACTAAACATGTGGGGGACATTAGTGTCAGTAGAGTTGTATTCTAAGTTGTACTTAGAATACCAAATCTTTTATCCTTACAATATTATATATTAAGGAACATAAGGTATCAATAATTCATAGAATAACTTTATATTATTCAACATCCTTTTAAATTAATAAATGTAAAATTACATACATATATACATACATACATATACATATACATATATAGACTACTTTACATATTAATGATGGAAGCAACAATAAAATTAAACCAAACAATCTTAGAAAATTACTAAATCTATGTACTCAAGTATTAAAACTTTATCTAACACTAAAATAAAATTAACAAGCACTTAACACCTAACACCACTAATTTGAACTTACAATTTTAATACTTCACAATAAATGCTAACTCTAAATTTTAACAAAATCTAAATATAGCTAATTTCACATTTCTTATTTTAACATTTATATAAAAAATCAAACTTAACTAATTCATAACGATTTATTCTAACCTTAAATATCCCTATAAATTAATTAATACAAGATAAAAACTAATCTAGACTTTACTAACTTTATCCCCTCCAATCTTCACGTGAACCAAGGTATTTATAAGGGAAAAAAACAAACAAACAAGTGGCTATCCCTTCAAACCAAATAAAAAATTTCTTTCCCTTTCCAAGGTCAACGTACAAATCCAAACCAAGGTGAAGGACATTCAATTAATTAAATAATTTCCCTTTCTGACTTGCTTTCTTTGCTAGCAGCCCATCCCAAGTTTTGGTTTTATTTATAAAAAAAAAGGAAAGTATCTATATCCATTTCATGCCTTCTCAACCACAACTCAGATAAAAGTAAATGATGGATGTGAATTTCATGGAGGTGCAGTGATGATGTCATCCTCTTAAATGTAATTGACTAAAGTGTAGTGTAAAAAGTTTAGTGGGTGAGTTTAGGATATTTTTTATTGATTATATATATTTTTAATATTATATTAATTTCCATAATTACATAACTTATGTTTGAAAGAATGTTTATAAGATATTAAAGGGAATCTTTAGGAATATTCTCTATTGTAAGGGGAATTTAAATTTCCCCATGGAAAGAACAGAAAGCATATTTGCTCTAGGATGGCAATTTTTTTCAAGTACATTATTTTTCTAAGTGTAGAATTTTCCAATTTATTTAATTAGCCAAGGGGAATTTTTGTTTGTTTGTTGCATTATAACATAGATTTTAATGTTTTTTTGATACAATAATGTAGGACTATTTCCCTTTCCAATCAAATACAAAAATGTGAGATGAACTATCATTCAAGTAATTCTTAAAATTTCTAAACATAATTTGAAATCAAATTGCATAACATTATACATAACACCATTTTATCCAATTAACATTAATCATTTAAACACAAATTCAAACTATAAGAATGCCACAAGAAAGGTAAAAAATCATTGCATCCATTTGCTACTAGACATATGCATATAAATTTAATCACACGAAATATCATATGAATGGAAAACGCTCTCTTTTTTTAAATTCAATCATCAGATTCAAGGGTTCCCCTAAGAAAGAACCAAGGAAGAAAACCCGAGCTCGTAATCATTTCAAAGGTAATTTTATCAATAACCTTTTTACAATAAGATCATTCTCGCAAGGAGAAATCTCCCAACACATTTGAAATGAAAACAACAACTCTGAGATCCTAATTGACTACATAACAAGGTAGCCACTACAAAATCTACATTTTCGTCAAGGTAACCATGGAGAGAAGGAAATTGACTAGGAGAGAAATGATTTCAACATGAAGACACAATCAACCATTTACTCCCATCATAGGTTTGCACAATAGGTTCATTACCAAACTATACTAGGGAGAAGGTGGATTTATCCAAGTAGGAGAAGTTGATCACAACACCATAATAGATTCCCTTTCAAGGAAAATATCACAAGAACTTTTGTTCTTTCACAGATACCCTTTTAAGGCTAATATCATAAGAACTTTTGTTCTTTAACTTCTAAATTTTCCAAAACTCAAATATGGTTTTCTTTGATGAGTAGGGACCCATAACACCCTACTCTCTCCCTCTCCTCATCATGAGGAGTGACTATGCACTACCCAGAGTCCAAATGGAGCCCTCCTCCCATACATGGCCACTTCTACCCTATTTGAGGGTGAGTAATGCCAACAAAACTCTTACAATTTCCTGCAAAAACTAAATGCAAAACATGAAGGAAATTTTTTTTTTTTAAAACCCATTAAAATATCATCCCTAAGATGTTTATTATACACATGAACACACATATGTAAAACCCACTTTAAGAAATGAAACACAACGTGAAGATATGACTTTGAAGGATTCCTACCTTCAAAATATGGTTATGGAAAGTAAAATTTGTTAGGAGCTATCCTTCCCTCTCCTTCAATCTTGAATTTTCTCTCTAAATCTAAAGGTCGTGTGATCAATCTTCCACTCTCAAATTTACCACTAAATAGGCTCCTAACTCAACTATCTACAAAATGCAATAACTCCCCCACTTGAATAAGGTTTCTATAGTCTTCTAACTTAATCTCATCACTAAAACAAACTCCATTGTGAAGTATAACTTGTAAAACTCAAGGTGAAACTTCAATTTTCACAATAAAGAAAAAATGAGATATTTGGGTGGCCACTAAAGTCAACAAAACTTGCTAGAGGTGTTGAAAATGTACCCAACCCATACATATTCCCCCTATGTACTTAGTTTTCATAATTTTTGACCACTAGGACTATTTAGGGACCTATTAAATTGCTTGAAATATTTGGACTTCCTAAAAACCCTATGAATACAAATTTATCACTAAACTCTAATTAGGGTAGCTAATCCTGATTACTAACTAATTATTATTAGGTTACTTACCTAGTTCAACTCAATTTTTTAGGTTGTTTGGGTAACCCTAATTATCATGTTAATATGCATATATTGATTACAAGTGTTCAGTGAAACTATAAAAGAAACTATTACAAAACATTAATCACTTTATGATTACAGAATGATACACACATTCAATTTATGATACAAATAAAATAAAAAACAATGGGGTTTGCATCTTTCACTACATGCAACCCTAGTTTCAAAAATTTTACATAAGGTTGAGTTCTAATTGTCTATTTATACTTCTCGGATAGTAATCCTACACACTTCATTTCACACATCAGTAGTTTGAGTAAAATCATATATATATAGTCAAAAGTCACCTGGATAATCACATTAATGAAAATATTAGACTTTCATATAAATAACTTTTTATCTCATTTTTTTCATGTTTAATCATTAGTAATTGCATAATCAATATAACCTAACCTATTCATTATTTCAAATTAAAATTCTAGAATAATCATCATTAGGCATGCATATATTTAAATATCATAAACATCGTCCATAGGGCATACTGAAATATCTTAGTGCATATAACCTAATCATTAAGGTACCATAATCAACATCGTCATCATAAGGTGACATATCTCGTATTGTTAGTGAAAATTTAATGTTTAACCAATTGAGAGAATTTAGTAGTTCTCGAATCACTGATTTTTTTAAACATGAATCTATTAACTGATCTCAATTTCTGTTAGGACATTTAAATCATAAAACATAACTTTACATTCATTCTAACCTCCTATAATGGATTTAATAGAGAAATCCATATCTTATAAGTACATATGAGGAGGGACTTTACAAATTTCATCTCACCAAATATAGTCATTTCAAATTCTTTCTTCATCTCATCTATAAATAATTTGTATAATGCATCCTTTCCTCCAAATATGATATCATGAACTAAATTTTTTGATAATAATATCTCATTTTAACATCCTCTGTTTAACTAAAAAAAATTATTATTAATTTTTGTAAATATAATCTTTATAAAATAAATGTTCAACCTTTCATACCATGCTCTAAAGGCTTTTTAAAAACCATATATAGCTTTGTGTAGATTTCATATCATGTTCTTCTTGGTAGGGTCCACAAATGCTTTTGGTTGTTCTATTTAAATGTCTTCTTCATGTATTCAATTTTGAAATGAAGATTTAACATCCATTTCATATAGTTTAAATCTTTTTAAAGTAGAATAGGCAAGTAGTCCTCTAACTCCTTCCAATCTTACAACTAGGGAAAATGTTTCCCTATAGTAAATACCTTCTTCTTGTGCATATCCATTGTATGCCAATCTAGCTTCATTCCTTTTGGCTTCTCCTTTTTCATTTAGCTTGTTCCTAAGTACACATTTTGTTCCAATAACATTCTTTTTCTTTGGTCTAGCTAAAAGTTAACAATTTGTGTTCTTCTATATCTGTTCAATTTCTTTATTCATTACAAGATTCCAATCTTCATTTCCAAAAAACCTTTTATTGATTTAGGCTCAAACTCAAAAATTAAACATGTATCACTTCTAAGTCTTTTTCTTGTAATAAATCTTGACTCTTTGTGTCAATTAATTTTCTTAGGTGGTGTCTTCTCACATACTTTTCTAGTCTAGGTTTTTTTCTTTTCTCTTCTTGCATAGGTCCATCTTGAAAATTGATGTCAAGTTCATTTTGTCTCTCTGGTTTAGGTTCTCATTTAGGTTATGCTTTCTATACATTTCCTTCTTGATGTTCAACATCTACTACAAGTATCTTAGCTTCATTATATTGATGCTTGACATTTGCAATCTATTGCTCAACAACCTATTGTGGCAACTTCACATTCATTGTTCATTGTTGCTCAAAAGTTTTATTATCAGGTTTAGGTAAGGTACAAGGAACACCTTCATCAACAAAAGTAAATGCTCTATAATTCTTAGGTTGTTTCTTGCATTTAACTTCATTATTTTTTGCATATTCATCAACTTTCACATTTGCACTTTGTAGAACTTTGTGAGTGTTAGATTTCAAACACTTATAAGCTTTTGTCTTGGTGAAATATCCTAGGAATATTCCTTCATCACTTTTAGCATTAAGTTTTCCATTTCTATTATCCTTTATTATATAACATTTTTTTCAAAAACTTTAAAATAACTCACATTAGGTGCATAACCATACCACAATTAAAAGGTTCTAATATTTCTACCTTTCTTGACTTATACTTTGTTTAAAGTAAAGACTATTGTACTTATAATTTCTCTCTTGTATTTTTGTGACATATTCTTCTTCGTCATCAATTTTCTAGCACATTCCATGATTGATCTATTTCTCCTTTCAACTATTCCTTTTTTGGGAGTGGTTGTGGGGGCTAACATCTACCTTTTGATTCCTCTATCATTACATATATATTGAATTTATTAGTGATAAACTCTCCTCCTCTATCATATCTCAAGCACTTCTCACTCTTACTTGTTTCATTTTCAACTTTGGCCAACAACCACTTAAATTACTAAAAAGCATTAGATTTCTCTTTAAGAAAAATGATACTCACCATTTAAGAATAGTTATTAGTATATATAATAAAATATTTTTCACCATGGTAGCTTTGTACACCAATAGGTCCACAATGGTTAGTATCAACCAATTCTAAAATATCATTCGATGAGTATGTCTTTCTCTTGAAATTGAACTTTGTAATTTTTCCCCATTGACATTGCTAGTAACACATTGTTATTAGGTTTCTTCAATATTAGCAATTTTATTAATCTTTTTATCTTAATAATGCTTATCAAATTATCAAAATTCACATGACATATTGTTATAGTTGATCTTATCAGTCATTTGTATTGATTCTTTAGCTTTCAAAAGACATGGTTCATCATTACCAAACTTAACACAACTACCTTTTTAAGTTTCCATGGTTTCAATTTTACTTTATCATCAGTCATGTGATGTGAACAACCACTATCAATTATTTACATATCACCTTAACTCGTATATGAGATTAATGCCATTTTCTCATCTTCATCATAATCTTCTTTCATAGCAACATAGACAACTTCTTCATCATTACTTTCAGATTCATTGTTAGTTTCTTCCTCAACAGTGTAACAAGATTTCTTATCTTTGTCTTTGTAGTCTTTGTTTCTCTTATTGTCTTGGTCATGTCTTCTTCCTTTGTACTTGCTTGCCCTTTTTTCATGCTCAACTTCTATATTAGGACTTTTGGCATTATGGTCAAGTTTGTTTATTAGTGAATCACACTTAGTCAAATGATTAGAAGCTACCAAGATTATCTTGCAATTTATAGTGTTAACCAAGTAATTTAGGTTTTACTCAATTCTATAGTTAATATCAGGTTCTAGAATCAGTATTTAGTTCACACTGAGCAATATCTACCAAGTTGATGGGTATCAATGCATACCAAGCTTCATAGTATTTATAGAGTTGCACAGCCATGGTCTCCAGTGTTTACTAAGTTTGTAGTATTAGTAATGTGAATAAGGTATTGACCAAGATAGGAAGTGTCAACCAAGTAATTCCATTTATACTAAGCTCACGATGTTAGTGTTGATTGAGTCTTGCAATGTTAACCAAGAGATTTAGTTTATATGTCAAGTTTCACAAGGTTCACTAAGTCACTAGTGTTGACCAATTTTAGACTACTTGGAAGTGATTAGTATAAATGAAGCTTCTACATGTACAAAGAGCATGATGATGCAAAGTTTTGGCAATGGTTTTGAAGAATCAAAACCTCACCAAGTTTGTCTTCCCAACCTGAGTACTAGCAATTAATATGGCTTTGTGTATTTTTGTGAAACTTGTATTGTAGCCTACTTTGATCAATTATAATTTGGATTGGTATATATGAAATGTATTATATCACATCCAAAAGAATAATATGTATGTAAGATATAATAAGAGAAAAACTGTGAATTCAGAAGGATACAAGTAGTATAAGGAGTAGAAAAGATTTATCTATCACAACAAGGTAATCATTACACTTCAAAGGAATCTTAACCAACAAATGAGAGTTGCAGATTATAGATCAGCCATTAGTTCATCATAATAGGTGGTATAACTAAATCCTTTCACAATGTAGACATAATAGCCTTTTACAAAGCTCTCTACCAAGTCAATACTTCATTTTTTGTTCTGTAAATCCCTTAACAAGGTGGACCTAACAGTCCTTATCACTGCTAATAGGGTAGATCATAAAAAAAGATCAATTGTAAGCTTGAACTGGCCAACTTTATATTGCAATACTAAAACTTGTGGGTACCATCCTCACCCTATTTTTACTTTCTATTTGGAAGGTTTTTTGGTCACCATATCTTGCATCAAAATGTTATGAATTTTATAATTCTTTCAAATTTTCATTCATGCAATTAGATCATAATATATATTAAGGATTAATTGGTGAAATAAGAATAAGTTTTTTTGGTTCCTAATACACCCCTCCCCTCTCAATAACCTAGCCTATCCTATATTTTTAATAATTGGTATTATAGCTTTGTGGTTCTTAGTGAAGAAGTTTAAAAGCTTGAGCAAATATCAAAGGCAATGGAGGTATATAGGCTAGACAAGGCCATTAACAATGAAAAGTTGGATTTGGAATTGGGAAAACTAAGGAAAAAAAAGGAGCAACTATCTCAATCCTTGAAGAGAAGAAAGGATCTTATAGTACAGATAAATGCAAAAGCCTATAGTGAAGAAAGAAATTTAGATGAAGCGAATGAGGCAATTGGAGATCTATTGGAGAAAAATTGCAATCTACAAGAAGAAGTTAGAAAGCTGAAAAGAGAACAAGAAGTTTAGTTAGTAACATTATGTGACGTCAGGGAAGAAAAATACAAACCCAAAGAAGAGATAGAAGAAAATAACAATGAAATTTAGCATCTATCCCTTCAACAAGAAAACTTCATTGATCAAATGACTAATTCAAAGGAAGAAATCATGAGTCTAAGATTTGAAAATGAAAGTCTAGAAAGTTATCGAAACACTAAAAAACAAACCAATGAGAGGATGATGAAATCTCAAGCAGACATGACTCAGTTGAATGAGAAAAGTCAATATAGATAGAAATAAAAAATAGGAATAAGATGCATAGAAGAGGGTTAATCATCCAAGAAAGGATCTCAAAAGAATCAGAGGCCTACTTGTAATCACTATGGTAAGTTAGGTCATACATCAAACAAATGTTGGAGTAATGATAAAGCAAAATTTAATGGAAAGTGTTACAATTTCCATAAACATGGTCATAGAGCAAGTGAATGCAAAGACAAACCTAAATTTGAAGGTAAATGTCACAAATGCAAGAAGCATGGACACAAATCTTCTGAATTATAAACCAAGACATTGAACCCTATAAAATAGATTGTAAAAGCCATATTTGGTTGGGAGTACAACACATGGTGTAGATGCCACTACTATGGAGAATTTGAACATGTTGGAGAAAATTGTGTGAAACATGATAGAAGGACAAGATACACCACTTGAAGATGTTTTATTTATACAAAACTTAGTCATATTTCCAAGAATTATATGAACACTAGAAGGATTGATGATGAGAAGAAAGCCAAAACTGATAATATCAAAAAGTAGATCACGCAACAATGGATTTTGAAATCTTCTGAGAATACAAGTCTGAGCAATGAAGAACATGTCACTCAAGAATTGGGTGACTTAAGCATTTCTACTTGATCTCTTATAATGATGACTATAACTAAGACTCTGAGGCAGACATTTTACATCAGTTCTAGCCAGCTAGAAGGAAAGATCCATATTAGTATTCAAGATGTAAAGGGATCACCAAGTGACTAATGAAAATCTAGACCTTACCAATCTAGGTCAAGTTGCAAGACCTTGCCAAACAAGGTCAAGATATAATAAAACATTGTGTGGACATTGATTTAGGAATGACTCTACAAAGAACTAAGATCAAATGGAGTGGAAGATAGTCTATCACCAAATGAGCAATCATACTAAGCATTTATGCCCATTCAAAAGTGAAAATTTGTTAAAATGAAGGGAATCAAATTCATTTATCACTATAAATTTTGAAGAGCTATTTGAAAAGTGAAATTTCTATGCTTCCAAGTGATCTATGCATTTTTTTTTGAATATTTTCATGTTTTCATAAACCCTATCAAGAATGGTGTTTTCTAGTAGCAAAAATAGGAAAGGATCTAAGATATTGGTTCGAGGAGTCTCTTGGATCACACCAAACTTCAAGATAAGTCCAACAATTTTAGAAGTGCTTGATCCAACTAGAGCTTAGTCATTGATTACACCAAAGGTATTACTTTTTAATTATGTTCATTGAAATTTTTTTGTTTGATACAAGATATTTGAACCCTAGAGATGGATGGGCTATGGAAGGTTATGTGTGAATGGTGTGTTGAAAACTGAGTGTCAACATTTAGAGACCAAGGGTTTAACACACATTTCACATATGCCCCAAGACTTTCACATAAAATGGATAAGGTTTATCCTTATCCACATACACAATGGGAAGCTATGGTTGGAGTAGCCTATTCAAATAACAAAAAAACAATTCATCAAATCATAGGGCTCCCAATGTTGAACAAAGAAAAGACTACCAAAAACCTAAGTTGGGTAGAACTAGAAAGAAAAACTCTTTCTGAGTGTGATGAGAGAGGTAAGAAGATCAGCAATGTGATTGACATGGAGCTGAAATTTGGAATACATGTGTTAGCTCATAAGATCTAGATAACTCTAGTTTTCTCAATAGCATGTCATGTGAGGTAGTTCATCTGGCTCTCAATGTTGTGAAGAACAACATATACTTTTACCTTGTAGAGATAATGTTGAATAAATTCAACAAGAACAAGGAGAGCATCAAGACATCAAAGAATAACTTGTGTAAGTTTGGTTCACTCTTGACTTGTTTATTCTTCTTTGTGTAAAAGTTTTTCCCTTCAAAAGGTTTAGTCATATGGACAAAAGATGTACCATTACTATATCAAATTAATGAATATATAGTAGACATGGGTGGAGAAATTTTTCAGTATAATGGATAATTACTTTGATTCATTCAAGGAAATGATGAATAATAAAATTAGAATCCCTAAGAAACTTGTGGAAGATACAAGGATGAAGTTTGTTTTATGCTAGACTATAACAAACTGTATATTCAAGCATTCAAACCTAGAGTGGTGTGGGTTGAGCCTCTAAGCTATAAGGTTAAAATTGATGACACCAAGGATACCATTGAGAAAATTTTTAATAAACCTATGGATCCCAAGACCACATATTCTAGTACTTATGATGAAGCCAAAGCTAGAATAGAACTTGAAATTAAGCTTCCTCCAGTAGTCAATAAAGAAAAGAAAAGGATAGAAAAACTAAGGCAAGAAAGTTCTACTCTGCTATTGATAGAAGGAAAAGGAGATGATGTGGAAGAAGATGATGCAAAAGAAACAAAATCTAAAGAAGAAGAGCCAATCAAGAAGAAAGGTAACATTTTTGTAACTAGACCTACTAAGTCATCTACTATAGTAATCATAAGAAGAGCATCCAGATCAAGAAAGAAATATAAATTAGGTGAGGAAGATGCAAAGGAAATTATTTTCAAAAGACCTCCACCTACATTTTAGGAAAAACTAAAATAAACTAATGTAGGAGCTAGCATAGAAAACTTTAAATCTCTCAGATATGAGACTAGGAATGTAGATGAGAAGAAACAAATTGAAGACACGATAATGTCAAAACTAGATAAATATAAATACTCACCTAATCATCTTGCATAACAAATTCCCAATGATCTTATGGAAAAAATCAAGGCTAGATGAAAAAATTCTAAGAAAACTGTTGCAGATATATTTGAATAGACTTTGAGGTAGCTCATGCTAAGTCATAATGATAAAGAGGTGAAAGAATCCATGAAGAAAAATGAAGAAAAAGTGCTTTTGAAAATCAAGACATGAATGATATTGGTTAACAACATTGAACATGTGGTCAAGATAGCTACAACTACATGGAAGAATATTTACAAACTTCATCAACAGAGTAATTTTTTTGTTCATGTCAGTGATCTAGATGATGAACATGACAAGGAAGAAAATGAGAATAATGATGAAGAAAATATAGAAACCAACGATGTAAATGTGGATGATGAGGAGAAAGAATAGGAAGCTACCAAGGAGAATATGTGAGGCCTTACTCTGACCCATCATAGCGTAGGTAATACATTATGATTTTTTTACTGATGACTCGATATGTCGAGACACTATTGGATACACTGAACATATTATGTTATTTCATGTTGTGTGATGTTTTACTTTCAAATATTTGGTTTTGTCATTTAATGCTTTATGAACATGTATATTGATGAAGTAAGTGAATGCATGATTAATAATTTGATTATGAAAATTTAATGGTTGAGAATATGAGTAAAATGAGATAACACCTAATTATTTGGAAGATGGATGCTTTAATTTATGTGATTTCCCTGATATGTTATATACATATATGGATGTGATTTTCTTGAGCTACTAATGTGTTGGTGTTTGAAAATGTTACCCATTTCCAATTACCCTGATGAGAACAAAACACATCTAAGGGGCAGCTAACTCCCATTATCAACACATCCATTATGACACTAGGCCAACTATAAGGCTAGACCCTTCTTCTTCTTCAGGCTCTACAAAACCTAGGCGGGTGGACCTATAGATTCCTTATATGGTACTAGTTGTCAAAGCATACACTGAATCTAATGACCAGATTGAAACCCCTAATATCTCCTAATGGCTTATGAAACAACACAGATTCTACAATAGCTAGGTGCAAACCTATATTATTCATAAACTGAGTGAGGGCATTCTATGATAGCTCTTCACCATGAAAGGGGAAAAGCGTTTGATTTTTGATGTTGATTTCAATGACCCTCAGATATGCAGCAGTGAGAAAGTAATGACCCTGTAGCTGATCAGTGCTTAGTCCATTGGGAAAATTCATGGATCACAAACATACATATGAATATCTGAGACATGTGTGTATCTTCAGATATAGATCTATCTATTTAACTTGTAAATAGACATCTATGTTTAGTTTAAAATCTTTTTCTTACTTGATATCCTCCTCAATAAATCTGCAACCCTGTTGGTTTTTATGAATCATTTACACAATTCCTTGAACTATCAACAACAATGAAACAACATACAATCTTAGGGGACTGCAACTACAACCTAAACTCTTTGTTCAGAGATCGTAAAACATTGAAATTCAATGAGAACAGAGATAGGATTCACCTGAAACTTAATTATCTACTACTCTTTGCATTATTTCCTTGAAAATATACAATCATATGCATGAAATGAAAGACATGAAACAACCTAATAGATCTGAACTATATGTATTTATCTTCCTACAGTTGTTCACATGAGAGAAATTGCTAAAGAAATATGTGGTATCACAGTATGAGAACATATCAAAACTGGATCCAAAATCTGGTATCTCACTAGTGACTATTTTTTCTCCAAAGACTGGAACCCCCCAAATGACAGAAAGAAAGAAAGATATAGCAAGGAGATGAATTCTCGGATTAAAAGTAAAGATGACAAGTGTCCACTTGAAATTCAATCCTATGCAACTGAGTAACCTCTTTCTTATTTCATCCCATCTAATCTGATTTTGTTTCATCATTATCTACAACTGATTTGCAAAATATCTCTGCTTAATGATGAAAGCTTTTTGAATCACCAAAATATCTGATTTATCCATTGAAATGCTGGTGAAATTTTAGTTTTTACTAAATGAATCTGCTCAAATTTTGACCTATACTGCATTTCAACTATTTTTTAACCATATTCAAATCAATATCATGTCAAAAATCAAATTTGAACTTCCTAGTTTGAATACAGTTGCAATTCAGGTACCTGAGACAAATCCCCGTATAGCTTGAACCAGTGGCATTCTATGCAAAAACAAACTTCAGAATTGAAAAGTTTGTCTCTAGCCGATTTTGGCGATATATAACATCATGTATTTTTCTTTCTGGAAACACCCTAAATCACATTTTGAAAATCACTACTCTGCTAAGAGTGTTCAGGATTGTATTTAAAATAATTTCAAAAATTTTAAAGTTTAAACTTTAGGAAATAAAATTTTCAATTTGAAAGACCCTGCATGTCAGTTTCTTGGCAAGATAATTTTAAAATCATTTTATTTTTCCTAGCCTCTTTAATTTTGGGTCAACTCCAAGTTTGACGAATGCCACGTGTCACTTTCTGATTGGTTGTTGTCTCTAGGCAAGACCCATGTTGCATTTTGAATCTTGCCGAATTTTCAAAATTTTCCGGCGATGTCACTATGTCATTAGCCAAATTTTCCAAGATTTCTCGACTAGCGAGGTAGCAACCGCCGGATTTCTGGACTTTTTCGGTCGAATTTGAATTTTCCAGCAAACTTGAATTTTCCTTTTAAGAAACCATTTCCACCATTTACTTTGTCATAAGATTGAATCATATGCATAATGATCATCAATTCGTTATTTTAAACTCACTTTTAATCAATTATACAAATTGTGAATTAGTGTCTGGAGGCCTGCCGGTTGTAATTAAAACTTGATCCAATCAAGTTACCAAGCCACAAAAATCGGCATGAGTGTTCAATCCCGCATTCTCTATCACACTACAAATTTTCAACCCATGATGGATTCCTAGTCAAGATATTTTAATTGCCGAACATCCACACTTAAATTACCTTGCAGGCAAACAATGTTAAAAAACATAAACTAGGCTCGGGTTCGGCATTATAAATTGGGTTATTGATCACTTGGGGTTTTGAAAACTAGGATATAAGTTCTTTGCCATGAAGAGAATATAATTTCAAGTTTTGGGCTCATGATGAATCACAAGGCACATTTGGCAAATTTTTGAAAACAAGCACTTGGAAATTTTAATTGAGAAATGTGTCAAAAAGTAAGTTTTGGAAAATGTACGGACATAAGAAAGTATGCAAATGGATTTTTCATGACTTGGGAACTGGCATAATTCAAGGATTTTTAGGAGAAAACACATTGATATAATCCATCTACGCTCACCGATCATAGGATCAAAGTTATAATGTGCCGAACAAGGGTACGGATCAATCAGGATACCTTAGCCGTAACAAGATAATATAAACTGTGTTATTGATCATGTTAGCAAACTGATCAAATGGATTCTACATGATCTCAAAATTGGAACATATGAAGTATCTTACCCCTGGAACACAATGCAAAAAGAATTTTTTCATTTGGGTCAACTGGTTCAAAGATATGATTGGTCGAACAGGGCTTCCCAAAATTGTGAACAACTTGTCAAATGCACAAAATAGTAAATGACCAACTTTGGGGGGTGCAAAACTTAGTCAAACGGATTTGATATGACTTGAAAATTGAAACATAGGTTTTTTTTTATGCATACTAAACATATCCAAAGTGTTTAGTCATGACACATTCCTGGGTAAAAAATATTCGTATGCAAACTGGGCCTCTAATCACTATTTGACACTTGGGCAGAATTGCAAATTTTGACACTAGCTCAAAATGGGACTTCGTGGAATGGTTCAAAATGTCAGTTTGACTTCATTGAACACATAGATGCACTAAATGAAATGTGTTAGAAGCATTAAAGACCTCTTAGGCCTCAGACTAACAACCGGGAACAATCTCATTTAAAAGCATTTAAGGGCTTGATTTTTTCAATGGTTCTCAAAATTGACCATGCAATTTTTAGTGCCATCAGTGGCTCTATTTGGGGATGCATGTCCCTTGCGGGCATGGAAATATTTCAAATTTATGGGAGAAGCAAACCACACACCTGAACAGCAAAACTTCCTCTCAAATAGCTTTATTGAAAACAGGGAAACTACTCTACTATGTATAAGGGATGGCTCTAAGCCACCAAAGAGTTTCAGAACTCTTTACCTTTGTCATACACCTTATTTTCATTTACATTTTCCTGAGGCAAATTGAAACTCTCATCCTTATTTGTTTTACCCATCATATCAACACTTTCAATTACTTCGTTAGGCAAAACAAAACTGCTATCATCATCTTCATAGTGCATATAAAATTCAGACAAACTTTCTACACCTTGCTCACTATGAAAATATGAATCAGCATGATCATAATAACTTACATAAGATTGAAAATGAAATTGATCACTACTGATTGAGTCATAGATTCCTTCCACCGGAAACACAAAATCTTGATATTCTACATCATTCACCAAATTGCAAACACCAAAAACTTGCAACTCACCTTGTGCCTTTGGCTCCAAAAAATACAATGGATCTGAATCAACTTCATGTATCATGTCATCACATACCGAATCAGATCTGAAACTTATTGAAAATTTATCACCATAGTCTTCAAACAAAGGTTCATCAGACATATGAAAAGAATCTTCATTAAAATTCTCATAAGCAGGAACTCTACTGGCATTAATATTCTTATCAAATAAATTGCTAGAGATACTTGTGAATGCGTCAAACTCACCATCATAAGACTCACCAACTTGTAGAGAAGATTTAACTATAGATTCATGTGTACCATTTTTGGTATTCACTTTATTGCATGAATCATCAAATCTCATCTCAAGTAACTGCAGATTACTGTCACATACTCCATCTAGATCAGATAAAAAACCAACTGATCTCTCATCATCATTAGTAACATCAATCATAGGAATTTCTTCATTAAATGTTAAATTAGAATCAAAATACATCAACAACCTCTTGTTATCATCTCTATAACATAGATCTGATTTAACATCACTCATGACATTAGTAAATAAATCTCTACTGGTCTTCATTTATTCAAACAAATCTTCATGCTTATGCTGAAAGTCTTCAAAAGAATAACAATTTTGATATGTAGGAGAACAAGCATAGGTGTATACATCATACCTTACATCATCCTTACAAGATGCATGCACTAATAAAGGCGAAGTTGAATCACACATTGACATATACCTTTCAAACTCATGTTGCAACAAGGCTGAGACCTCATTTGTATTCAGCAGATCTCTTTCGCAAACTTCTTCATCTTGATTGCAATTATTTCTCAGATAATCTGAAGAACTTATAACAATGACACCATTAGTCATACAATATGAACAATTAGTAGTACTTTCACAATATATATCCTCTTCCCTGCACCACATCTGGACATTAGATGCTTCACTACATTCAACTTCATTGCAAGAAGATATTTCAAGACTACTGTTATAACTCTTTTCATTCTCAAACATATTGTCATAGGGCTCATCACTTTCACTATGACTATCAACATTTTCAATTTCAACAATACAATAACCATTCTTTTCTAAATATCTTTCACATTCTGTAAATATTCTCTCAATGTATTTAATCTTTTCAAATCTTGCTTTCACTGTCCAATGAACTGAATCAAGCATGAAGACTAATAAAAACACAAAAGCCCATGATAATTCATTGGGTCTTGCTAAAATGGGAAGCTCTAAGATTTCCAACTTGAATTTCATGTAAATCTAAATTGCATCTAAGTCATCTACACTTCCCACATTCCTTCGGATAGAAGAAATGACTTGACTATGAAGCTTTCCATACAACATAAACAAATTTTCATGTACCTCTTCATAGCTTGATAAAGTATTATCAGATCTACAATCTGAATCCATTTTGAGAATGAAATTTCTACCTCTTTATCCTAGTGCTAAAAGCCACTGAATAGAGGCAACCATGTTTTTAACATTTGACTTCCATGAAAAGAAAACATGAAAACCAAAATACCTTAAGTGCTGGTACAAACTTCGATCTGCTGATTTGGCATAGGTGCAAGACTGAAAATCCTTTACACCACTGGTCAAAACTTTGTAGAGCTGCTACCTCTTTGCAAGAGGAATATAACAATCACTGCTGTAATTCACTTTTACATTTCAATTTCTTTATAACAGCAGATTTCAAATAACACTTAAAAACTTATCAAGAATTTAAAACTTCTTTTCCAAGATCTATCAACAGTCTTAGATTTTCCCATACAACTGAAAGTCCTTCAAAATTTTGCAATGAAACTAGCTAGGAACAATTGGTATAGAGATTTAAGAGTCGCCACTCACACTTGTTGAGAAATAAAACATAATTTGTCACTTGACAAATCTGAACCAGACCTTCAATGTAGGAGAAACTTGCAGATCACTAACATCCTGAAAAGAATTTACACTTTATAAATGAATTCTTGACTCTGAAACTTTCTCAATAGTATTTGCAAACTGGACTGATTGAAGATAGACCTATGAAAGTCATAGAACACAATTTTCATCCATTTTTACACATACTATTGTTAATGAATAAAGCTTAATTGGGGAACATGAAACTTCAGCAAGGAAAAGGAACACATCTTGCTACATATTTTCTATATCCAATTTGTTTCATGGTAGAGATTTTGGTTCTTTCTATATGCAACTCCCCAGCAGAGTCACCATTTTGTTGGTGTTTGAAAATGTTACCCATTTCCAATTAACCTGATGAGAACAAAATGCATCTAAGGGGCAGCTAACTCCCATTATCAACACATCCATTCAGACACTAGGCCAACTATAAGGCTAGACCCGTCTTCTTCAGGCTTTGCAAAACCTAGGCAAGTGGACCTATAGATTCCTTATATGGTACCAGTTGTCAAAGCATACACTGAATCTAATGACTAGATTGAAACCCCTAATATCTCCTAATGGCTTATGAAACAACACAGATTCTACAATAGCTAGGTGCAAACCTATATTATTCATAAACTGAGTGAGGGGATTCTATGATAGCTCTTCAACATGAAAGGGGAAAAGTGTTTGATTTTTGATGTTGATTTCAACAACCCTCAGATATGCAGCAGTGAGAAAGTAATGACACTGTAGCTGATCAGTGCCTAGTCCATTGGGCAAATTCATGGATCACAAACATAAATATGAATATCTGAGACATGTGTGTATCTTTAGATATAGATCTATCTATTTAACTTATAAATAGACATCAATGTTTAGTTTAAAATCTTGTTCTTACCTGATATCCTCCTCAATAAATCTGCAACCTTGTTGATTTCTATGAAGCATTTACACAATTCCTTGAACTATCAGCAACAATGAAACAACATACAGTCTTAGGGGACTGCAACTATGACCTAAACTCTTTGTTTAGAGATCGTAAAACATTGAAATTCAATGAGAACGGAGACAAGATTCAACTGAAACTTAATTATCTGCTACTCTTTGCATTATTTCCTTAAATATATACAATCATATGCATGAAACGAAAGACATGAAACAACCTAACAGATCTGAACTATCTGTATTTATCTTCCTACGACTGTTCACATGAGAGAAATTGTTGAGGAAATATGTAGTATCACAATATGGGAACATATCAAAATTGGATCCAAAATATGTTATCTTAGTAGTGACTGGTTTTTCTCCAAAGACAAGAACCCCCCAAATGACAGAAAGAAAGAAATATATAGCAAGGAGATGAATTCTTGGATTAAAACTGAAGATGACAAGTGTCCACTTGAAATTCAATCCTATGCAACTGAGTAACCTCTTTCTTGTTTCATTCCATCTGATCTAATTTTGTTTCATCCTTATCTGCAACTAATTTGCAAAATATCTCTACTTAATGATGAAAGCTTTTTGTATCACCAAAATATCTGATTTACCCACTAAAATGCTAGTGAAATTTTAGTTTTTACTAAATGAATCTGCTCAAATTTTGACCAATACTACATTTCAACTATTTTTTAACCATAGTCAAATCAATATCATGTCAAAAATCAAATTTGAACTTCCTAGTCTGAATACAGTTGCAATTCAGGTACCTGAGACAAATCTCCCTATAGCTTGAACCAGTGGCATTCTGTGCAAAAAAAAACTTTAGAATTGAAAAGTTCATCTCTTGCCGATTCCGACGATATATAACATCGTGTATTTTTCTTTCCGAAAACACCCTAAGTCACATTTTGAAAATCACTACTCTGCTAAGAGTGTTCAGGTCTGTATTTAAAATAATTTCAAAAAATTTTAAGTTTAAACTTTAGGAAATAAAATTTCAATTTAAAAGACCCTGCATGTCAGTTTCTTGGCAAGATAATTTTAAAATGAAAATTTTAAAATCATTTTATTTTTCCTAGCCTCTTTAATTTCGGGTCAACTCCAAGTTTGACGAATGCCACGTGTCACTTTCTGATTGGCTGTTGTCTCCAGGCGGGACCCATGTTGCATTCTAAATCTTGCCAAATTTTTGAAATTTTTCGGCGATGTCGCTAGCCAAATTTTTCAAGATTTCCTGACTAGCAAGGTAACGACCGCCGTATTTCTAGACTTTTTCGATCGAATTTGAATTTTCCAGTGAACTTGAATTTTCCTTTTAAGAAACCATTTCCACCATTTACTTTGTCATAAGATTGAATCATATGCATAATCATCGTCAATTCATTATTTTAAACTCACTTTTAATCAATTATACAAATTGTGAATTAGTGTCTGGAGGCCTGTCGGTTGTAATTAAAACTTGATCCAATCAAGTTACCAAGCCACGAAAATCGACATGAGTGTTCAATCCTGCATACTCTATCACACCACAAATTTTCAACCCATGATGGATTCTCAGTCAAGAGATTTTAATTTCCGAACATCCATACTTAAATTACCCTGCAGGCAAACAATGTTAAAAAACATAAACTGGGCTTGGGTTTGGCATTATAAACTGGGTTATTGATCACTTGGGGTTTTGAAAACTAGGATATAAGTTCTTTGCCATGAAGAGAATATAATTTCAAGTTTTGGGCTCCTGAAGAATCACAGGGCACATTTGGCGAATTTCCGAAAAGAAGCACTTGGAAATTTTAACTGAGAAATGTGTCAAAAAGTAATTTTTGGCAAATGTACGGACATAAGAAAGTATGCAACTGGATTTTTCATGACTTGGGAACTGGCATACTTCAAGGATTTTTAGGAGACAATGCAATGATATAATCCATTTAGGCTCACCAAACATAGGATCAAAGTTATAATGTGTCGAACAAGGGTACGGATCAATCAGGATACCTTAGCCATAACAAGATAATATAAACTGCGTTATTGATCATGTTAGAAAACTGATCAAATGGATTCGACATGATCTCAAAATTGGAAAATATGAAGTGTCTTACCCCTAGAACACAATTCAAAAATAATTTTTTCATTTGGGTCAATTGGGTCAAAGATATGATTGGGCGAACAGGGCTTCCCAAAATTGTGAACTTGTCAAATGCACAAAACAGTAAATGACCAACTTTGGGGGGTGCAAAACTTAGTAAAACAGATTTGAAATGACTTGAAAATTGAAACATATGTTCTTTGTTATGCATACTAAACATCTCCAAAGTGGTTAGTCATGACACATTCCTAGGTAAAAAATATTCAGATGGAAATTGGGCCTCTGATCGCTATTTGACACTTGGGCAGAATTACAAATTTTGACACTAGCTCAAAATGGGACTTCGTGGAATGGTTCAAAATGTCAGTTTAACTTCATAGACCACATAGATGCACTAAATTAAAGTTTTAGAAGCATTAAACACCTCTTAGGCCTCAGACTAACAACCGGGAACAATCTCATTTAAAAGCATTTAAGGGCTTGATTTTTTCAATGGTTCTCAAAATTGACCATGCAATTTTTAGTCCTAACATGATGTGTGCAATAAGTGTGTAGGATGTTTTAGCCAAGGAATCTAATGGAGAAACAAAATTGAACCTTATGTACTGATTGTCGAAACCAGGGTTGAATCTGATGAAAGATGCAAACCCTATTGTTCATATTTTATTTGTGCCATAGATTGTATGAATGTATCATTTTGTAATTAGTAAATGTTAACGTTTCATAACAGTATTTTTATAGGGTCACTCGACACTCGTGAATTATTTATGCATTCTAGTTTGATAGTTAGGGTTAATTGAGTAACCTAAAGGCCTAAGTCAGACTAAGTTAGTGACCTTTTTTCTAATCAGTTATAATTGAGATTAATTACCAATAATCTAGATTAGTGCTTAATCTGCATTTTGAAGGTTGTTAGATAGTCCTAATTTACCCTAGCATTTTTTAGGTCCCAAATTAGTCCCTAAGGCATAAAATCATGAAATCTTAATACCCAAGGGGTATGGGTATGGGTTGGGGGCATTTTCCACCCCCCTAGCCCCCTTGGTTTACTTTTATGGTCACTTAAAAAACCAATTTTTACTTTGTTGCGAAAATTGATTGATCCCATCATGAGTGGGATTACCTTAACTCCACCTTGAGGTTAGCCTTAGGTCTAGTTGTATTAGAAGCCTCTAGAACTTTTGGGCAAGTGGGGGGTGTGATTTCTTTTAGAGGAGGTTGAGTTAAGATCTTATTTAGGGGCAGTTTTGAGAGGGTTTTGGGTGTTCACCCAACCTCTAGTTTTAGAGGGATTTTCAAAATTGAAGGAGAAGGAGAGGAAAGCAAGCTCACCTTAAACTTGTTCATTTGTCATAACCTATTTTTTTTTAAGGTAGGAATACTTTACCTCTTTTTGGTTTCATGTTGTGCTTCATGTTTTAGTTTCATTGTTTATGTATGTATTTGTGTGTGTTGAGTATGCTAGGAGGGATTGAAAATAACATTTCTTAAATGTCTCTCCTTTGTGTTTTGTTTTGAATTTTGAAGTTTTTTTTTTCTATGGGTGTTTTAGCATTACTCACCCTTAGATAGGGTAGAAGCAACCATTCTCTGGGAAAGGTCTTCAGTTGGACTCCAACAGTGTAGAGTCTCTTCTCAGGACGAGAAGAGGGAGAAAGGGTAGGGTGTTATGGGCCCCTACCTGTTAGCACAAATCATGTATGAGTTTTGGCATGTAAGAATGGAAGAATGGAAGTTCTTGAGTTATAGCCCCAATAGGGAATCCATTTTGGTGTTGTGTCTGATGTCTCCTATTGGAAAAATCCACCTTCTCCCTAGTTTTGTTCAATGTTGGATCTATTGTAAAAACTTGGTATGGGAATGAATGTCTAATTTTGTCGTTATGTTATGCTTGGTTGTCTCCTGGTTAATTTTTGTTCTCTCCATGATCACCGTGATGTATTTCCAAATTCAAAATGGATCCCTTGTTAAGGGCAAAGAAGGAAATTCAACTTGTTATTGAATTCAGTTATGTTGAGGAGATTTCTCCTTGGGATTGAAATCCAGTGAAAAATGTATTTAAATTTATTGTTGAAATGGAAACAATTTTGGCTTTCCTTCCTTGTTCTTTCCCTGTAGAGCCTTTGAATCAAGTGGTCAATAGAATAATTATTGTGTAAAATTCTTGCTTATGAGATTTTCATATTTTTAGTTATATGTATGTGTATCAAAAATGAGGTCAAATGATGATGTTCAATTGTGCAAATTTCAAGTTCAAATATGTTAAGGCAAAAAAAAATTTATGTTATGTTGGAAACTTGATATGTTTTCTTTCTTAATAGGAGATAATATTGCTCTTATATTATTGTGAAAACAAACTATTGAATCTATGTTTTAAACTCATTCAAAAAAAAATATCCCCCTTTCTAGCAAAAAGCCCTCTGGATTTTGTATGTGAAAATTGTTTTAATTCCATATTGTAATAGAGAATATTATCTATGGATTCCTTTTCTAAAAATTTAAATTATAAAAAAAAACAAAGAAAATAATTATTAATAATCCTTAATATCCTAATCCCTACCTAATAAACTTTTAACTTTTATTACCCTTCCCCTTTTCTATGTCTTCACCTAACCCCTTTACTCTGTTTTGATGATTCTAGCACATGGAAAATTTGTAGATCAGATTTAAATAATTAATATCACTCTTTACAACTTACCTAGGCATAGTCAAATATTTTATTTTAATCTGTACCAATCAAGTGACCCACGTTGCCCAAAATTGTTATGTTAGTGGTATTAGGGTCGAATTGGGAGTAGATGTGTAGCGACATGGATGGGGAAGAGTTTTAAGCATGCAAAAGTCAAAATGACTTAGAAAGCACATTAGATCTTTCCAAATTTTTATTCAAAAAATCTCCCAACTTCTCCTATGTGCTCCTTCCTTAAGGAAACCCTCAAGCAGTGTGTGAAGACATGCGATAGTGTGAGGGTGATGTTGTGGGGCCTTGTGCCCATGTTGGGTGATGAGTTAGACTTGGAGTAGGATAGTTAGGATAGTTAAATATTTAGATGTTATCTTGATAAGTTAATTAATTTATGTTTTAGGTAATTTAAGTTATGTGTTCTAAACTTAGTTTTAAAAGTTAACTAGTAATTGTAAAATTAGTCATTAATATTAGTATTAGTTTTAAAGTATGATGATGGTGTATGTTTAGTTGTTTTCTCTTTCTTAGTTAGTTTTAAATTGTTACATGGAAATTTGACTTAGTTAAGTTAGTTGGAATTTATGTACTCATTGCATTTTGTTAGTTTAGATATACTTTAACTATATTTAAATTAGTATTAATTAATTAGTTGTCTTATGATTTTTGTATGTTGGTTAAGTTGGAGATTAGGAGATTTAGATTGATTAGTTAGTTATTGCTAGGTAATTATCAATATTAATAGTCAAAATTAGTTAGTATCAGTTAAATTAGATTTTTGGATATTCCAATTAATTAATGCTAAATGTTGGTAGAGTTAAATGTAATTATTATTTAGAATAAAGAGTATAATTTTGTTTTTGTCTAAGATAAATAGTTAGTAATTAGAAAAAAGATTATAAATTTATTTTTCATTATTATAAATTTTGTATGAGTTGAAGCACACTATGTAGAAATAGGCCAATTTAGTTTTATTTATATTGTTATTTGAATAATCTTAAATCTACTATTTTAGAATTTATATAAAATGAAACTAATTTCAAAATCAATTTGATAATGAAATTTTAAACATAATGATCTAGTCCTACACATTAATTTTTAAACCTTCTTGGAATGTCAAGTTATTGATAGGATTAACCAGTCACTGTCTTGCAATGTGCCTATGTCTTAACTATGTCAATCTTATCAACCTAGTGAGTTTAAATATTATTTAACCAAAAAAATATAATAAAAAATTGGTTTTTTTTTTCCCTATATTTTTAGGCATGACATTTCAGTATCAGAGCCCATGGTTCAACACTAGGAACCTATAACCATTATGCTTCTAAAACTCAAACTAAACTTTAAATTGTGTAGGATGCCTCCTATTACTCGAAGCAACCAACAAGGCAGAGGTCGTAGGGTGAGAGGTGGTAGAGTAGAATAGGAGGATGGACTACCACCACCACCACCACCACCTCCACCATTGAACCCAAATCAAGATATTTTGGATGCCCTTCAGACATTGATTGGCATAGTCCAGCAGAGGATAGCACCTGTAGTTCACCTAGGGCAGTAGATTCCTAAAAGGGAAGCTGAGGGACCTGGAGGAGGTGGGGCCGAAGGCAGAGAGAGGAGTAGGAGTTCCCCACTGAGGCAGGTAGAGGGAGAGGATAAGCATGAGGGTGAGTTAATACACCAAAGATGACCACCACTCGATAGACCCCCTAGACATATAGGAGATGATATCAGGGAGTTGATATGACTCAAGCCCGCATTCTTTACCAGTTCCATTGAGTGAATAGTAGCAGAGGCTTAGTTACAAAGCCTACAATGGTGCTTTGGATTACATCCGTATGGGAGTAATCTAAAGGCATGTCTAGTAGTCCATCAGCTAAAAGGAGATGACTCTAATTGGTGGCATCAAGAAGAGACTATAGGAGGAGTGAGGATGGATACCCTCACATGGGAGTCATTCTTGGAGAGATTCTAAGAGAGGTACCTATCAAAGCACTTTAGATAGAAGCAGATAGAGGAGTTTCATTCTCTATATCAGAGGGGTCTTACAGTAGCTCAGTATGAGAGCAAGTTTCTCGAGCTCCTTTCTTATGTTGATTGCATGAAGGAAAAGAAAATATGAGTGCATCACTTCATCATGGGCCTAAATTTCTCACTCTAGGGTCTAGTCTATTTACCTTCAAAAGGTTATCAAGGCTCCAAGGACAAGTAGTGGTAGTCACAAGGTCCCAAGTATGATCAAAAGGTATACGTCCCACAGTCACAGTCAGTGAAGACTCAACAATCTTCCAAGGGTGGATATAGTGGATCTAGTAGGTTAGGAGGCCCACAATAGTCTCGATCACAGGGTGTATGATCTTATACTCAAGGACCATGCTACACTTGTGGTGGCATGGGTCATATAGCTAGAGAGTGTCTATAGGGATAGGCATTCAATGGTTAGAGAGGGGCAATTTTAGAGCTGACAGTTGGTAACATTGGTAGATCCCACAAAGTTTTTGTAGTAGTTGACAACCACTAGGTTGAGCATCAGGCCATAGTTATTGAGGCTATAGGGATTATACAGGGCCTTATGGTTGCAATTTTATTTCATTCCAGAGCTACTAACTCTTTTATGTCTCCATATGTAGTGGAGTGTTGCGGGCTAGTGGTAGTTAGATAGGATGTCAGTTGGGAAGTGCAGTTAGCCTCAGGAGCCGAAGTCTTAGTTAGTTCTATGGTGCGTGATTTTTAGATGCAGATTAGAGACATGTCCATGATGTCTAATGAATGCATTACAACTCTAGGTTCTTATGATGTTGGTCTTGGCATGGATTGGCTTTAAGGCCATGACCCCAAGATGGATTGTTGATAGAAGAGGGTGGAATGTGTGGATGAAGCTGGTATCTCTAGAGAGATCTTTGGGGTAAAGAGACCTGTATCTCTTCATATAATTTCTCCTATGCAGCTTAGGTGGTGCATGCGAAAGAGGTTTCTATTGTTTTCTATCACTAGTAGTGATAGAGAAGAAGATGTAGAGGGAGAGCCATCCCTTGATGATTTTACAATCTTGCAAGAGTTTGCAGATGGGTTTCATTCAAAGCTCCTTGGTATGCCTCCACCTAGAGCCGTGGATTTTCATATTGACCTTGTGCTAGGAGTCGAACCTATATCGAGAGCACTGTACAAGATGACTACTCATGAGCTTAGTGAACTAAAGACTTAGTTGGAGGAACTCTTAGAGAAGGGGCATATTTGACCTAGTGTGTCAACTTGGGGTGCACTAGTGATCTTCATAAAGAAGAAGAACATATCACTTAGGTTGTGTATTGATTATCAAAAGTTGAACAAAGTGACCATCAAGAACCAATATCCTCTTCCAAGAATTAATGATATCTTTGATCAATTGTAGGGTGCTTGAGTATTTTCAAAGATTGATCTAAAGTTAGGTTATCATCAATTGAGGATTGTGGATAGTGATATCCCCAAAACTGCTTTCCATACAAGGTATGGTCACTACGAGTTCATCGTGGTACCATTTGGGCTCACAAATCCTCCAACTATATTCATGAGCCTCATGAATGGAGTATTCTATACCTTTTTGGATAATTTTGTGGTCATTTTCCTTAATGACATCCTAATATATTCTCAAGAGGAGATGAAGCATGAAGAGTACCTGAGACAAGTATTGCAGAAGTTGAGAGAGAATTAATTATTTGGCAGGTTGTTGAAGTGTGTGTTTTATAGACCTGAGATACATTATTTGGGTTATGTCATATCAGGTGATGGTGTCTCAATAGACCCATACAAGATTAGGGCCATCATGGATTGGCCAACACCCACTAGTGTTAGTGAAGTGAGGAGCTTTATGGGACTAGTAAGATATTACCAGTGCTTCATTATAGGATTCTCTAAATTGGCACACCCTAGCACATCTCTTTAGAAGAAAGGGAACAAGTATGAGCAGATAGAGATCTATGATAAAGCTTTTCAAGAGATCAAGAGAGCCTTCACAAGTGCATCGATTCTTGTAGTGCTAGATCCTTCTATAGATTTTGTGGTGTACACAAATGCATCTTTAGATGGTATAGGGGCAGTCCTTATGTAGGATGGATGAGCTATTTCCTTTGATTCTAGGAAGTTGAAGACTCATGAACTCAATTACCCTACTCATGACCTAGAACTTGTAGTAGTGGTTCATGCTTTAGTGAGGTGGTGACACTTCCTTCTAGGTCATATCCGAGCTTCATTCTAACAACCAGAGCTTGCAATACATATTTTCTTAGCTGAACCTTAATGCTAGGCAAATAAGGTGGATGGAATTCCTCTATCAGTAAAATTTTGATGTTCATTACATTAAGGGAAAGGATAATGTGGTTGCAGATGCCTCAAGTAGAAGGCACCATGAGCTTTCATCTATGACTACTTACACAAATTTGAGAGAGCAGATCCTATAGCACTTTCCAGCAGATGAGCTTTATGCAAAAGTTAGTTAGATAGTGCATTATCAAAGACCCTTGGAAGGGAAGTATTTAGAGTATTCCTTAGAGTCTGATGGACTTTTGCATCATAAAAGATATATATATATGTACCTTCTATTAGGGGTTTGCATGAGCTCATTATACTTGAGGCTCATAGAGAACCTTATGCAGTGCACCCTAGTGTTCAAAAGTTACATGCAAATCTGAGATAGTTGTATCACTGGCCAAGCATGAGAGTGTAAATTGCTGATATAGTTGTGATATGCCTCAAATGTCAGAGGGTGAAGGCAGAGCACCATCATCCTAGAGGGCTTCTTTATCCACATGAGATTGCAGAGTGGAAGTGGGATGCTATATCTATGGATTATATTGTTAGTCTTCCCATGTCATCTCACTACCATGATGCCATTTTGGTGACAGTTGACACATTAACCAAGCTTGGCCATTTCTCACCTGTGCGTACTACATACAAAAAACAAGACATAGCTTAGGTGTTCTTGTGAGACATTGTCAAACTACATGGCATTCCCCATAAGATCATTTCTGATAGAGACTCATTGTTCACTTCATCCTTTTGTAGAGAGTTGCATGAAATTTTGAGCACTAGGATCAATTTTAGTATAGTGTACCACCCTTAGATCGATGCTCAGACTGAGCGAGTGAATCAAGTTTTTGAGGACATGTAACATATGTATGTGATGGACCATTAGGTCAAATGAGAGGAATGCTTGCATCTAGTTGAGTTATCCTATAATAATGGGCACCATTCCTCCATAGGTATGTCACATTATGTGGCCTTGTATGAAAGATAGTGCAGAACACCCTTGAGTCGAGACAAGATCAAGGATCGAGTTTCTATTGGTCTCCAGTTAGTAAAGGAGATGGAAAAATAGGTGACCTTAATTAGACAACACCTAAGAAAGGCATAGGAAAAGCATAACAAGTATGCCAATGTGAAGAGGATAGATTGAGAGTATTAAGTTGGAGATAGAGTCTTCTTGAGCGTGTGATTGCACAAGAGTCCAATTCAATTTGTAAAGGGCTATAAGTTGGCATCTCGATTCATTGGACCATTTGAGATCCTAGAGAGGATAGGACTAGTTGCATACCATTTAGCTTTTCCACCTAACCTATCATGCATCCATGATGTGTTTATCATTTTAGTACTTAGAGGGTACATTTATGATGAGTCTCATATTATATCATGAGTCTCATATTATATATTTAGGTGTAGTCAGATGGGCAGCTAGCACTGGAGCCTATTTGTATTATTGCTCAATGGACCCTAGCTCTTCGAGGCCAAGAGCTAGACCGAGTTAGAGTCTAGTGGGATTGTTATGATGAGGTCATAACTTTATGGGAGGATGTAGCATGGATGTGATCTCAGTACCCATATCTTTTTGATGAAGTCTAGGAGGAAGTTCATGCCTAGTGGGGGAGGATGTGAGGCCTTCCCCTAACCCATCGTATCATAGATGATACATTATGATTTTGTTACTCATGACACAATATGTCAAGACACTATTGGATACACTAAACATATTATGTTATTTCATGTTGTGTGATGTTTTACTTTTAGATATTTGATTTCATCGTTTAATGCTTTATGAACATGTATACTGATGAAGTAAGTGAATGCAGAATTAACACTTTGATTATGAAAATTTAATGATTGAGAATATGAGTAGAATGAGATAAAAAATTTATTATTTGAAAGATGGATGTTTTAATTTATTTGATTTCCCTAATACATTATATACATATATGCATGTGATTTTCTTGAGCTACTGATGTGTGTAATAAGTGTGCAGAATATTTTAGCTGGGAAACATAATGGAGAAATCAAATTGAACCCTATGTATCGATTGTGGAAACCAGGGTTGAATCTGATGAATAATGCAAACCTTGATATTCATATTTTATTTGTGTCGTGGATTGTATGAATGTATCATTTTGTAATCAGTAAATGTTATTATTTCATAGCAATTTTTTTATAGTGTTGCTCGACACTAGTGAATTGTTTATGCATTCTAGTTTGATAGTTACAGTTAACCAAGTAACTAAAGACCTAAGTCAGACTAAGTTAGTGACCTTTCTGCTAATTATTTATAGTCAAGATTAATTACACCTAATCGAGATTAATGCTTAATCTGCATTTTGAAGGTTGTTAGCTAGTCCTAATTTATCCTAGCATTTGTTATGTCCCAAATTAATCCCTAAGGCCTAAAATCATGAAATCTTAATACCTAGGGGGTATGGGTATGGGTTTGGGGAATATTCCACCCCCCTAGCCCCCTTTTTTGACTTTTATGGTCACTCAAAAATCCAATTTTTACTTTGTTGCAAAAATTGATTGATCCCATCTTGAGTGGGATGACCTTAACTCTACCTTGAGGTTAGCCTTAGCTCTAGTTGTGTTAGAAGCCTCTATAAATTTTTAGTGAGTGGGAGAAGTTATTGCTTTTATAGGTGGTTGAGTTAAGATCTTATTTAGTGAAAATTTTGAGAGGGTTTTGGGTGTTCACCCAACCTCTAGTTTTAGAGGGATTTTCAGAATTGAAGGAGAAGGAGAGGAAAGCAAGATCACCTCAAACTTGTTCATTTTCCATAACCTATTCTTTTTAAGGTAGGAATACCTTACCTCTTTTTGGTTTCATGTTGTGCTTCATGTTTTAGTTTCATTATTTATGTATGTATGTGTGTGTGTTGAGTACGTTGGGAGGGATTGAAAATAGGTTTTCTTAAATGTCTTTACTTTGTGTTTGGTTTTGAATTTTAAAATATTTTTTTCTATATGTGTTTTTGCATTACTCACCCTCAGATAGGGTAGAAGTGGCCATTTTTTAGGAAAGGTCTTTATTTGAACTCCAATAGTGTACATATTCACATTATATTGTATTTTTCATTAGTAACAACACTTATCTACATCAATATAGCCACCAAGAATTCTAGTGTTAACTGAGCTTTGTAGTTTACATAGAGCTTCAGAGTTTACACCGAGCTTCATTGTTTACAATGAGCTTCACACTTTACGCTAAGCTTCACATTTTAGCTTCATAGTATCTATGAATCATATAGTTTTCACCAAGCTTCACAGTGTTTATCAAGTGATGGAAGTCCAGTGTTTACCAAGTGAAGGAAGTGTAGTTTTTACCGAGTGAAATGAAGGTAAACGAAGGATTTAGTGTTTATTGAGTGACACTATATCTATTGAGTCTCCAATGGTTACTGAGTTTCAAACTATGTTGTGTGGTTAGTATGGACTGAGCTTCTACTTCTACTAAGTGCATGACGATGTTGAGTAATGTAGAGGATGTCGAGTATTAGAAGGTCACCAAGTCAGCTTGAAGAACTCGAGTTTTCTATTGTTTGGCTGACTCAATAATATTTTGTTCACTTATGTTTTGGCTGACCTTGTAATTGTAATTATTGGAATGGTATATATGTAATGTATTATATCAGTTGCAATATGATGAGTATGTTAAGAAATGGACATGTAATTCTTTAAGAAGAATAAAAAGTGAATCAGTAGTAGAGTAGAGTATTCAGCAAGGTCTACAAAGAGCAGTAAAGATTCATAAGTCACAAGAGGTGATCTATACTTCAAGGATCTAATTAGAAATCAAATTTTAAGTGGATCCACTATTTCATCCTAATAGGTGAATTAGTTTTGTAAATCCTTTAACAAGGTAGACTTAATAGTCTTTCTATAAATCTCCTAACAATGTGCATACTTCAGTGTATGTTTGTAAATCCTCTAACAAGGTGGACCGAGTAGTCCTTTGTGCTCCTAATAGGGAAGATCACCAAAAGTGGTCAATGTAAGCCCTAAGAGGCTAACTTCATACTGTAGTAAGGATATTTTGTGGGTATCATCCCCACCCTAGTTTTACTTTCTATTTAGAAGGTTTCTAGGTTACCAAATCACTAAGTACATATGCTATAAATGTTTGATCTCTCATATATGCAGTAGATTAGATGAATGAATGGTGAATAGTATATATGGTTAAAGTGCTGAATTTTTTTAGAGTTTTGAAGTTACTGATTCACCCCTCCCCTCTCAGTAACCTGTCATATCTTGAATATTTCCAATAATTGGTATCGGAGCATTGTGGTTCTTAGGAAAAAGTTTGATAGCTTGAGAAAAGATCTAAAGGAGAATGGAGATATTAAGACTTGAAAAAGCTATTGAAAATGATAAGCTAGATCTAGAAATGGCCATGAATCAACTCAAAGAAGCAAAGGAGCATCTTTCCCAATCCCTGAGAAGAAGGAACTTGCAAAACATATGGATGACCATCAGTATGTTGAAGAAAAGATTGAAGGCCTTTTACCATCAAGTAGCTCAAATGAAGCTGATGAGGCAATCAAGGAACTCCTAAAAAATAATCGCTCTCTGCAGGAAGAAGTAAGAAAGCTTAAAAGAGACAAGAAATCTAATAAATCAGGCTATGTGAAGTTTTGGAATAGAGAAACAAAGTGAATGAAGACTTGGAGGCAAGAAATAATCAATGCAATAAGCATGAAGATCTTATAGATCAACTATCTAATGCAAATGAAAAAATTATGAATCTAAGATCTGAAAATGAAAGCCTGAGGAATGATTTAATCATTGAAAGACAAATCAATGAAAGCTTACAAATTGACTTGAGATTTGAAAGACAAATCAATGAAAGTTTGGAAAATGACTTAATCACTGAAAAGAAAGTCAATGAAAGGATAATGAAATCTCAAGAAGGTATGAATCAACTAAACCAACAAAATGAGAAAAATCTTCATAGACAAAAGGGCAAAGCAGGTCTTGGTTATAAGGAAGAAGGTCAAACCCCCTAACAAGGTGCCCAAAGGAATCAAAGAAATACTTGCAATCACTGTGCTAAGTTAGGTCACACATCAAACAAATGTTGGAGCAATGGAAAAGGTAAATTTAATGGTAAATGCTATAATTGCAGTTAGCATGGTCATAAAGCTAATGAATGCAAGGAGGAACCAAAATTTGAAGGAAATTGTCACAAATGCAAGAAGCATGGTCACAAGGCATTCCAATGCAGATCCAAATCATTCAATTTAGCTGAACAACTTGTTAAAGCAATATTTGGATGTGGCTACAATACCTAGTGCAGATGTCATTATTGTGGAGAATATGGACATATTGGTATAAACTATTCAAGACATCACCTAAGGAAGAAGGACACTACTGTAAGGTGCTATACATGCACAGAACTCGGTCATATAGCCAAGAATTGCATGAATACATGAATAATTGAAGATGAAAAGAAAGCTAAAGCTGATAACATTCAAAAATAGATGAGACAACAATGGATTCCTAAATCTACCGAGCATAATAGTTCAAATAATGGCCATGTCACTCAAGAAATGGGTGACTCCACCATTTCCAATTAGATTCATAAAGGAGGATCTAGAACTGTATCATCAAGCTATATCTAGAGCAATTACAAATTGTAAGAAAGTAAAAGATCCATTCAGTATTTTAGATACAAAGGGTCAGAAGAAATAAGGTCGTACCAAGCAAGGTCAGTCACAGACTCAACCGAGCTAGGACAGGAGCAACAAAAGTTTTGTTCGAGCACTAAGTTGCAAGCTTCTATTGAGAAAGTGAATAAATGATAGCCTATCAAGCACTATGTCATCTCAGCTACCTTCATACTGAGCATTTATGAAAAAAATTTCATCAAAAGGGAAGAATTTGATTTCATTCTTCACCATGATTTTAGAGCTAAGAGATTTTCAAGTGCACTCAGGCGAATTCTAAGCGATTTTAGGCAATTTTCTAGCATAGGATTTGTTCAAAAAAATTCTATCTTTTACTGAGCATCAATGGCATCTAGGAGTAGCAGTAGCACCAAGGTAAAAGAGGTTCAAAAATGCTAGTTAAAGGTGTGGAGTGGAAGGCGCCAAATTTGAAGCTAGTTCCAATAATTGCAGTCACTCGACCCCAATGGAGGTCAATCGCAAACTCTGCCAAATGTACTTCTTATCAATGATATTTGTACTCATTTTAGATGTTCTATTCAAGAGCTTGGAAACCTAGAAATGGACAATTCCCTAGGAGAAATGAGTGTTGATGGCTCTTTGAAACCCGAGCATAAGCATCTAGAGACCAAAGGATTAACCCATATCTCGCATATGCCAAGAAGTTTCAAGATTAAGTGGATTGGGTACATCCTTAGTCATGTGCACAATCGGCAACTATGGTTAGAGCAGCTAGTGTTAATCACCAAGAAGATGATTCATAAGATTAGTGGTCTCCCCATACTCAGCAAAGCCAAAACTACCAAAACCCTAGGTCAGGATCAGTTATAGAAGAAAACCCTAGCTAAGTGGGATAGTAGAGGTTTGAAGGTTAGCATTGTATGTGATGTTGAATTAAATTTTGGCATTCATGTCATTGCCCACAAAATTTATAGCTCTAGTAATTTGAATAGTGTACCTTGTGAGGCTATGCGTTTGGTATTAAAAATTGTGAAGAAAAATCTTGAATTTGACCTATCAGAATTATTGTTGAAACAACTGAATAAGAATATGGACAGCATTAGGACTTCAAAGAATAATCGCTACAAATTTGGTTCCCTATTGACTTGTTTATTTTTCTATGTTCAAAAATCCTTTCCATCAAAGGGCTCAATTGTATGGAGAAAAGACACGCCAATTATGTATCAGATTAATGAGTTTATTGCTGAAATGGGTGAAAATTTTGAAAAGGTTATGGATAATTATTTTGAAGATTTCAAGGAAAGAATGAATAATAGGTTTTGAATTCCACCAAAATTGGTTGAAGACTACAAAGATGATGTATGCTTCGTGGTTGATTGTGATAGAGTATACATTCAGGTAGTCAAGCCCCGAGTTGCATGGGTGAAACCTCTTCCTTATGAGGTGAATATAGATGAAATTATGGATATTATTCAAGCACTAGTGAATGAGCTAGTAGATCCAAAGCAACCAATTATTGGAACACATGATGAGGCGAAGGGCAGAATTGAGCTTGAAATAAAACTTCCTCTAGCAATTAGTAAAGGCAAGAGAAAGGTTTCCAAGTTAGAAATTGCTACCAAGCCCCTGATGAATACCAAAGGAAAATGTGAGAATGAAGAAGAGGAGCAGGAACTAGAAGATATAGAGGAAGAATCAGAGAAAGAGGTAGAGCCAATCAAAAAGAAGGGTAAGGTAATATTTACCAAGCCACCCAAAGCCTCCGCAACTATTTTCACAAGGCAAGAAAAAGGTAAGAACAAAGGTAAAGTAGTATTCAGAAAGCCCCAACTGACCTTCCAAGAAAGATTGAAACAATTGGAAGAGGGAGTTGGCATCACAAATTTCAAGGCATTGAAATTTGAAACAAGGACTAATGCAAAGAAAATGTAGATTGAGGAACTAGTAGTTAACAAGATGGGAAAATGGAAATACTCCCTAGATCAGCTTGCCCCTCAAATCTCCAAAGAGATATTGATGAGATTGCAACCAAGATGGAGTCAGTTGCCCAAATGGCCAAGGACATATATGAGCAATCCTTGAAGAATCTTCTACCAAGTCTTACTAAAATAGAAATAAAAGGAGAAATGAAGAACAACAAAGGTAAAATGATGATTAGATTTCACACATGTTTGATTTTAAATTAAGGACATTGAGCATGTTGTAAGAGATGCAACAAACATGTGGAAGAACATCTATCATCTGCAAAAGCCCAATGATGATCTTGTTGAAATTAAGGATAATGATAGCAATGACAATGATGATTTTGACAACACTCCATCTATCACAGTTACACCAAGAGAGCTACATGCACTAATGGAAGAAAAAGAGGAAGAAGACAAGGAGGAAGAAGCACTGAAGGAAGAAAAAGATGGAGAACATCTAGTAAAAACTGTAGCAAAAGTTATTGCATCCCTTCCTCACTCTCCACCAAATACAGTTAAATCTACTATGGAGACATCTTTTGCAAGAGAAATTTTGAGCACAACAGTCACTACCACAACTCAATCTTCACTAGCCACCTCCCAGCTCCAAGTGTCTAAAATAGATGTGCCAAGCATTTCATCTATCGAGCTGTCTTTTAGCTACTAAGTCAGCCTCCTTAGCCCCTTTATCATCAGTGAGTGTACTAGTAAATTCCACAAGTTTTTTTTCATCAATTCAAATAAGTTCTATAGTTTTATTCTCATTAGCATTATCTATATCCACTTCAACTCCAACTAGTTCAAATACTGCTATGAGTGCTCTACCAAGTGTGATACCATTTTTGGGAAGTGTTTCAATTTTTGATCTGGTTAGTACTTCTATTGGAATTCAATCCTTGAGTCCTATCCTAGTTTTTACTACTAGCCCTTCTGTCTCCACTATTGTGTCTATTTCTAAGGTCAATTCAGTCATCACAGAAGTCAAGCAAAAGCATCCATTAAAACTTCTAATCATTGGAAAGGAAATTGGAGAAGACATTGACTTAGACACAGAAATAGTAATTCCAAAGATTGACTATGACACTACTACCATTGAAGAGATGATGTTAGCTAGTCAACTCATAGAGATGAAAGCTATGTAGAAATGGTTAAGATCAAAAAGGGATAAGGAATACATAATAATTGAGAATGCAAAGGATATAATTAGACAAGTTATAGGTGTTGAAGTAGATTCCACTCAACACATTTTGATTTAGTTAAAAGAGGTAGCACAAAAATTTAATGAAGATCCTTCTGAACAAGAGAAACTGATTGAAAAGGCTAAAAGGAAATTTGATGACAAAGTGCTAGAGAATATTGCTCAATAGATAGCAATCAAGCAAGTTTAATTGTCCACACTTTTGGGAAATTTTGAAAATTCTTTTAATAATGCAGCATCACTTTTTTCCAAACTTTTTGATGTTTCTAGTTTTAAAAAAGAAATAAAGGATAAGCTAAATAAGATTGACATTGATATGCAATCAAGTGCATCCAAGCTAAAGGTGGACTCCTCTTCCACAACCTCCCATCACACCAAAATTAGATATCTGGTAGATGTGCAGGTAGAACTATTGAGAGAGCAAGCAAGGATCTGGTCTACACTAATATACATCTAGAACATGATCCTTCCTATCATGGATACAATGCAGAAACATATTGCTTATTGCAAAACATTGATCCAAGATTAGAACTTCTCAGTGGCAATCACATGATTCAATTATCAATAGAAGTTCAAATTGCTCTCTCCACTTGTCAAATTTTGTAGTAGACATGGAATAATACTTTTTCCACCATCCTTAAGGTGCACCAACATTTTCTATCTCACTTTGGTGTAGCCATACAAAATATATATGTAGTCCTTTTGCATTATTGTCAAAAAGGGGGAGAGATTCAACATAATAAATGGGGAGAGTTATAAGTATAAGTGAGAGGGGGAGTTAGCACTCAATAAAGTTAGCATGTGTACATAAGTATATTTGTATATACATTATAAGTCATTAAAAAGATATATTTAGAAATGCATATGTAGCAGTCTTACAAAGAGTTCTATAAAGATCAGTTTTGAAAAACCAAAATTCAATGAGTTAGGTTATATGTTTTGGCTTATAAGTGTTTTGTCACTAATGCCAAAGGGTGAGATTGTTGGAATTATATTGTATTTTTCATTAGTAACAGCACTTATCTACATCAGTATAGCCACCAAGCATTCTAGTGTTAACCGAGCTTCACAGTTTACACTGAGCTTCATAGTTTACACCAAGCTTCATAGTTTACACTAAGCTTCACACTATCTACCAAGAATATAGTGTTCACTGAGATTCATAGTGTTTACCGAGTGATGGAAGTCTAGTGTTTGCCTAGTGAAATCAATGTAAATGAAGGATTCAATTTTTACCGAATGCTACTATATCTATGGAGTCTCCAATGGTTACCGAGTTCCAAGCTACGTTGTGTGGTTAGTATGGATGAAGCTTCTACTTCTACCGAGTGCATGATGATGCCAAGTAATGTAGTGGATGCTGAGTATCAGAAGGTCACCAAGTCAAGTTGAAGAACCAAAGGCTTTTATTGTTTAGACAACTCAGTAATATTTTGTTCACTTGTGTTTTGGCCGACCTGACAATTGTAATTATTGGAATGGTATATATGTAATGTATTATATCATTTGAAAGATGATGAGAATGTTAAGAAATGGACATGTAATGCTTTGAGAAGAATAAAAAGTGAATTAGCAGAAGAGTAGAGTATTCAACAAGGTCTACAAGGAGCAATAAAGATTCATCAGTCGCAAGAGGTAATCTATACTTCAAGGATCTAATTAGAAATCAAATTGTAAGTAGATTCACTATTTCATCCTAACAAGTGAATTAGTTTTGTAAATCCTTTAATAGGGTAGACTTAATAGTCTTTGTATAAATCTCCTAACAGAGTGTATACTTTAGTATATGTTTGTAAATCCTCTAACAAGGTGGACCTAGTAGTTCTTTGTGCTCCTAATAGGGCAGATCAGTAGAAGTGGTCAATGTAAGCCCTAACAGGCTAACTTCATACTGTAGTAATGACGTTTTGTGGGTATCATGCCCACCCTAGTTTTACTTTCTATTTGGAAGGTTTTTGGGTTACCAAATCATTTTTGTACATATTTTATAAATTATTGATCTCTCATGTATGCAGTAGATTAGATGAATGAATGGTGAATAGTATATATTTTTAAGGTACAAATTTTTTTTAGAGTTTTAAAGTTACTGATTCACCAATCCCCTCTCAGTAAACTGTCATATCTTGAATATTTCCAATAGTAGAGTGTCTTCTTAGGATGAGAAGTGGGAGAGAGGGTATGGTGTTATGGGCCCCTAACTATTAGCATAAACCACATATGAGTTTTGGCATGTAAGAATGGAAGAACATAAGTTCTTGAGTTATAGCCCCGATAGGGCATCTGATTTTGTGTTGTGTTTAACATCTCCTATCAAAAAAATCCACCTTCTCCCTAGTTTGGTACAATGTTGGACTTTTTGTGAAAACTCGGTATGGGAATGAATGTCTAATTTTGTCGTTATGTTATGCTTGGTTGTCTCCTGGTTAGTTTTTGTTCTCTCCACAATCACCATAATGTATTGCCAAATTTGAAATGGATCCCTTCTTAAGGGCCAAGAAGAAAATTCAACTTGTTATTGAATTCAGTTACGTTGAGGAGATTTCTCATCAGGATTGAAATCCAGTGAAAAATGTATTTAAATTTATTATTGAAATGGCAACGATGTCAAGTTTTCTTCTTGATTCTTTCCTAGTGGAGCCTTTGAATCAGGTGGTCAATAAAATAATGATTGAATAATATCCTTGCTTATGAGATTTTTATATTTTTAGTTATATGTATGTGTATCAAAAATGAGATGAAATGACGATGTTCAATTATCCAAATTTCAAGTTCAAATATGTAAAGGAAAATAAATAAATAATGTTATGTTGGAAACTTGATTCGTTTTCATGCTTAGTAGGAGATAAAATTGCTCTTACATTATTTTGAAAACAAACTAATGAATATATGTTTTAAACTCATTCAAAAAAAAAAATACCCCCCTTGCTATAAAAAAAAAAAAAATTGGTTGAAAATTTCATACTTAGATAAAATAATACTTAGAAAAAAAAAGATTTGTGCTTCCAAGAGCAAGAAGCCCTCTAGAGTTTGTATGAGTAGAATGTTTTAATTCCATATTGTAATAGAGAATATTTTTTGTGGATTCCTTTTTCTTAAAATTAATTTTGTTTTTTTTAAACAAAGAAAATACTTATTAATACTCCTTAATATCCTAACCCCTACCTAATAAACTTTTAACTTTTATTACCCTTCTCCTTTTCTATGTCTTCACCTAACCCCTATACTCTCTTTTGATGACTCTAGCGCATGGAAAATTTGTAGATCAGATTTAAATCATTAATATCACTCTCTACAACTTACCTAGGCATGGTCAAATACTTTATTGTAATATATACCAATCAAGTCACCCACATTGCCCAAATCTATTATGTCAGTGGTATTAGGGTCGAATTGGGAGTGAGCACCTTGTAAAAAAGTTGAAACTTACCTTTTTCTCCTTGTTGACTCCATGTTAGGCATGCTACCCTTAGAGAATGTGTTTAGGTTGTTTCTCAGGCCTTAGGTTGCATGGGGTGGGGCAACTGGGTACACACATGGATGGGGAAGAGTTTTAAGCATGCAAAAGCTAAAATGACTTAGCAAGCACATTAGATCTTTCCAACTTTTTTTTCAAAACATCTCCCAAATTCTCCCATGTGCTCCTTCCTTAAGGAAACCCTTGCGCAGTGCATGATAGACATGGGATAGCGTGAAGGGGATGTTGTGGGGCCTTGTGCCCACATTGTGTGGTGGGTTAGAGTGGGAGTAGGATAGTTAGGATAGTTAGATATTTAGATGTTATGTTGATAAGTTAATTAATTGATGTTTTAGGTAATTTAAGTTATGTGTTTTAAAACTTAGTTTTAAAATTTAGCTAGTGATTGTAAAATTAGTGATTAATATTAGTATTAGTTTTAAATTATGATGATGGTGTATGTTTAGTTGTTTTCTCTTTCTTTGTTAGTTTAGAATTCTTACATGGAAATTTGATTTAGTTAAGTTAGTTTAAATTTATGTATTCATTGCATTTTGTTAATTTAGATATACTTTAACTATATTTAAATTAGTATTAATTAATTAGTTGTCTTATGATTTTTGTATGTTGGTTAAGTTAGAGGTTAGGATATTTAGATTGATTGGTTAGTTATTGCTAGGTAATTATCAATATTATAGTCAAAAGTAGTTAGTATTGGTTAAATTAGATTTTTGGATATTCAAATTAATTAATGCTAAATGTTTTTGATAAGATAAATAGGCTTTGAAGGGACCTTGGAACCCTTTACAAATCAAGATTTTTCAATGAAGCCAAAACAAAACAAAATACAATCCTAAGGAAGAATAGGTCACAAAATAGAAGTGACTAGAGTGGCATCACAAATAAAATAGTACACATCAGCCACATAACTAGGTTTTGAAGGGTGCTTGAAACCCTACATGAGTCAACAAAGGAGAAACAAGTCACCAAACAAAAGGTGACCAAAGTGGCAAAACATAAAAAGAGACAATAATAGCCAAAAAAATAGGTTTTTATTGGGCTCCTAAAACCCCAAAATGAAACACACTGCCAAGAGCAGAAGGCCAAAAGAGCCCTGAAATAACTAGCCAAAAGCCAGGTGAGTCAAACTTTTCGTTTTGAGCCTTTCTTGGTCTAGACCTTAGTGCCATGTCAAAAGAGGTAGTGGGTGGCTTTTCCTTTTTTTCTTTTACTATAGTCCATCCATCCTCCACCAAAGCAATAGCCCACCCTCATAGCTAGAACCTAAAACCCTAGATGCCAGGGAAAAGGAAAAAGAAGAGGAAGTGACAGTAGAAGCCTAAGACAAAATAGTGGCACCTAGTAAAGGTAACACATGAGGAACTGCCTTGGAAATAGTAGAAGAAAGACTAGCTACCACAACTGAGGGAGCCAAAAATGGAACCATCGACAAGAATTCATGAGAGGGTAGATCAATAGAGACAGGAGCATAGTCTAATCTAGAAATTGGGTCTAGAGATGGACCTGCTGTCACTACTGAAGGAGCCAGAGGAGGGGACAGAAAAGAAATTGAAGTAGAATCCACCCTAGAAATAGGGACAATACTAGGAAAACTAGGAGCAGGAACATAAACTAGAGACTGGCTAGCACTCACCACAGAAGGGGTAGAAGGAGGAACCTTCTTCAAGATGCCAGGAGAAGAAGGAACTTGAGAAGAGTTCTCAGTAGCCTTCTTATACGTGTAGTGGGCATTCAAGACCCCATTCCACCAAGAAGGGGACAATTTAGAATCTAGATTTACCTAAAGAGCACCTAGCAGCCAGGTGACTAGTCAAGTGGCAATTCCTGTAGCGAAAGGGGATGCCCTCATAGTCTAGAAGAATATTCCAAGAACTAAGAGGAGAATCAACCAAAATCATATCCAAGAGTCCCTTAGAAATGTCGATCTCAACAAGAATGCAGGAAAAAGTTGATCGATACAGGATGAGAAAATCTGAATTAGATTTCATGAAGTCTCCAAGCATAGTCCCCACCTCCTTCCAAAAAGGATCCAGCCAAAGAGGAAGGGGAAGGCTCAACAGCCTTACCCACATAGGGATCTTATTAAAAACATTTAGTCAAAGGGTTGAAATCCTTGTGCAAAATTTTTTCCATCAAGGGTAACTTCCCATCCCAAGAGAAATTATTGCTGAGGATGGAATTTCTATCATCTGCAAAATCAATTTTCACAACAAAAAAACCCCCTTGCCATAGGGTAAATCTGGGCACTCTTCGAAATGAATGGTTCCCAAACACAGGATATCCATGCATGCAAATGTGAAAGAGAGGGCCAGAAACCCTTAAAGAAAAAGATAGCAAAAAAAGCCATGAAATCCTTCAAATTAATAAAAATCTTATCAACTATAGAAGAATTTAGAAGAAGCCTTTTTGGGTTACATACCACAACTGGCATAGTAGCACAAAACCTCGAAAGCACGATATCATGAAACCTAGGCTGCACCATCTAACCACTAATACCATCCTCAAAAGCAACCACATTAGCATAGGAAATGGCTAAACCACCCACAACTCTAGGTGCAACCCTTTCCCAATCAATAGAAGAAGAAGCGACTATCGCAAAGCTAGACACAGGAGAAGCTAAAGCAGCCATCAGAAAAAAACTAGGAGCAAGAGACAGAACAAGACAGGCTGGGTGGAAAGCCAGATGAGAAGAAAAATCTAGACACATGAGTAGAAGTTAGGCCCAACCACAACCCAGGCATAGAGGCTAAGTCAAAAGCTGAAACCAGTTGTAGGAGCTAGGTGTAGTAGAAGAAAAGAAGCCAGAGGCCAAAGCATGAAGTAGGGAACTAGGTGGGAAGAAAAAAAAAGCTTAAAAAAAGTGAAAATATGAACACAGAAACCATAACAAAGCTAGGGGTAGAAGTTGAAGTCGAAGCTAGGTGCAGGAGCTTGGTCGAAGCTAGTGGCCAAAGTTGAAGCTGAAGCCAGCCATAGGGAGCCAGGCAGGAAGAAAAAATTAATGTTAAATGTTAGTAGAGTTTAATGGAATTATTATTTAGAATAAAGAGTATAATTGTATTGTTGTCTAAGATAAATGGTTAGTAATTAGAAAAAATATTATAAATTTATTTTTCATTATTATAATTTTTTTATGAGTTGAAGCACACTATGTAGAAATAGGAAAATTTAGCTTTATTTATATTGTTATTTGAGTAATCTTAAATCTATTGTTTTAGAATTTATATAAAATGAAACTAATTTCAAAATTGATTTGATAATGAAATTTTAAACTTAATGATCTAGTCCTACACATTAATTTTTAAACCTTCTTGGAATGTCAAGTTATTGATAGGATTAACCAGTCACTATCTTGCAATGTGCCTATGTCTTAACTGTGTCAATCTTATCAAACTAGTGAATTTAATTATTACTTAACTAAAAAGATAAAAATAAAATAAAAATAGTGTTTTTTTGCCCTGTATTTTCAGGCATGATAGAATCTCCCTAAGATTTAGAGTATTAAGGAAACTAACCTAGAGAAGATTGCAGTAGTAATTATGGCCTCATTTTCTCACTCTTTGAGAAAAGCTTTAATGCCATCAATCTCAAAGAAAGCTTTTGTTGAGTTGTTTGTGGTAACCAATGCAACACCATGCACCCAACCAATCTCTACACCTATTCAACTAAGTACCATATTGAATAAAATAATTAGCACTTCATCTACCAAGCAACTAGTGTTTCCTCCATCATCAAATTTGGCTACACAACAAGTAGGTAGTTCTATTATTTTTCCAATATCTACTTTTGCTGCTAGCCCTTCTATTTCTACTATTATTACTATTCCAAGTATGCAAATATATAAATACAAAAATCATTGAGAGAAATCCTCAATTGAGTACTAAAGTTTCTAGTACAATCAAAGGTAAAGAAGAAGACATTGATCTTGATGAGGATATAGTTATCCTAAATTGGGATATCTCTACTTTGAGTCTTGATCAAATGAACATCATAGGTGAACTATTACCAATGAAAGCTAAGAAATTGAAGCTTAGAGAAGAGAAAAAGAAGAGAAAACCAGGTGCTTGAAGATGTGAAGAACATAATTGTAGATGCACTAAGTACTAAGGTTGATAGTACATAACCTATTCTCATTCAATTAGTAGAAGTTGTTTAGAAATTCAATAAATATTTGAATGGACAAGAAAAGTTTTTACAAAGAGAAGAGAGGAAATTTGAGAAAAAAGTATTCAAGCAAGTTGCATAGAAAATTGTAATAAATCAAGTAGAATTGACTAATATTCTTAGCTCATTGGAAACCACTATAAATAATCTAACTTCATCATTCAACAAGCTATGTCATACATCTATCTTTACTCAAGAAATCAAAGGTAAACCATCTAAGATAGATTAAGACTTGAAGGAAGGTGCACACTAGTTGTCACTTGACCCGAGCTACAGTTTTGCTCACTACTCAAAGATTAGATTTATGACTAATATACAAGTAGAATTACTAAGTGAAGAAGCCAAGATTAGGGCCACTCTTGTAGAAATCCAAGGCATGAATCTCCCAAACATGGATGCACTGAAGAAACACATTGCACATATCAAAACTCTCATCCATGATAATAACTTCTCAATAGATAATCACTTGACGGAGTTATTTGCAAAAGCAAAGATTGCATTACATGCAAGCATGGTGCTATAAGAAAATTTGGACAAGACAATGGCATTGATTTTAAAGGTACATTCTAACTTCCTGTCACATATTGGCATTACCATGTAACATACACCTTTGGCATTTATGTCAAAAAGGGGGAGAAGATGTGATATAAAGATATGAGATAAATGTATAATGAAAGTAAAGTATAAAATGTGATATAATAATATTCATGTATAGTTAATCAAAAAAATCTCTTACAAAAGAAATTTTGAAAAATCTCAAAAACAAAGTATGCTACAGAGTTGAAGACATAGGATGGAGACTAAAGAATGCTTTGAACTTGAAATTTTGAGAATTCAAGTTTTTTTTTGATAAGTGATTTTTTGATTAATGCCAAAGGGGGAGATTTTTGACATTATGGTCAAGTTTTCTTATTAATGACTCACACTTAGACAAATGGTTAACAATTAGTTAAATAGTTAGCAATTTGTTAAATGGTTAGTAGCGGCCAAGCTTATCTTGTAGTTTACAGTGTTAACTAAGAAATTCAGGTTCTACCAAGTTCTATTGTCGCTATCAAGTTCCTAAATCAATTTTTAGTTCATGCCTACTAGTATCTACCAAATTGATGAGTATCAGTGCAAACCAAGCTTCATAATATTTACTAAGTTGCATGGTGTGAATTTTGGTGTCCAGTGTTTACCAAGTTTGCAATATTAGTATTGTAAATCAAGTGTTTTCTGAGCTAGGAAGTTTCAACCATGTGATTTAGTTTATACTAGGTTCACAATGTTAGTGTTGACTGAGCCTTGCAGCATCAACCAAGTGATTTAGTTTATATGCCATGTTTTATAGTGTTCACTAAGTCACTAGTGCTGACTAAGTTCATACTACATGTAAGTGATTATTATGAACCAAGATTCTATGTCTATCAAGATTATGATGATGTCGAGTGCTAATAATGGTTTCTAAGTATGAAAACCTTGATGAGTTTCTCTTCAGAACTTGAGTAGTAGAAGTTGAGCTGACTTTGTGTATTTTGGTGAAACTTGTATTGTAGTTGACTTTGATGCATTGTAATTTGGATTGGTATATATGAAATGTATTGTATCACATCAAAAAGAAGAATATGTATGTAAGATATAATAAGAGTAAATGTGCAAATTGAGAAGGCTATAGATCATATAAGGAGTAGCAAATATTTATCTATCACAACAAGGTGATCATTAAGCTTTTTGATTTTTCCCTTAAAACATTTGTCTTTCTTTTATATATAGTCTACAATGTATCCTACATATTCTTAGTATGAGTACAATCCTTTATGTGATCATACTCACTATAACTAAGGGCCAATGAAATCTCGAACATTTCCTAGTTGTGTTATTGTTTCTCTTTCATCTATTCGGCTATCAAAGGGACTATTGTAATAGTCACATATTCATTTTATGTATAGCATAATGCACCATCACTATTTCTTTCTAGATGCAACTGAATCAAACTTTATCATGCAGAGAAGTTCTCTTTGTTCAACTTTGGCAGCTCCTTTTTATACATCTTGATCATGAACTCCAAGTACCTTCAAAATTTTCTCTACAAAACTAATGCTCTAATATAATTTAGTAGAATAATTTTGAATAGCTAAGTTGGGGTGGGGCGGTAGGTGGTGAATCAATTATTCAAGGTCTAGATGTACCAATTAAACTTTTCATCACTTCAAATAAATAACATAAACATGCAATCCACTATTTTTAATAATTATCCATCTAGAAGGATGTAAAACATTTATAGTAAAACATCTTATATGAAATCCACACAAGTATGCAACTAGGATTTAACTGGGAAATCCAATATGGGAAATACAACCAGTAACATGTCACTAAATTTTGCTCTTTTGAAGTGAGTTGTATTGGGAGCCAACCCTATTAATGGTTTCAAAACACACAATTAAATGTGACCTTGTTAAATGATTTAATCAACTTGTTAGGAGTGGTCCGCTTAGATGAATTTAGAATAGTCCATTAGAATACCACCTTGATTAAAGGATTTACATATGACTATTAGGTCAACCTTTATTAAAGGATTTCACTATTAATACAATGATTAAAAATTAATAAAAAATTTTGATCTGACAAATACAACTCACTTTGCAAATATAGAGAACATTTTAGTTAACATGTTGTTTCACTGAGTGGCTTTCATTGTCATGTCTATCTTTGATCTACTTTGAAATCCTTCAAGAAACCACACTTCAACTCTCACAACTCTTCTTAGCCTCTTGCTTAAGTTCTCCAATAAATTAAATCAGTAACTACTCCAACCTATTTTAGGTCATCCCCAGTATCTCTTTAAATAGTTAATCCTAATATTTTTCTCTTAAACATCACCACAGATCTTAGATTTTGGCTAGGTTCATCAAATCCTTCCAAAACTACATCTCCTCTTGTCTCTTCTAGAAACCTCTATGAACTTCACCTTGAGTTCTTTCTTAGAAACTCTCAAACCTAGTTTCCCTTGAATTAAATGATCTAGCTCATTCATCCTTATATTCAACACACTTTACATACTCCAAGAAATCAAGTGTGTTGGTTAGAAATCATGATTTCTGATAAGCTATCAAATGTTTTCCCTCTGCCAACACTGTATTTTGACATTAGTCATCACTAGGTTACTGAGATACTACTATTTTTTTTTTTGTAGTACATATAATGATGCTTGGTCAATATTGATGTACAATCAACACTATATTTTCTCATATTATATTGGCACTTAGTCGAGTCTAAGATCTCTCACTATAAAATTCAAGTTCCTTAATATTCTACTCATTTTCTTGGCCAAGCCTATCCATTTGGCCAATCCTTGATCACTTCTTCTAGGCTTTAGTACAACTTTCTTCTTCACTTATAGAATCATTAAACAATCACTTTATCTTCTCAAGGTCCAATTAATCAAGTTCCCCCCATAATTCCTCTTAACTCAACCTTTCCTCTTGGTCCTTTTGTTATGTCTATCTTCTCAAATCCTCTTCATCAATCATCTTGATATTGAACTAAAACAAGATAGAATACTATCTTACCAATAATATTTGACATTAATGACAACATAACAATTGTCTCAATTGTAATTTCCAACAATATCCTCATATATTTTAGAAAATTTGATAATATTATTAGTATCCCCCATCTCATAGATCCCATCCAATAATTTAAGATTTTTATATCCATTTGTTCTTCTCTATTTGAAAATTATTTTAAATTCACTAGATATTAAAATTAGAGTGATTAGAGCATCTATGAGAGAGGAGGTATGCTCAATTTATCAATTACATTGATGCAATTTTGTATTTGTGTCATAGTTTTCTTTATCTCTTTCATTTCCCTTTCATCCTTCCAAGTTCTAGAAAACATCCTTTGTTGAAAATATAAGAAGGGTAAATAAGAGTTGAGGGGTGAATCAATTACAATAAAACAAATCCTAGATCCATTAGATGTCAATACAAAACATAAACTCCATTGAAATTAGTGTCACTCGATTAACAGATTGGCACTTGATTAACAATATCAATATGTTGTAACTTGTTAGGCACTATAATATCAATTGTTACTAAGAAAATATAGAACATGTAGATCTTGAGATATTAAGCATGATTCACCTTAATTAACTTAGTTACATACACATTAAAGGAATAGCATGAACACAAGTGACACCAAGATTTAATGTGGAAATCAATTCGGGGAAAACCATCAATTACAACTAGTTACTATTTTTTACTCTTCTAAAGTAAGCATTGTTAGGATTCAACCCTATTAAAGGTTACAAAATACACTAGTAGGTGTGACCCTCTCAGAGGATTTAATCACCTTATCACCTTGATAGAAAATTTGCAAATAACTGTAAGGCTAACTTTGTTAAGTGATTTGATTCAATGATACAAGGGTTAGAGAGTAATAAAGAAATGATCTCATTGATGATGTAGCTATATTTATAATTTTAGATGTCAATTCTATCTTGAATGCTTAATCCTTCATGATAAAATTAATCTTTGTAGCCAAACAAGGATATTTTTCTTATCCTCCCAATTTGCTTCCTCTAAGCATCTTCTTATATTTCACACATTCTCATACTTTCAATCCTCAACTTGACCTTATACTTATATCATATACATTTATAATTCAACTTGAATACAACTTATAACAATAATTATTGATCTCTTCAATCAGCTAGAACTAACAAACTAATTGATCAAACTCAATATGCCAAAACAAGAAAATATTTTGATAGTTGACCCAAATCAGTAGATGCTAACTCTAAAATTATTTTCCTATGTTAACCAAGTGAACTCAATTAAAAATACAACATCATAGACTTCCTTTGGTAACATAGTGAGCTTTTTTAACACTAGTTCGATGCCAACTTTCCTTTGTTAACCAAGTGAGCTCAGTTAACACTAAAATTTTATGGACTTCTCTTTGGTACCAAACTGAACTTGGTAAACACTAGAATGCTCAAAAGATAAGGAAACTTTCTTCATCACCTAAGTAGGTTTAGTAGATACTAACTAACAAAGATATGATATTTTGTGTAACATCAGAGACAACATACAATTGATTAATTATTTTCAACAATCTCCCTCTTTGGAATTAATGGCAATGAAACATGTCATAATACAACAAAGTTTTAGAGAAAAATAAAAGTATAATATCATTATATTCATTCTAATTCTCATCCATGAGAACTCTCTTTATTAGTTTGAACTCCATCTGACATCAATCTCTTCCTCTAATTTCAATTTCTCTCTCTATGAACAAAAATATCCAAGTTTTTTCTTTCTTTTTGACATCTTCCAACATTCAAAAAAATTTATTTTATATAGAAAACTCTCTCTTTACAAAATTTATATGATATGACACAACAAACTCTCCCTCTTTGGATTTTTTTTATGATATGGTAGTAAACTCTCCATCTTTGACATCTTATGCCAAAGATAATATTCATTGAATTTTTGCGTACCTAATGTATAGATTCATATGCAATATGCCCTTTCATTATTAAATCAAATTGATTGATCTTCAACAATAGTTAGTTGATGTATCACTAAATGTTGTTCAATGAGCTTCATATAATGGAATAACCCCTAGCTTACCTCTTAGATAAAAAAATCCATCCTTAGGTAATGGCTTGGTGAAAATGTCTGCAATTTGTTTTTTAGTATTTACACATTTTAATCTCACCTCTTTGTCTTGCACCAATTCTCTTAGAAAGTGATACTTTTTTGAAATATTCTTGGTCTTGGTATGCATCTAAGGATTCTTTGATGTATTTATTTGATTGGTGTTATCATGGAGGATAATCACTAGATCCTTGATTTCTACCTTCATACTTGCCAAAAGTTGTTTGAACCAAATAATATTGGAACAATTGAATGTTTTTGCAACATGTGTTGCCTCCACTATAGACTAAGAGATGCAATTCTACCTCTTAATTTTCCAAGACACTAGTCTCTTACCAAGAAAGAATGCTCCACCATTGGTGATCTTCCTCTTAGCAACATTTCCTACCCAATTTGCATTAGTTAAGGCTTTCAAATCTATGTTTCTTCCTTTCTTGTACCATAATCCATAAACTTCAGTACCCTTTAGATACCTCATTATTAACTTTATTTCCATCCTTTGATTTTCTTTAGGATTAGCTAAAAATCTTGCCACCATACCAACTACAAGAGTAGTATCAGTCCTAGTGTGTACTGCATTGTAAATTTTTCCAATCATAAATATATATTTGGTCTAATATACCTCCTTGGAATCATCATTTTTGGAAAGCTTATGTCCAATAGAAATAGGTCTTCCAACTAGTCTTGAATCCTCCATTCCAAAGTTCTTTAGTATTATCTTGATATGTTTAGATTGAGTAATGTAGATACCACCTTTCTAAAAAATATTTGCACAAATTATTATTCCAATAAACAATGTATCATCAAAAAAGATTTATGCAAACACAATCTTCTTATCTGGTCCTTCTTTGATAGATAGGATATTGTTATCATTTGTCCTTTCAAAACCAATCTTCATCAAATAATTATGAAGTATTTCATACCGAGATCTAGTAGGTTATTTGAGACCATATAATTCTTTGTGCAATTTAAAAACCATATTTTTTTTACTAGGATATATAAAACTTTTAGGTTTCTCTATGTAGACTTCTTCTTCTAGAACTACATTCAAGAATGCATATTTCACATCCATTTGATACACTTTAAATCCTTTATGTATAGTATAGGAATGTAGAGTCCTAACACCTTCTAATCTTGAAATAGGAGCAAAATTTTTTCTATAATTAGTACCTTCCTCTTAAGAATAAACTTTTCATCCTAACCTTGTTTTGTTTCTTGAAGCTTCTCCATCTTCATTCACCTTATTTCTAAATACCCACTTTGTGCCAATTACATTCTTATCCTTGAGTCTAGGAACAAGACTCCAAGTCTTATTTCTTTCTATCTATTATATCTCTACATTCAATACTTAAATCCAAGTTTCATTATCCAAAGAATCTTTAACTATTCTAGGTTCAAATTCAATAAGAAAGCATGTACCTTTCAATTTGTTCTTTACCATTGTACCATCCAACTTGTCTCCAATGATTTGCTAAGGTGCATCATGCATTTTGACATATCTTGGAAGTACAGGTACTTTGGATTTAGATCTTGTTCCACTTGCCCAATCTTGATCTTCTACATCATGCTTAGGTCCCACTATCTATGACTAAGATCCTTCAGACTCAATCTCGAGTTGCATTGGCTACAACTTGGGTGCTTCTAGAGATTTTGGGGACTCAAGAGATGAAATATATTGACTTCTAATTGGATTAGGCCATGTATCAACTTCAAATAAAATAATTTTTCTATATTCTTCAAGTTATTTTTTTCTCTCTTCTTCACTCTTTTGTACAAAATCATCAAACTTCACATGTAGACTTTCTATGATCTTATGAGTAGTTAGATTTAGAAATTTGAGTGCTTTACTTCTACTCAAGTATCCTAGGAATATGCCTTCATTACTTTTGACATCAAATTTACATTTCCTAGTCTCCTTCAATATATAACATTTTCTACCAAAAACTTTCAAGTAACTAACATTGGGTCTATAGCCATACCATAATTCATAACAAGTTTGATTTGAGTCTCTCTTCAATTGTAATTTATTTAAGGTGTGAACTACCATAATGATTGCTTCCTTCCTGATGTAGGAGCATCTTGGGTTTGTGCAATGACTACTCTAGAGTTCATGGGAGGAGGATCAATAGTTACTTTGGAGGGTTTTTGGACTAGTACTTGGTTTAAGGATGGGTGCTTAGCATGCTCTAGGAGCTTAACATGGTCTATGGAGCTCAGCATAGTCTTGGAGCTTGGCATGCTCTAGGAGCTTAGCATGGTCTATAGAACAGGGTATGATCTTGGAGCTCGACATGGCCTAGGATCTTAGCATGGTCTTGGAGCTTGGCACAATTTGTGATGCTCGATTTACTTTGCGATCTTGGTGATGCTTAGGAATTTACTAGTGCTCAGCTTGGTTTTGTTGACACTTAGTTTGGTCTTGGTCCCTGTGGGTGTCGAGTTGTCTATGAGCCAATATTTTACATTTAATTCCTATATGGGTATTTAATTTAGTGTTATAGCCAACTTGTGGCTTGATCTATAATTAATGTAAGGGATTTAGTTTAACTTATAATTGCTAGGAATTCTTTTGGCTTAGTTGGGTATAAGTAGGGGCTCTTGTGGAGTCTTTGAATCATTCATTCATGGAGTAATTAATCCATAGAAGGAGTGGATCTTTTGTTTAACATGGAGTAGTGGAAGGGAAAGTTTTCCTTACTTCTTGGATAGAGTGCTGAATGTGAGACAACTAACAATAGGATTATGGTGGATTTGTGAGTTTCTGAGCATAGGTAGGGCTATAGCTTGAGTACTAGAGGATAGCTTGGTGGACCTAAGGGTACAAATGTAGATTCTTCTTGGTGTTCTAATCTAGTTGTGGATCTAGACTAGCTAGGGTTTGGATTAGATCTTGAGGGATCTTGCAAAATTTTTATTGTAATTGTTGTTGTACTTGTTTGTAACCCTTAAGGCCATATAGTTGTGTATATTGCATGTAAATAGTTATATTTATAAATAAAGAGTTGCATTTTTTATTAGATCTTTTTTTGTTGTTGTGTTTCCATTGTGTGGTTATTTATTGGGGGCTAGGACATCTCCTTTGGAGATTCTCTTTCCTTGCATTATGTCAAATTAGAGCAAACGTTGTTCCTAAGAGTGTAGATAGATTGCTAAATTTGAGGTAGTTTGCACTAGGACTTGGGGTAGAGAAGTTGATCTAAGAAGATCTTGATCTAGTGGTAGATTTTTGTTTTTTTTGAATTCCTAGATCTCTTGGTTGTGAGGTGGCCGATCATGGTTTTGACTTGCAATTATAGAGGACTTGTAGATGGCTCAATGGATGTAAAGATGGAAGACCAAACTTGTTGAGGCATGATCATAGAGAGTTTGTGCATTGTATATTCATGGTCCTAGACTTATGATTTGGTTCATGATTGTCTATGCAAGGTGGAAGGTTGTAACTTGACTTGAAAATAATTTAGTTTTATAACAGGGAGTGTGGGAAGGATTTTTTGTTGAGGGTTTAGGATGATCTTGGGAGAAAGATCCAAGAGGACTGGATCGTGAGATGATTGTGAATCTTTGTGATGTGGTGGAGAGGAAGTTTTCTGAGATGTATGATTAGTTTGAAGCTAGTTTGGTTGATTGAGTCAAGGATAGGATAAGGAAGGCATTCCATAGATGTTTGTAGAGTTGGAGTATACCAATCTGGAAGAGAGTTGTTTGGCTAGTTAAGAGACTTATTCATGAGAGAAGATGGCATGGAAAGTTTGAGGTAGAAGAAGTTGGTTCTTTTGACTAGTTTTTGTAGTCTAATATAGAACCTATAGAGAATCTTGAGGTTATTACTAAGGATATTCCTAACCTTGTTCATGATGGGATGGAGATTGGTTTTTATTATCAGTTGGTAGGGTCTAACATGGAGATTACAGAGCACTTACTCATAGATGATCTGATTGCTATTGGTAGTTACTTGTCTATTGTAGAGTATCTTATTATGAGCAATGAGATTACTGATGTTGTGATCTTGGCCTATGTTTATGGAGATCTACATATTGTTTTTGATGGGGATGAGTGTTTGCTGATGAAGCATTATGTTTAGTTTGTTCTTAGGAGTGAGCATGTTGATTGGATGGTTGAGATTTTGATGTTTGACAAAGTTATGTAGATGTGGCTAATTTACATGTTGGTTTTCTCATCATTATTGGATTGGAAGCCTTTGGTGAAAGTGAAGATGGTTGTTGATCTTTTTTTGGGAATCAAACTATGGGACATACTTTTCTATTTACCTGGGGAGTTTGATGCAGGAGCATCTTGGGTTGGTTCAATGACTACTTTGGAGTTCATGGGAGGAGGCTTAGTAGTTTCTTTGGAGGGTTCTTGGACTAGTACTTTGGAGAAGAAGGTTTGGTGCTTGGTATGTTTTGGGAGCTTTGCATGGTATATGGAGCTTGACATTGTCTATGGTTCTTGATTTTCACTATGAGCTTGGTGATGCATAGGAATTTATTGGTGCTCGACATGATTTTGTTAACATTCAATTTGGTCTTGGTCTTTGTGTGTGCTAAGTTTAATATGAGCCAACTTTTGGCATTTAATTTTTGTATGGGTACTTAATTTAGTGTTGTACCTAACTTGAGGCTCAACCTATATTAAATGTAAGGGATTTAATTTTAATATTAATTGCTAGGCTGACTTGTGGCTTAGTTGGGTATATGTAGGGGGTTTTGTGGAGTCTTTTAGTCATTCATTCATGAGGTGATTAATCCATGGAGGGAATGGATCTTTATTTTAGCATGGAGTAGCTAAAGGGTGACTTTTCCTGAGTCTATTGATATAGCACCAAATGTGAGGGAGCTTATAGTAGGATTGTGGTTGAGTTGTGAGTTTGTAAGTAGAGCTAGGGCTATGGCTTGTGAACCAGAGTATAGCGTGGTGGACATAAGGGTACAAGTGTGGATTCTTCTTGGTGTTCTTATTCAGTTGTGGATCTAGACTAGCTAGGGTTTGGATTGGATCTTGAGGGATCTTGCAGAACTATTATTGTAATTACTATTGTATTTGTTCATAACTTGAGAGGCCTTACAATCAGGTATATTGCATGTAAATAGTCATATTTGTAAATAAATAGTAGCATTTGGTATCAGATCTTATTTTTTGTGTTTTTGTTGTGTAGTTATTTTTTGGGGGCTAGAACATCTCCTTTGGGGATTCTCCTACGTTGCACTATGTCACTTCCAATATTTGATTGCAACATTGTTTTCTATCATCAAGGTTCTTTCATAATCAATGATTGATACATTCCTTGTTTATTCTATAACATTTTGCTAAGGTGTACTAGTGGTGGATACTTATCTTTTGTTTCCTCTCTTAGTGCATAATTCATTGATTTCATTAGAAAAATATTCACCTCTTCTATCATCCTAGAGTAATGATTAACAAATAATATAAAATGCTTATCTATATTGTAGCTCTCTATGCCAGTAGTACCAAAAAGGTCTATTTGAACTAGCTCCAAGACTTCTTCAGAATGATAGTTCTCTCTTTTGAAACTTGTCTTGCCCGTCTTACCAATTTGACAATTTTTTCATAGGCCCATATTAGGTTTCCTCAAACTAGGAATAACTCTCACTCTTTTGTTTTTTCTTATCTTGATTAGGTTATCAAAGTTTACATGACACAATATTTTATGCCATAACCAAATTTCCTCTACATGAGCAATAAAAAATGAACTTTCAGTTACATTTACGTAGAATAAGTTACCTTTTGTTTGATTACAAGACACAACTAGATTTTCTTTTCCATATAGTAACTTGGCCTACCCATTCATGAATTCTACCTTGAATCTAATATCATTCAATTGTCTCACAATCAATAGAGTATGCTGAATAGTCCTTCAACAATAAGCATTATCACATCTGAGCTTATTGGTTAGTGAGATACAACCTTTTCCTTTTATGCAACATGGTCCATCCTTTCCAAATGTTACACTTCCACAATCATAGTGTTCCATATTTTCAAAATTTGTTGTGTTAGTAGTCATATAATGAGAAAATCCACTATCAATAATCCATATATCATTTTTGCTAACATGAGAAATAAGTGCCATCTTATCTTCTTCTTCATTAGATTCATCTTTTACAACAATATAAACCATTTCATCATCACCACTACTATCAAAATATTTTTCCATAAAACATGAATTCATATGTTTATCCTTGTAGTTCTTGTAGTTTGAAATTCTTCTTGCCTTTGTACTTGTTGTTGTTCTTTCTTCTTTTTCTTCTCTATTTGGACACCTTGAAACATTGTGGCTAACTTCTTCACAAGGAAAATAGATTACAAGAAATTTATCTTTGTACTTTCCTTTACCTTTGAGATATCTTCTAACAAGTAATGATTCAATGGCTTTAAGGTCACTACCAGAACTATCTTCTTCTTCACTTTCAAATTGTTTGTCTTTAGACTTTGCATCTTTCATCTTATGTCACAACTTGGATTGAAATAAAAATTTAGTATTGTTGTATAAATTCCCATAATTATCATAATTATCATAGTTATCATAATTATTGTTGTATAAATAAGGAACATAATTATCATAGTTATCTATCTCAAATGTTGTATAAATTTCCACTAGAGCATCCAAATTTATCTTATTATTGAGATCACTTCTCATTTCTTGAATAGCTAAAACTCTAATTGCATATATAAGAAGAAGGGTTCTCATTGCACTTTTTACAATAGTCACATCATCAATTTTTATTCTAGAGGTTTTGATTGCATTGACACTAGCTTTGATTCTCTCAACATATTTTGAAATGTTTTCATCTTCTCTCATATTCATCTGATCAAACTAACCTCCTATAATTTCTTCCTTAGCTCTTTCTGCATTATCATCACCTCCATCTAGATATATTTTAGCTTTGTCTACATCTCATTAACACTATAACACCTTTAAATTTCATCAAATTTAGCATAGTTAAGAGTAGATGTAATGCCAATCATCATAATGTTATGATTCATCTTTACAACAATCTGCTCCATAGTCAAATTTCTAGTAGGAGGTTTACATTGGGTATTTAAATATTTCAGACCTAAATCACTAATGGTTGCCAAATGTAGCTTTATAAGTTCCTACCATGCCTCAAAGTTATCTTTGTTCAACTTGGGAATCTCTCTTTTATAAGACATCTTGATCTTTAGCTTAGGTTCCTTAAACCTTCTCTATAAGCATCAAAATATCTAATGCCAAGTATTGGAAATATAAGAGTAACTAAGAGGGGTGAGGTGAATCAATTACCACAAAAAATCAATCCAAGATCCCTTAGATCTTAATACAAAATGTAAATTCTACTTAAACTATTGTCTCTCGATGAACACATAGGCACTCGGTTAATACTATCAATATGTTATAACTTGGAAAGCACTATAATATCAAGTGTTACTTGAGAAATATAGAACATGTAGATCTTAATATATTAAGTGTGATTAACTTTAATTACATAGTTGCATACGCATAAAGGAAATAGCATGAACATAAGAGACACTAGATTAAACATAGAAACCCAATTTGGGAAAAACCACTAATTGTAACTAGTTACTATTTTTCACTCTTCTAAAGTGATCCCTATTAAGAGACAACCCTATTAAAGGTTACAAAAACACTGTTAGGTGTGACCTATTAAAATATTTCATCACCCTATTAGGAGTGGCCTTGTTAAAGGCCTTTAGACACTTCATTCTAAAAATGTCACCTTGTTATAGGATTTACAAATAACTATTAGGATAACTTTTTTAAAAGGTTTGATTGTTGATACTAAAATAATGAAATGATCTTATTGTTGATGCATTTGTATTGCTCATTTCAGATATCAATTCTATCTCAAATACTTGGTCCTTCCTAATCATATTAGTCTTTGCGACCCAACAAGAATATTCTACTTATCCTTCTAATTAGTGTCCTCTAAGCATCTTCTTATCTTCATCACATTCTCATACTTTTAATCCTCCACTTGACCTTATATGATATACATTGTCAAGTCAACTTGGATACATCTTATCACAATAATTCTTCATTTGTTCAGTCAGGTAGAATTAAAAAATAGGTTCATGAAACTTAATATGCTATAACGAGAAAATCCTTTGATAACTAACCCAACTCAATAGAGACTAACTTTGAAATGATTTTCCTATGTCAACCAAGTTATCCCAATTAACAATGAAACATTGTAAACTTCCTTTGTTAACCAAGTGAGCTTAGTTGACACTAAACTTCTGTAAACTTCTCTTTGGTGCCTTAGTGAACTCCATAGGCATTTTCTTCTAAACATGGTAAACATTGGAATGCTCAACAGACACAGGAAACTATCTTCATTGCTTAGGTGATCTCAATAGACATTGACTAGAAAAGATATGGCTTTTCTGTAACATCAAAGAAAATGTGCAATTGAAAAATTATTTTCAACATCCTCTTGGTCTATGTGTCCAAATGCTTCACATCTTCTTCTCATGTTATGACTCCCAAATTAACAATGTTAACTATAAAATCCTCAATTATGGTATCTCTTGCCTACTTATGTATTAGAACATGTCATGATTCTCCTAATGAGTGTTATTAAATTTTTATTAACCTCCATAATGGTAGTAGTTTTGAGCTTCTTGGACCTCAATAGTTTTCCTTGGTATTTTCTCATCATATCTTCAACTTACAAATAAGTAGGTACTATGATGCTTCTTCATAATAGAACCTTCTTTGTCTCTCATAACATTTCTACTTTCATGTAGTTTGTTTCAAAACACCTAATTAAGTCCAATCAAATACTTTTCTTCTTGTATAGTATACTGAAAACATCCCTTCATCAGATTTGCTACCAAATTTTCCAAGATTATCTTCACGTACTTGAATAAATTCTAGCTTGATATTTTAGGCTCAAATATTTTCAACATGTATATTTTTAGAGTAACTTTTTTTAAGCTTTTATTATTGATTTATCATATGTTATGTTGATAACCACTTTCTATATTTATGGAATTCCATTAGGAATTTATTTAAATTACATATATAAGTGATGAAGCATAATCATACTTTGGTTCCTTTTATTGAATTCTATAAATTAACTCATTCCCTTATGCATTGAGATCAATTATCCTTATTTCATTATTACTTATCCAGACTTATTCTATGGTAAGAATACCTTGTAATCTATTATCCATTTAGAATATTATATGGTATTCTTTTTTTCTACTATTAGTGTTTCTATCAATTATTTCCTTTATTTTTATATTATGTTCTTTTATACTTCTAGGTGAAATCACTCAAAATATGAAAAACCAATATCACACAAAGGATTTCTTGAAAATGCAAAGGAAATTTGTCATTTGATTATGATCTAACTACAATCAATTCAATTTTTGCAACATTTTTCACTACCCCAAACATAAAAAAAAGTGATTATAAAGAAGACATTTGTATTAACAAATCTATTTACCATCAAATTTCATAACACTTGATAACTCTACATCCTCCATCAATCAAAAAATAAATTATAGTTTATAAATTGGGATTCATTGTTTTCAATGTCAAAACACCATGATCAGAACATTGGGGTATACTATTTAGTAACATTTAATTGGCATCATCATCGTCATCATCAAACTTAAATTTTACATCTTTAAGTTGATTAAGAAGGGTACAAAATATAATAATATGCTAAAGAATATTATATCCCTCTTTCTTCTTCAACCCAATTTTGTTTTTTCTTTATTGAAATTCAAGCATTACAACCTTTAGACACTTATTTCTTCTATTCATCTTCATTTTATGGGTTCTTAATGATATCACTAACAATGTCGCATGAATCAATTTCAATTAACAAAATAATAGCCAAAATATAGGAATATGTTGTTTTCTCTTCAAATGTCATGTTGTCTTGTATCAACTCTTTCAAGCACTTTGCACAACTATATAACTCTTGTCTTCCATCAAAAACCTCCTTTTGAGACACATTATTTGATGATAGATTGACTCATTCTTTTGTACAAACATAAATCTTATTTCAAAGGAATATTCTAACCATAAGCCCATTCAACCAAAATCAAAACAACAAGCCAAGAAAATAGATTTAAAACCCTCAGTCACCTTCATTGGTCACTTTTTGACTTCATAGTTTGCCCATATAATGGATTTCCATTACCTTTTGCAACATAAACAAGCCTTGAATTCACATATTATTATTTTTAATAAATAAACCAAACTTTTAATTGATTTTCCTCTTTCCCAAAAAAACCTCTCACCCAATGATAATGCATATTTTATTTATTAATCTATACTTTTTCATAAGTTCATTTCTTTGTGTTCACATTCTTAGAAAAAACAAGAGGCAAAAATATCATTATGGTTTGATATCATATTAAAAGGGTGAGCATATTGCAAGTAAATATCAAACTATTGCACCAAAATGATAAACCATATATTGGTATTCAATAAATTTATTTGAATGATGTTACAATAATTTTAAAAGCCATCACTTTCTAATGATAAACTTCCCAAATTGAGTGATGGTAAAGTAACTAACATTTACTAAATCTACCATTATTTATTTATTTATATTTATACTCAAAACAAACTACAATGTAATATTTTTCTATATAGAATTCAAGACACTATGTCATCCATTGAAATAGAAAGGAGAAAAAGAAAAACATAAAAGACACATTTGTTGCCAATTCATACTAACTTTCATTTAAGAGACCTCACTATACCATGTGAATGTCTTTGTATTACTTGTTGGAATGTGTAATTTCCCCTCAAATGAAATGTAAAATCATAGTAGCGAATTCTAGAAACTCAATCTAGATTTCTAAATAGGGTTAGATAAAACAAATATTTAGGTTTGTAAAGTTCTAGAAGTCATTTATATTTAGATAGTTCTAGAAAAGTTTATTTTGTCTTATGTTGGTTAATTTAGATATTTTTGGAAATAATCAAAGGTCTCTATAAAAGAAGCACAATGTAATGTTTTTATGATTGATTAAGGAAATGATTGTATAATTTCTATAAGTGCCTATACTATCTATTTTTTATTTTAATTATCAATGTGGATCCAATCCATCCACCCCCATCAGATTGGTATCAAAGCTGAAAGGATAAAATTATTGATTGTGATAAAAGAGAAAGTGATTTTTTTGGTACTGCAAAATTCTGAAGGATTGATTTGTATTATGAAAAAGACAACTAGTTTGAATAAAACCACATAGGAAGTGTTGAGAAATTATGCGAAGAAGGCAAGAGGGAAAGTCAATAAGAAAGCACATTATTGAGAATAATAGAATCAATGGAAAGAAGTCTTTTCTTGAAGATTATGAAGGGACCAAAGTGTTTGTAAAGAATAGAAGAAACGATAGAGGAAAGAACAAAAGATATGGAATGGATTATTAGAATTATTTAATCACATTTGATAAATTCTTCTATTTTTGTTAAAATAACAGAACATCATAGTAAGAGTAAGGTGTATTAAATGGTTGATTTCAATGGGCAAAGTTGGTAGAATTCAGAAAGAGAGGAAAAATCATTTAGAAGAGCAATTATTGAAGGTAAAGAGATTAAATACAATATTGCTATGTGAAAAAGAAATTTTAGACAAAGAATTGGAAAATTTGAGGAATCTAATTGAGCCTATAGTTAGGCTAAAATATGAAGGTCTTGGATATGCTGCAGGTAATGGAAATATGAATAAAGGTTCAAGAGAATTAATGGAAGGAATAAATATTGTGCAATGTTCAAACTATAACATGAAAGGGCATATAAAGGATAGATGTTGTGTTTTAAATCCCTATAATATTTGTGGCTTGAAAAATCTTTGTGATAATACATGTTGGAATAGAGAGTGCAATAAATATTTCAAGGTAGGTTGCCTCAAAGTGGATTTTGGATGGAGCTATGGATCAAATTAGAAAAAAAATGAAAGAATGGTTAGATGTTTATTTAGGTACAAATGTTCAAGTGTAATAATGAATGCAAAACATTGGGAAACATATTAGAAAAAGGCATCATAGAGGAAAAAGGTTTTCAAGTTACAAGCTTGAATGTGGACATGAGAAATAGGCAAAAGTAAATAATAATCATGACACATTAGAATTTGTATGTAACAATATTTGAGGTGGAAATGATGGGGAATGTTGGAATGTCTAATTTCCCCTCAAATGAAATGTAAAGTCATACTAGAGGATTCTAGGAACTCCAAATAAATTGCTAAATAGGGTTAGGCAAAACTAATATTTAGGTTTGTAAAGTTCTAGAAGTCATTTATGTTTAGATAGTTTTACGAAATTCTATTTTGTCTCATGTCAATTAATTTAGATATTTCAAGAAATAGTCAAAGACCTCTATAAAAGAGGCAAAATGTAATGACTTTATGTTTATCCAATGAAATGATTGTATAATTTTTATAAGTGCATGTATTGTATATTTTTTGTTTAATTATCATTGTGGATCCAATCCATAAACCCCCATAATTACTTAACTAAATACCAAAGAACATTATATCAAGAATTAGGTATTGATTGATGACAAAGATATGCATGAAACATGAGGGTGATGCAATATACACATAATTAAGTGACATTGGTTTGTCAGTACAATCTATGCTTATAAAAAATTATGCATTTTTGCAATATAGTTTGTAAAAATTCTTAACTAGTAAATAAAGTGTTGGCATACATTGGTCACATAATAACTTTTCAACAATCATATTTTCCCAATGTACTCCTCCAACAAAACTTAAAAATTAATCTTTGAGATGACTCTCATGAAGAGTACAATGCTAATCAATAAAAATAGTGTTGATAAAATTGCTTCAAGTAGCCCTCAAGTCTAACCTTGATTTTTCCCACATGTTTTTGAAATATTTGTGAAACGTATAATAAAAATTTGAATAATTTATAGACTATAAAATAAATATTTTAACAAGTGCCATGTAGTCGATTGTATTTGGTGTAGATTAATTATAGTTTAATCATGTAGAGTAATAAATTAAAAAAGGTGATAATATTTATTATAATTTTGTTAATAATTGTTTAATATTTTAATAAATAATATATATGTAAAGAAAATGTTATTAGTATAAGAAATAATATTAAGATGTAGAGATTTTTGTTTGATACTACTAGATTTTAATCTAATAAAAAAATATTTTAAGAAAAATATATTATTCATATAATAATTTTATCTTTTTTATTTATTAGATTATAACCTTCATTAGGGTAGGAAATGTGTGTGAAGGGTAGAAGAAGATTTCAATTCCTTTTCATTGATCGCATGGTATTGAGGCCTAAATTATCATCCATATTGTTTGTTGCCTAATCTACAATGCGAATAGTAATTGTTGTCATTTCATTGCATAAGAATCAACAGATGATCTAAAATATATTGCATTGGCACCCATTCTTATCCAATTTCAATAGATCACTATGAATGCCTACAAGAGTTAAAGTGAAATAGATGGAAAGCAAATAGCACAGTTAGGGTTTTCACCTATGCAATTCATGTACTATGGAAAGAGAATAAAGAAGATTTGTGTGTGGTAGGAAAAGAGTGTGAAGAGAAGAAGATCAGCTAAGGGCCAAGAATGGGGTTTCCAAATTCAAATCCATCATTGAAGATGGTGTAAGGTTCAATTTAAATTAGTGTTTCTCGCAATTTCCTTGCTAGTCCATATTTGGCAGTGAGTTTCTAAAGTTCAAAGGACAACAAGGATTTTTGTGTAGAATTATTTTGAATCTAGATCTAGAGTTTTTATTATAGACTTGGTGTTGTTGGAGTGGGAAACCATTGCAAGCATCATAGGAAGTGATTAAGATTTGAAAATATTTGGTGGGAAAACATACCATTTGTCAATTATTTGAGCAAAACAAGCCTAATTGCATTTGTCGATTCATCACTAGTTAGTTTTTCTTGAGATCAAATCCTCTATATTTGTAAGGTAATATTCTTAGACATAATCATGTAGATTAAGAAAATGAAAGGATCAAAAAGATCAAATGTTTTATTTCACATAAGGGCTATGGATTCATTACCCCTAATGATGGCAGCAAAGATAATTTTAGCCACAAGACATCGATATGCATTTAATAGATATCTGGTAGAAAGGGAATTGGTTGAGTTTTATATTGAGTGTGAGCAAGGTGGAAGGACTAGAGCTCTTAATGTGCATAGGAGGTTTTTTAACCAAGCTCATCTTCCTCTTCTTCATCATCATGGTGGAAAAATAGGGGTAAGTAATTTCAACATATAATACGGCTCTAGTTGTAGTGGACATGGTGCAAAGACAATAAAACATGGTTTCAATGCTACCAAACCCTAGATCCAACTAGATTTTGACATTTTCCATGGGCCACTTCAATGGCCCACACCTATTTTTTCTAAAATTGGTGAGGAGATCACACATTTCAACTACCAACTCTCGTCTTATGTGTCATGACCAAATAACATCTCCATTACTGATCCAAAATTTTTGTCTTATCCCAATAATATTTCACTAGGAGGTAAAAAATCTGTGGGAAGTCAATCTACAAATTTTTGGAAGGAAAAATTGGAGTCTATATCTTTAGTAAGATCAACTAGTTCCAATAATAATATGGATATTGCAAATTCCACACTCACATATGGTGATGTCTAGCTTCTTGTGATTGAAGATGGACTTTTCAAATCATAGATCTGTTTCTTGCTTAACACAACAATCATCAATAAGATTTGGTCCTTCCTGCTAGCTATAGGTCTTCTTAATTCAATGAAACATTACTAGTATGGTGTTATTGACATTGATCATGAGTCTCTTTTTCTTATTGCTATATTTGATTCTAAGCTTGCTCGTGATAATGTTCTTCAAATTAAGAATTGGTTTCGTAAACAATTGGCAATATATACCAATACTTGGTCTACAAACTTTAAACTTAGTCATATAGCCTATGCTTTTATGCCAATTTGGATTTAACTTCTTAATTTACCAATGGAATATGGAGGTCTAAAAATTATCAAATTAATAGAAAATAAATTGGGGTATTCATCCGAGATGATCTAGTGCCTTTTGATGAAACATCTCTTTCTATAAGGTTTTGTGCCTTGCTAAATATAAATAAACCATTACCTTCTTCCCTAATTAAGTCATATAAATATGGACATTGGAACCAAATAATTATTAATTAGGATGCAAAGTGTGTGGTTAAGATGCCAGGTTGGTTGGGTCATTTTACTAATCAATTTCAAGATCCAAGCTTCTCTAATCTGATTGTTTGTAGTAACCATAACTCTAACCCCCTGAAGTGCACTTTTAGGACACAATCTATTCTTTGTATAGATAATGATGCTTTTTTTTCTCAAGCTAAACTATCAAGTGACCCATATCATTTTTCATTGGTAAATCCAATTTTTTACCATTTACCAAAGGGTCATTATTATACACAAAAAGATTAATCCCACGGACACTGTTTGGGTCCTAATAACTCCTAGCATTCATTTTTAGGGAATTATTTTTCTCTTATGGCCTTTCCCAAGGGTCCTTTTACTCTGATTTTAGTAAAAACTATATTTTTTTTTACCCATCTTTTCTCTAAGAGGAATACTCATCAAGATAAGTATATAATTGTAGATCAGTCTCTTTTTACATCATCAACATCTTCTAAACTTGCAATTACATATCCAACTACCAAAAATAAAAAGATGTTATTTATCCCTCTTAGATGGATGTTGTTGTTAATGAGATCATTTTTAATGATCAAAATCTTTATTTCTTTTCTATATTGGAAGCTAGATTAGTTTCCCAAGGACATTCATTATCTTCTAAATATGCCCAAAATTTAGCAATAGAGTGTTGTGTACCAATTCTTCCCGAATTCTTTGATGAAGATAACATGCTCCATGACTTATTTGAGGATAATTTACACTTTAAATTGGATCTTACTTCACCTAGGATGGAGGGCTTTATGAATGTTTTGGATATTAGCTTAGCAATCAAAAAGTCTCCTGCTCAAATAGATAGTTCTAGTTAGACTAGGTCCAACTTTGCTCATCCACTTCTTACTAATATTAACTTTGCTACAAACGCCCCTCTCATAATCTCCTATAACTAAGAAATCTTCTAAGCCTAGTGGTTCACCATCAAAAGCTTCAAGAGCTAAAAAATAAGTTGATGCAGGGATCCAATCAACTTTGAATAGTAATTTTCCTACCTCTAAATGATCAACAAGGACTGTGAAGAGTGCTCCTTATGAGTTATGAAGATCCTCTCATGTAATGTAAGGGACACTAATGCCCCTAAAAAAATTAATAGGATGAAGTAGTGTCTTGTTTATATCCAATGTGATCTAGTCTTGCTTCAGGAGACCAAGCTATCAACAAAAAACTTTTAGAAATCAATTAGATGTTGGTCAAAATGGAATCCCTCACATATCCCTAGCTTATTTTTTCTAGGGGACTCATTATATTATGTAATCCTAAGACTATCAAGGATCAACATCTTAATCAAGGAAACAATTGTAAAATATTATCCATTCAACACTATGAAATTTCATTCCATTTGATTAGTGTATATGGCCCTACCCCTACATCATATAAACAAAGCTTATAGCTTAATCTTACAATTTTTATCCAACAATCAATAGATGCCAAATTTATTATTTCTAGTGACTTTAATGCCATTCTTCATCCAAGGGATAAGTATGGAGGTATTATTTATGCTCCTAGAGCTATCCATGACTTTAAAATGACTTTTCTAACAATAATGTTCTATTTGATGTTCCCCCACAAGCTTGATTTTTCACTTGGACAAACAGAAGAGTTGGGTTCCACTGGATGGTAGTTATATTGGATAGAGTTTTGTGTTTACAATGTTGGAAATTGGAAAATTATACTATCCAATTGAATATATTACCATATTTAGAATCTGACCATTTCCATATTCAATTGTCCATTCTTCAATCAGATTCTCCTCTTACTAGTGTTTCTAGACTATCTTTTAGGTGTGAAAGTGTATGGTATTGTCATCTCCACTTTGATGGCCTCATAAAACAATGGTGGAAGGATGCTCTAGTAGAGCTAGGAACCAAAATGGTATAGTTTCATAAGAAAGTGTAGCATGTCAAAGGCCTTATCAAGATCTAGAATAAACATGTTTTTAAAAATATTTTTGAGGAGAAAAAGGTGGTAGAAGAAAAACTATCTAAGGTTAATTAACATATTTTACTCCATGGGTTAAATTTTGATATGCATTCGAGACGGAAGAATTTGTAAGAGGAGTGGTCTAAATTATGTAAGTAAGAAGAAGAGTATTGGAGAAAAAACTCTAGAGAATTGTGGCTTCAACAAGGAGATCAAAATAATAAGTCTTTTCTCATGCATCTACCAAAAAAAAGAAGGATAATAACACAATCTTTATAATTCATGACCATCTAAGAAATTTGATTTCTGATGCTAAGGGCATTCAAATTGAGAGTGTAAGGTTCTTCTCAAATCTACTTTCCCTTCCACTATAGGATCCCTCCTCTTCTCACCTTGTGGATGAGATCTTCCATTCCTTCTTTGATTATGAAAAAAGACAATCTAATTCTTATGGCCCCATTTATACTTTATGAGATACATGTTGTAGTCTTTTCCATGCTTGCTAATAAGGCACTAGGACCTGATGGGTTCACTACATTATTTTTTCAAAAATTGTCCAATGTCATTTATTTTTAATTGCTTGAGGTTCTTGAAGAATCTAGGAAAAATATTTCCATTTTGAAGAATTCTAATACCACAAATATTTCTTTCATCCCAAAGGTTAATTATCACTATTCTTTTGCTGATTTTGTCCTATTTCTTTATGTAACACTATCTATAAGATTATCAAAAAGGCTATTTATTTGCAACTTAAGCCCATTATTCCAAAAATTATATCGACAGAATAAGGGGGTTTTATTCCTAGTTGAGAAACAACTAAGGGAGCCATAATAGCCCATGAGACCCTTCAGTCAATCAAAGAACATAATATTGCAGCCTTTTTTGCCAAATTAGATATGATGAAGGCTTACGATAATATAAATTAGTCTTTTCTTCTTCAAGGCCTTCATTAGTTTGGTTTTTCTTCTAGGTGGTGTAAATGGAATAAAATTTGCATTTCAGGTGCACATTTTTTTCTACTCATTAATGGTGCACCAACAAGTTTCTTTGCCTCTTCTCAAGGAGTTCATTAAGGTGACCCTCTTTCTCCATACTTGTTTATCATTATGGCAGAGGCCTTTAGCAAACTTATTAACTCTTTTAATCGAAAAGGGTTGTGGAAAGGTATAAATATTGTAGGCACATCTTTTTCCATAACCCATTCTCTTTTTGCTAATGATACTTTGCTCTTCGGATCGTCTACATATGAAGAAGCACAAAGTATGAAGAAAGCCATTGACCTATATACACAAGTGTTAGGTCAATGTATCAATGGAACTAAATCTAAAATTTATGTTTTTAATACATCCCAATTGGTTACTCAAAGAATAATATCATCTTCTTGTTTTTCCTTGTGATCATTTACCTTCTACTTATCTTGGTGTTCCTATTTTAATGGTATTAAACAAAACCTCTTATTGGAAATCTATGATTGATCATATCAATTGTAGAATTAGTGCTTAGAAGGTTCAATGGTTATCTCTCTTAGGTAGAATTTTGGTTATCAAAACTCTCTTTCTACCATTTTTAATTATTTCTTTTCCATTCTACAAGCCCCCAAAGGTATTATCTCTCAAATTGAATTTGCACTTTCTTTCGTCAAATAATATGAATGGTCAGAAGAAAATATTGCTAACTTATCTTCATGCCATGTGAACCTTTGATAGAATAGGAGGTGTTAGACTTCCCAACATTACTGATAGGAATAAGGATTTTGGTGTTGTTTGGAAAATTTATGAAAAAAATCCTTTGGCAAATGGTGTCGCCTTTTACAAGAGAAATATTTAGATAACTTGGAACCTTTTAGAGTTTTTACCGTGCTAGACCTACCAAAGGGGTCTATCATTTGGGATTTCATGATGCCTTCTTCAGAAGTTATTCCTTCATTCATATCAGGGCAAGTGAACAATGGGGATAATGCCAATTTTTGGTTTGATTCATGGAATGGGTTCCCTCTCCCCTTGGCACTATTGATTCTTTAATGGATTTCTCAAGCATAGTGATTCAAGATTGGGGAATCTTTTTTCTACTTATGTCTCAGCTATTCATAGATTCATAGGGCTAGTCATTTGGTAAGATGCCTCAATTATTTCTATACCCCAAAATTAGGCTACTCCTCTCAAACAAGTACTAGCTAAAAAGAATGTTTTTATGTCTGATCAACTAGATTGCCACTTTTCGGTTCTAGCTAAAGATGGTAAATACTCTATTAAACTAGGATACTTAGCTCTCTGATTCAAGTAGTTTAATCAGACAAATATTGTGCTTTTGAATTCTACTGGAATAACTCAATTATGCCAAAAGAAAGATTCTTTGCATGGCTTGTGTTAGGGAACCAAATTTTAAATAGTGATAATCTTCGTAGATTGAAGATTTTAAATCCCTTTAGCTATGTGCTTTGTTTCAAAGTTATAGAAACAATAGATCACCTCCTCTCAAATTGCCTTTTTTCCCAAGATTGTTGGCATTTTGTTCTTAATAATCTTAATTGCCATATGCCATTACCTAATTATCTACAAGATTTATTCCAAGCATGGCCAATATTACACTCTAAATCAATATTTTCATGTCTTTGGAAGTGCATCCCTACATTTGCAGTATGGGGAATTTGGTGGGAAAGAAACAAGAGAATTTTTAGATAGATGTCATCTCCAACCCCTCAATGTTTGGAAGGATTAGAGAGATCAATTTTTAACTTGTTAATGCTTCAGTAAGTAAATATAAGGGTAAACATGTTTTTTTCTCCTTGGGATGGCTAAGAAAATCATCAATGGAAAATTTTACTTTTTCCTCATCTTCTTGCTCCATTTTTTCCATCTAAGATTCCTGTTATCCAAGCACAAACCAAGTGGATTCCTCCAAGTGAGAGTTATTTCAAACTCAATTTTGATGGGGCCTCTAGAAAAAATCTAGGTAACTCTAGCTATGGGATAGTTATTAGGGATTTTTAAGGCCGTGTGATTGTAGAAAAATCATCTTCTCTCCCTCAGTGTACTAATAAAAAAGTTGAGGCCTTGGCATTGCTTTTTTGGTTTGGAACTTGCAAAATCACTTTCTATATCAAAGTTACATGTTGAAGGGGATTCATCCATTATTATTAATGTGTGTATTAAATTTCATGTATATAACTGGTCCATATAGTATATATTACATCAAGTATTGTCTCTTCTTGATTCAATCTCTAAATTTTAAATTGTGCATACTTATAGAGAAGGAAATATTTTAGCTGATTATTTGGCTAATTTGGGTACTGATAGGGTTTATATTAACTCTTTACTTTCCCCACTTAACCTCCTTGATCTCCCCAATTTGGTTAATATTGTGACAAAAGAATATGTTTAGAATAAGGTTGAATCCTCATATTTTATTTGATAGTAAATCATGACTTCTCTTTGATTTTGCATGTTTCTTCTTTTATGGATCTCACTTGTTCTTTTGAGATATTGTATGCAGGTCAGGGTCTTTGATTTCACTTGCATCAAATGACTTTCTAACATCATGGTCTCAATTGGAGGTTTAGATATAGATCAATGATGATAATCTTTATGATAGTTTTTGGCTGGGCTCTTGGTTTTGTCTCTACCACCAAATAATGAATTGTATTCATATGAGTTTTGGGCTCTTTGTAATCACTATATTCTCGATATGGGAATCTATAGGACAAGATTCATTAGTGTTGATAGATACTCTCTCTTAATGCAATATTTTTTCTTTTGCATCTTTTTTGGCTCTTCTCTTTGAGAGCTATTTTGAACCAGTTATTATTAATATAAGTATAATGTTTCACCAAAAAATTAAATAAAAAATTTGATGAATACTATATTTTAATATATATACTGGTTAATAACCATCTTTTATAAATTAAATTATTTAAAAGTTAATACAATGAAATAGATGCATGATATAATTATTATTTACAAATTCAAAAATATTTATTTACATATAGTGATTTTTATTTTTCATTTAAAATATAAAGTTATATGTAATAAAAATCTATATATGCATATTATATAATTTTATCATATTGAAGATGATAAGATATATTTATAAAGGGTGATATAAATATATATTAGTTGTTTCATAGTATATTAACAATTCACAATGAGAATTTAGCCAAGAAAAAGGCAATATGGAGGAGTTTCCTAAAAAAGGGCTCATGTAATGTCAACTAAATTTAGCCGATCATGTGTAAGATAAATAAATTATATAATTTTAAAATTAATAAAAAACATTATAAAAAATTAATTTATGAAAGAAGGATTAAATTTGATTGGGTAAAATAATATAGCTATTGCACTCATTAGAAATGTGAATGCAATAGTATATTGCCTATGACAAATACAATAAGGGAGTGGCATAAGAAATCATCATTCTTTTATGGTTATAATTTACAATTTAAAATAAAGCATCATGAAGTAGGAGGGAACAACATAAGGTTTTAGTCATTAGATATGAAAATGTATCTTTTTAGAAATTAATTTCAGCTATTTTATAAATTTATAATCTAAAGTACAATTGAGAAAATAAAAAGTTAAGAACATGAGGATGATTTAAAAATGTTTTACAATCAAAGGGTTGATGCAAGTTAGTTTATTACACTTTTTTCTTGTCTAATAAAGTATAGGAAATTAGTTCCAAATAATATTGTAGAAAGATGTAGTGAATGCAATACAAATTTATTATATTATTTACTTCATATGATAAAGATTAGTTTTAAAAATTGAACTAGTTAGTTTGGAATAGTTCAAAGTTCAATATAAGAACTTTGAATGTGTTTACGAGTCAATGTAAAGAATCAAGTACTATTAAATTAAAATGTAAAGGAAATGATTGATTTCATTATTCTTGTACTCAATAACATGATAATTATAAGAAATATGCGATGCATGTGTGTGTGGTGTAGGAGCATCCTGGGTGTAAGAGAAATCTTGCATCACCCAAAAGAATATTTTCTTTTTAGTATTTTCTATTTTAATAAGGACAAGAAGATAGGATGGTTACTATTTATGGGAACTTGCTTTTTTTAGTAAGTTTTTCATACGAGCTTGCAATGTTCTCATTTCTACATGAAGGTTATTTTTGAAATTATAAGCCTACCATAACAATATCATTGCTCTAGCTTAAGTATCAGAGAAGTTATTGTGGATTTTCAATTAAAAAGTTTGTAGAAAAATCTTCAAGCTCACCATTGGAAGCTTTAGAATTCTCAGATGAGGTCAAAAAATATGACATAAAGCTACTTGTATGGTTTTATAGGTTGTAGATCAGGAGCTAGAATTTCAAAAAAGTGGTTATAATGGCCAATCAGAGCAATGGTTTGAGAGTTATGGCCTTTAGAAGTTGGGATACCAAAATTTATAAAATAATTTGTCAAAACTATATTTATTTTACTCTATATGTATTGTTAGGGTTTTTCAACCCTCGATATTAAGTTTGAGCATCTAGAACCTTCCTAGGTAGCATAAAATTGCCTATTTAAGATAAGTCCAAACCTTGTCTATGACAACTCTGGATGATAGTTTGCAGCTTGTCTTGTAGATTACTGTAGTGGAGGCACCCATGTGGGTTAGCATATTGAATTTGTAAATTGTGTAATTCCATAGTTGTGGCACAAATAAGAAGTCCATATTTTGTTCTGACATTTGTTGTTTTTTCTTTGTTTCTATTATGGTTCATAGTATTAAGGAGAGTACCATTCATCTGTGTGTGTGTGTGTGTGTGTGTGTGTGCGCGCGCGCGCGCGCATGTGTGTAGCTTTACTCTATGCATGATTTCCTACATTATAAGTCTTTACTACAAGAATCACAATGTAAAAACATTGTTCTCTTTTATACTACAATTGATTACAATATCTTGAAGTGCCATTCAGTAATATCAATTCGTAGAAAAGTTATGCCCTCATTATATGATTAAATTTGAGTTGATTGTAATATAACCCCATTTTATTTATAGATATTGTGTGATGTAAAATTATTATTTTAAAGTAACTAATAATGTAGAGTAACTTTTATGTAGTACACATGTTATAATTATTATAATTAAATAAAGAACTAATCATAAACCTTCCTAAGATTAGTAGGTCTAATTTTGTCTTTGAATAATATTAGAAGTTGAAAATGATCAACAGACAATTTTCTTATGTCCTCTTTAGGCAATTTAAAATGTCATGGCACATTGACTAATGATTGGACGTTTTGGAAATGATATTGTATGATAGACTATGCAATGTGCAATAATTAATGGAACTAGTAAATAACATATGTTATTACAAAATTATAATATTATTTTGGCACCAATAACATAATATTTTGGAATACTCATTGTAAATATAATTTTTTTTTTTTTTTATATTAGTAGATGGCTGATGCCTTTTCCTTACATTAACTTAATGAAAATACATCAAAGTATCTCCATTCAATTGGGCACTGTTAGGAAAGAGTAGAGAAGAAAACCTCCAGCCTTTCTTGGGACCCTGGTCCTTTATTATTACATGATTAAAAGGGCATACCTGTTGTCACTTAGGTTTGCACCCTTGTCCAAAGCCTATGCATGAGGATAGCTTAGTGAAACATGGAAACAACCCCCAAGCTATGGGACTTGAACTGTGAGGTTCAGTGTCCGAAGAAGGCTGACATAATCTTACTATTAGGATGTACCTAACTACTCTTGGAGAGGAAAAGGGAGAAGGAAAGCATGAAAGAAAATTGACCTAATCTATTCTAAAGAGGTGATGCACCAAAATAGAGTGTTCAAACCAATCTCTGCCCATATATGCACTTTTGAACCAGAATGAAACTAAGGACATACACATTCAGACTTGCTTTAATCTAATAATCACATGTAAATTAGAAGACCAAGATGAATGATACAAGGAAAGAGAGATTCACTTATATTATCATTCATAGGCCAAGGAGATATAGTCATGCAGATCATAAATCTCTACAAAACACCAGGAAGAGCCAAAGAGTTCTTGCACTTTAATACCAATGGCTGAAAGAGATAAGACAGAAAATCATGTAGTTCAGAAGCACAAGGGAATTTACACTGAGAATCTGTAGAGCAATAATAGAGAAAATAGAGAAAGGTCGACAAAACTTACAAAATTCCCAAAAAGTTTCCTTTATAGTTTAGGCATAACTAAGAATTTCCCTCCAAAACAATCCTGCAACAACCACCATCAAGGCTCTACCAAGAAAAATCATGGGGATCTGAAGAAATATGATCTAAGTATAGCTTTAGGTACCACAAAATTTGACTATCAACTAAAACAAGGCCTTGAGAAGAAAGAGGCAACACCATACCTATGCCCTAACCAAGTAGATAGATTAGATCAGGGTGGTCGAGTGTCTCTGCATGCTTCACATTAACTTTTGGTGGTTGGAATTGATCATGAAGATCAAATTTGTGTAAAACCTAGACTTCTTATCATTTTTGGTGCATGAATCAATAGATTCAGTGAGTTAGCCGAACACTGTAAGCAAAACAAGACACATGGACCAATCAGTTCATTTCTCTTTTCCACCCACAAGGTCTTCCTGAGGTTGACCAATCTTTCTAACCTTGCAACCCTAACCATGATAGTCACATTAGTTGCTGGCCGCTAACAATTACTGCCTCCACCAGACCCACTAGGACATGTGTCCCTAAGGCGCTATGACACTATCCATAACTTTCAAGCAATTTCCCATAGGGAGATAGCGCCGACCATGGATTTAGACTGATCTAATGATCATGAAGACTCGTCGTATCACTGCATTTTTCCCTTAAAACTTCTAGGCCCACGTACCAACTTAGCACACCTGGCATCCGACTCGGCCTGAACTGGTACCATCCCTATGGTTTCATAATGCTCAGCCCCACCCTACCATGTGTCCTCGAGGTGCTATGTCACTATGGGTAATATCCTCATAGCATTCCATAGCGAGATAGCACCCACCGTTGATTTTCTAAGATCTGGCTGTGAGCAAGATGGATCTGACCTATCAGTATACCAACCAATAAGAAACTGGCCACGTGCCAACCTGTTTGAAAAGTCCTCATAGTTTCTTCTCATGAGAAAGCACTAATCATTGATGTCCATGAGATCAATGATCATGGAAGATCCTCATAATATTGTGCTTTCCTCCTCAAAATTTTGGGCCCACAAAACACTTGGCAACCACCTGGCATAACTTGGCATCTTCATCTTGGCATGACTTGGCCCCACTAATCCATATGGCACAATGGCGCTATGTCACTATGGGTAACATCCTCACAGCTTTCCATAATGAGATAGAACCTACGATCAATTTCCTTAGATCTATGGTGATCAAAAAAATTGTGCAATTACACACTAAGTTGGTTGAATGGACCAATGAAATGTCACCACTGTATTATGACCCACCTGAAAATTGCCATCGAGGACAAGCCATAATTTTACTTTGGAGAAGGGCAGGCCCATTACATCATCTGTGCCATGCATCGCCAAGGTGCTATGTGGCTATGGGTAATATCCTCATAGCTTCCCGTAGCGAGATAGTTCCCACCATTGATTTAGATTGATCCAAAGGTAAGGAAATTTTTGTGCATTTGAAAGGGGCATGAGTCTAGGTCACTGTTGACATCAAAAGATCTACACAACTGGTGACGAATCAAAATCCTCCTTCCACGTTGCCTGGGGTCCCACCGTGTGTGCCAAATTTCATCACTGATTTGATGGGGCATGCTTGGGATCCACCTTCCTTCTGATGTCGCTACAATAACACTTTCCGTTTGGGTTCTATGTTGTTAACAACAAGAAACATAGGTTTTCTGATAGCACCATAGTGCCCAGACAAAATTTATCAAAACTCAACACCAAAGAAACAATAAGGAAAGGGAGGACCCACCTGACACGTGGCCAAAAGGCACTATTTCTCTATGGGAAAACAACATGCAACTTCCCATAGCGAGATAGCGCTAACCGTTGGTCTTCCTCAATCTAACGATGGGGACTTAGGAGCCCACAGAAACATTAAAATATGTAGGGAAACAAATATAACAAGGTTAGCATAAGTATTTTGTGCCCTTTTATATATTTGAATATTTAAAACTTGTGAACATTAATATATCAAATTCAAATGTGATGATTCTGGTGGGAAGGGCAAAAATGACCGAAAAATCTAGCAACTCAGAGGGGACACAAACCAGCTATGCATAGACTAGTGACCTCATGCATCCATTGGGATATAGAGTTAAAAAGATGTGGATCTTGTATATACTATGTATACTATGAAACCCTAACCCTACATCTGAGAGGAAAACCCTGAAACCCTTGTCTCTGCAATTGGAAAAAGAGATAAAACCCTCTTTCTATAACCACAAGACTTCGAGAAAATTGGCTATCTCATAGAGAGATAGCTGTGCTCGTGCACTTCTTGGAAAATAGGAGAGCTGAAAAAAAATGAAACTACTTCACTTATATACATGAAACCTTCAACCTTCATCAGAAGCATGGTTTGAGATAAATCCCATTGATTGGGATGGGAAAAATTTCACCACTAGGATTGCTTAACTAAAAAGCATTGGCTTGTTTGCAACTGATAATCAGATAGGGGCCACTCCACAATGCATCAAACTTTGAGTGTCTTCCTGGTTTTACCCTATTTGCATCCCATTTCAGAACCAAATCTCCATCCCTATCAAAACTCTTTTTTACCTACTGTTGCTGTGTTTGTAGTGTCTGCATGGCTTTACTTCTCTTTTCTTTTAGCTCCATCAGCTCTGCCATTCTTACTGTCATGGCATCATCTTTAATCAACTCCAGCTGATGAGCTAGCTCTAGGGATGGGAACTCCAATGAAATTGGAAGCCTTGCTTCTTTGCCATAACTAACACAAATGGTGAATTCCCTATTGACCTTTTAGGTATTACTCTATTAGCCCATAATGTAGTCTTTAGTTTTTTATGCCAACACTTCTGGTTATCTTCTATTGTCCTTTTCATGATCCTAATTAGGTTCTTGTTGGAGGACTCAGCCAAACCATTACCCTAAGGATAGTAATTTGAGGATGTGCTCAAATATATATAATGTTCCATTTCCCATGCACAAATCTAAGCTCCAACAAAAGATTTTGCATTATCTGAAATAATGGTTGAAGGGACACCAAACCTAGTAACAATTCCATCAAGGAACTCAACAACTGAATATTCAGTGGTATCCTTCAATGTAACTACTTCTGTCCATCTGGTGAAGTAATCTATAGTAGCTAAAATCCATTTGTGACCTGAATTAGAAGGAGGATTGATAGGGCCTAAAAAATCCAATCCCCATTAAGCAAAAGGTTGATCCATCTGGATAGGATGAAGGGGAAGAGCTGCATGTCTTTGTTTCCCAGAGAAGAAGGCACATTTTTCATACTTCCTTAGATATCTATGACAACCATGGAACAAAGATGGCCAGTAATAACGAGCCCTTATGATCTTCATTGTAGTTGTCCTTGTTGAGAAGTGGCCACCATCAAGACCATCATGAAGTTCTTTGAGTACTCTTTCAGCTTGGTCTATATCAAGGCATCTTAATAGGGCTCCATTAAAATGTTTTTTGAAAATGATACCATCGACTATGACATAAGGAATTGACTATAATATATAATGTCTCCTTTTAGTTCTATCTAATCCTTGAGGGTATCCATTGCCTAATAAGAAATTCATCGTATCATTCATTCAACTCCTTGGGTCGCTATAGCTTACCTCATGTTTCTCTGTTAGTATCATAGCAGCTTCCTCATCAGGTTCTTGAGATGATAACATCTATTTACACAACACCCTCCCTCTTACCAGCTTGGTGATTTGAATGTCAATATCATATTCCATCACTTTAGTAATCCAGCCAGCTCATTTCTCACTAACATCTTTGCTCAAAAGGAAATCCTTCACACTGGCATGGGGTACTAACAAATGAATCTTATTATGAGATAGAAGGTGTCTAAATTTCTTCAAAGCTCTGATGACTACAAGGATTTACTTCTCTACATAGCTGTATTTATCTTCATATTCTTTAAGCCCTTCACTAAAGAAAGCTATGGGCTGCTTGTCACCTTTATCACGTCTTTGAGTCAAGACAACCAAAATGGTTGACTCACCACATAGGGTATAAAGGATGAAATCTTTCAAAAATTGGATTCATGAGAGTAGGGGCTGAGGCTATGGTTGTCTTGATCTCTTCAAAACTTTCCTTCCCTTCCTTGGTCCATGCAAAGACCATACCTTTCTTGAGCATAGTTGTAAGAGGTTTCACCATGGTAGAAAGATTTGGAATAAATCTTCTCACAAAATGTATCCTACCTAGGAAACTTTGCAGCCATTTCTTGTGTTTAGGAAGAGGGAGGGCAAGTATTGCTTTTGTTCTCTTTGGATCAATGGTTAAGCCATCCTCAGATACAATATTTCCTAATAATTTTCCTTGGTTAGTAGGAAAGACACAATTGCTTGGATTAAGGGAAACCCCAAACTCTCTACATCTTAGGAATACCTATCTTAAATTATCAAAATGATCCTCTGCATTCTTAGAATACAATGTAATATCATCAAGGTAGACTAAGACAAACTTGTCAGTCGATCTTTTGAAGGGAATCTCCATTGCCTTCTAAAATGTAGCATCTGCATTGGTTAGCCCAAATGACATCCTACAATAAGAATAGGTACCCCATTTAGTGGTAAATGCAATCTTGTACCTATCAAAATCTTTAACCAACACTAGATTATAGCCAGAAAATTTGTCAAGAAATGAAAATCTCTTTGAACCACTGACCTTGGACAAAATCTATTCCATAGAAGGGAGAGGATGGTGATATTTGAGGGAAGCTTGGTTAAGGTCCCTAAAGTCCACACACTATCTAATTTCTATGTTCTTCTTCCTAAAAGGGACAAGGTTTGCTACCCATGATGAGTGTTTGATGGGAAAAATTATATTGGCCTCAATCAACTTGGATAGCTCTTTCCTCATTAGGGGTTCAATCTTAGGATTCACTAGTCTTTGTTTTTGTCTTACTGGTTTTACATCATTAATTAAATCTATGGTATGCTGAAACAACCTTGGTTTAAAGCCTTTGAAGTCATCATATGTCTAAGAAAATACATCATTAAAGTCTTGACATAGATGAATAAAATTTTATTGTTCAATTTTAGAACATACCTTCCCCGTGTTTAAGGACCTTCCATTAGCAACCCTGATTGGAGTATAGTCATCTTCATTAGCAGCTAGGTTCATGGCCCTACCTCTTGCTTGATCATCAAGATTAAAAATACTCTCTAGAGTAATGAGACACTTAGGAAATTTGTTAGAACTGAGATTAATAATCTAATCACCATATTGATCTTGCAACCTTAACTAATTTCTCTCTGAAAAATATGCCTCATTCTACAAGAAACTAACAATTTTCTCATCAGACTCAAACACTTGCCAATGGATGTTGTTATCAGGGATAGCAAGCCTTACTACCACTCTGATTTTTCACTTCTTCTTTTCTTCAAGATTCCCTAGCTCATCATAAGATGCACCTATTGCTGCCAGTCTATTAGCATGTTTGTTTTCCTTTCTAGGGATGCTTTTAATATTAAATGCATTAGAACCTTCAAGAAAATCCCATACCTTATTTTTATAAGACTTGAGCAAACCATTTTGGTGATATTCTGATTTCTCACTTGATTAACCACCAACTCACTGTCTACATACACCCTTAAGGCTTGGATTCCTCTTTTTTGAGCAATCAGGAGACCTTGAATCAACGATTCATACTCGGCTACATTATTAGTGCAACTTAATTGGAGCCTAGAGGAGAAGTAGAACCTTACTTGTGTAGGAGAAATCAACATTACACCAGCCCTTGACCCAATCTTATTCCTTGATCCATCAAAGTACATACTCCATGTCACACTCATACCTTCTTTAGTCTCCACAAGATTGGGAACTAGAGCATCTTTCTCCAATATACAATATGTACTGAGACCTATCTCAAGGGTTTCTGGCATAAGATCAAATTGATATGCATTAGCCCATTCATCTAATAAAAAAATAGGTATCTCTACTAGGGGAGTGGTGGGCTCATTCACTATGTCACTTTCATCCATCTCTAAGATAGGGCAATTCATGTTGATGGAATTAGGGGTGTAAGATTCAGTATGGTGGAGGGCTTGAGGCTCTCCTCTAATTGAAGCATTGGCTCCATTTCTCATTTTAAAAGACATATATGACCAATCAAAGGATATGAAACCACCTATTTGGGTAGTAAAGTCTCTTGATAGAAAGATGGAAAAATATGGCTTGACCTTAGCAAAAGAGATATCTTGGGTTACAGTACAACTAGGGCATGCATGTAAGGCCATCTCCACATTCTTAAGAATCTCTATAGTCTTGACAGTACTACCATCCAACTGTAATACATCCCTAACAATGGGCTCATATTTCATTCCTAAAGCATTAGCAACACACCTAGGCATCATTGAACTATTAGCCCCTGAATCAATCAGTCAATTATGGACTAGTTTGCCCCCTATAATTAGAGAAACATAGAATGGAGGAGGTCTAACCTTTTTACTTGTTTCTACCTCCCTTGATGGTTTTACTAGGCTTGTGGCACTTTCCATGTTGAGTGTCTGATCCTTTGGTTCAATTCTTTCTAATTCTTGCTACAACAACCTCTTTTGCACGGGTATAGTAGAAACAACATCCCACATAGAGATATTCACATTTGTCTTCTTCATTTTCTCTACCAACTTGAATGTCATAGCAAGTGCTTTAGTAGAAGCTTTGGGAGCTACAATTGTATGAGGTTGAGATGGAATAACCTAAGGATCACTTGCATACTTTCTGCCACAATTTTGCCTTTGTTGCTGAAAGGTACTTGATTGATTATTTGCTGCTTGTTCATTAGTTATTGCATTTGAAGTTGAGTCCTAATTGGGGGGAGGAGGGAAAACATCTTCCATAGCTCTTCTTTTTCCTCTAGTGTTATGAGTAATGGAATTCTGGTTTACATTACAATGCTCCTCCATCTCATGATTTGTAAAAGAGCAATCGCCCTGTCTTTGCATATCTGAGGCATCTTTAAATTGGTCCTCCTTGTATGATTATTTTGCTACAGGTTCTTGGACTGTCAAAGCCATAAAAGATTCGGCCTTCTAACACATACAATAGGCATAGGAGTAGTAACAGGAGGGACAAAAATCTTGATCTTGAGCCATATTGTTTTGAGGGACTATGGCCCTACTTTGGTTTACATTTGAGATTGAAGCATGGCCATCCTGCCTACTCTAATCAAAAGAATTGTTACAATGATTAGGATTTGGAGGCCTACCACTACTTGGAGTTTGATATTGCAATTGATGAGGCTTACTACCTTGATCTTGCTATCTTTCTAAAGTCACCACCTTTTTTCTTACTTTTTGCATCATAGAGGAGTTATCCTCCAACTTCTTCACATAATTTTGCAATCTTTTCTCTAGGTTCTTTTCTCTTTTATCCATGTTCTACATCAGAGATTGCATCATCTCTTTGATTTCATCTATCCCATTTGAAGATGTGAAAGCTTGAGGGACTGGGACAAGGGATTGTGATGTAGAAGTTGTGGGAAGAGGAGCCATTGTTGGTTGATGATTTTGAACATCAAGAAAGAAAGGCATAGGAGGCCTTGGAGCTAGCTTACCTCCTTGTATTAAGATGTTCTCTGATTTTATTGCTATGTCATAAGCATTAGGCAAGGTATCTCCTCTCATTCTTTGGATTGTAGTGGCAATATCACTTTTAAAAGCTCTAAGGTAATGCAATAAGCCATTACCAAGGGTAGGCTTCACTGAAGTAAGTATTCTATCCCATGTCTTTTGAAATCTATAATTGAAATCAGTCACACATTCATTGGGGGCTCTTTTTATAGTAGTCAACTGCTCTAAAAGTGAGAAATAGTCACTTTTATCCTCAAAATGTTTGCACAATCCTACTCCTAATCCATCCCAATTTTTTATAGAACCATGAGCTAAACCTCTATACCATTGTAGTGCTTTTCCTTTCATGGATGAGGCTAGGAGCCTAACTACAACATCATCCTCTGTAATACCATGGATATTTCAGACATTTGCAACCTCTTGAATGTGTTCTGAGGGGGAGATAGAAGTTTCACCAGTAAAATCTGGTATACTTTTGAGGGTAGCTACTAGTATGTCATGTCTTTGGGCTAATAAGAGAGGGCTCCCACCATTAAAGGTGGCAAAAGTATGAGCTCTATAGCATATCGAGAAGTGATCTATTGATATGTATTGATGGTAGTCTAGGCTAAGATCTAACAATAGGAGGAGTAGAGATAGATCTTGTAGGTGTATTTGTTACTATTGCACTCCTAACTGGTGATAAAGATATTCTATTCTTCCTTCTTCTAGGGTTTGAAAATGAAAGCTCTTGATACTGGAACTTACCTCTAGAAGATGCCCTTGTTTCAGCTCTAGGCATAAATCACTGCACCTTTGGTCTGGAACTAGATATGTATTTGAAGCTTGAAGTCACCAACTACTTTGAAGAATGAACCTCTTGAAGGCTTAAACACCTAAGCCAATACTATCTCCTCGGTATTGATCTTGAAATCTTCCCTTTTGACACCAGTAGACTTGAAGTTTTTCTAAAAAGCCATCCCACTAGGCATTCAAAAAATTGTTATCACTTAGGTTTGCACCCTTGTCCAAAGCCTATGCATGAGGAAAACCTAGTGAAACATGGAAACAACCCCCAAGCTGTGAGACTTCAACTATGAGGTTGAGTCTCCAGAGAAGGCCGACTTCCTCTTACTATCAGGGTGCACCTAACTACTCTAGGAGAGGAAAAGGGAGAAGGAGAGCATGAAATAAAATCTACCTAATCTAATATAAAGAGGTGATGCACCAAAATAGAGTGTTTAGATTAATCTCTACCCATATATGTACTTTTGAACCAGAATGAAACTAAGGATATACACATTTAGAATTGCTTTAATCTAATAATCACATTTAGATTAGAAGACCAAGATGAATGACACAAGAAAAGAGAGATTCAATTATATTATCATTCATAGGCCAAGGAGATACAATCATGTAGATTATAAATCTCTACAAATCACCAGTAAGAGGCTAAGAGTTCTTGCACTTTAATACCAATGGCTGAAAGAGATAAGACATAAAATCATGTAGTTCAAAGGCACAGGGGAATTTACACTAAGAATCTGTAGAGCAGTAACAAAGAAAGGTGGACAACACTTACAAAATTCACAATAAATACCCTTATAGTTCAGGCATAACTGAGAATTTCCCTCCAAAACTATCTTGAAACCACTTCCATCAAGACTCTACCAAGACTAATCATGGGGATCTGAAGAAATATGATCTAAGTATAGGTTTAGGTACCATGAAATCTAACTATTAACTAAAACAAGGCCTTGAGAAGATAGAGGCGACACCATAACTATTTCCTGACCAAGTAGATAGATTAGATCAGGGTGGTAGAGTGTCTCTGCATGCTTCACATTCACTTCTGGTGGTTGGAATTGATCATGAAGATTAGATTCGTGTAAAACATTGATTTCTTATCATTTTTGGTGCATGAATCAATAGAGTTAGTGAGTCAGTTGAACACTATAAGTGAAATAGGCCATGTGGACCAATCAGTTCATTTCTCTTTGCCACCCAAAAGGTCTTCCCAAGGTTGACCAATCTTTCTTTACTAACTGTGCCACCTTGCAACCCTGACCACGATAGTCACATTAACTGTTGGCCGCTAACCGTTACTACCTCCACCGGACCCATTGGGACATGTGTCATCAAGGTTCTATGTTGCTATGTGTATCCTTTGAGCAATTTCCCATAGTGAGATAGCACCCACCATGGATATAGACTGATCTGATGATCATGAAGACTTGCCATATTACTACATTTTGCCCTTAAAACTTCTAGGCCCATGTACCAACTTAGCACACCTAGCATCCAACTCGCTCTGAACTGGTACCATCCCTATGGTTTCATAACACTCAACCCCACCCTACCATGTGTCGCGGAGGCTCTATGTCACTATGGGTAATATCATCGTAGCTTTCCATAGCGAGATAGTGCCCACCGTTGATTTTCTAAGATCTGGCGATGAGCAAGATGGATCTGACCTATCACTATACCAACCAATAAGAAACTAGCCACGTGCCAACCTGTCTAAAAAGTCCTCATAGTTTCATCTCATGGGAAAGCACCCATTATTGATCTCCATGAGATCAACAATCATGGAAGATCCTCATAATACTATGCTTGCCTCCTCAAAATTTTGGGCCCATGAAACACTTGGCAACCACCTAGCACAACCTGGCATCTTCATCTTGGTGTGACTTGGCCTCACTAATCCACATGGAATAATGGTGCTATGTTGCTATGGTAACATCCTCACAACTTTCCATAACGAGATAGCGCCTACCGTCAATTTCCTTAGATCTATGTTGATCAAAAAAATTGTACAACTACACACTTAGTTGGCTGAATGGACCAATGAAATATCACCACTATACTATGACCCACCTAACAACTACCACTAAGGAAAAGCCATAATATTACTTTGGAGAAGGGCAGGCCCATTACGTCATCTGTGCCACATGTCGCTGAGGCACTATGTCACTATGGGTAATATCCTTGTAGCTTCCCATAGCAAGATAGCACCCACCGTTTATTTAGATTGATCCAAGGGTGAGGAAATTTTTGTGCATTTGAAGTAGGCATGGGTCTAGGTCACTGCTGACATCAAAAGATTTGCATAGCTGGCAACAAAATCAAAATCCTTGTTCCAAGCACAATCATCCTTCCACATTGACTGGGGTCCCATCTTGTGTGCCAAATTTCATCACTGGTCTGACAGGGCATACTTGGGACCCACCTACCTTTTGATGTCACTACAGTAACACATTTTGTTTGGGCACTATGTCACTAATGGCGAGGAATACAGGTTTTTTGATAGCACCATAGTGCCTAGATTTTTTTTATCAAAACTCGATGCTAGAGAAACAAAAAGGAAAGGGAGGACCCACCTGACACGTGGCCAAAAGATGCTATGTTGCTATGGGAAAATAATGTGCAACTTCCCATAGTGAGATAGCGCCAACTATTGATCTTGCTCGATCTAACGATGGGGACTTGTGGGCCCACAGAAACATTAAAATGCATAGGGAAAGAAATATAACAAGGTTAGCATAAGTATTGTGTGCCCTTTTGAATATTTGAATATTTAAAACTTATGAATGTTAATATGTCAAATTCAAATGCATTGATTCTAGCGAGAAGGAAAAAATGACCAACAATACCCTAGTTCCCAACTTTCAATTTTAGTTTTTGGATACAATATCAGTGTTAGAGTTCCTATTTTTAGGTTATAATACAAAGTTGCAATCCTCATTTTCTATTCATTAATAGGGGTAAGGATAACATAATCATCTTGATCTTTGTTAACTTGCCACATACTCTTCTTTCTTTCTAGATAAATTAGTTAGTCCTTGCTTACTTGCTGATAAATAATGCATCTTAAAAGTAATATTAGTTCTGTTACTAAGAAAATCTCAAAGATTATAACCCTTGATACTTGGCTATATGTAATTAAGATTCCTTTGTTCATTATAATTGATAATATATCTATTGATTAACTGGGGTTGCTTTATAAAGCAAGATAACTAAACTATATTACTATCAAAATAATTGAGCAAGATTTATTTTGTGTACTCTATTTAGTAGATAAAATTTGTCTAAAAAATGTTAGACCAAGAACACAATATAGCTAAATGATCATAGAATTATGCATAACACAAAGATATAACACTTTTAATAGGGGTGAACTTAGGAAATAAGGTATAGAAAAATAGGGAAACAAAATTGAGATAAATGAATAAATTGATATATTTCTAAGTTAGTGAGATTAAAAATAGTCTAAGAGACCTAAATGATGAACATAACCCATAAAAATGTGACCAAGCCAAAATTAGACTACTTCAATACAAGATAAATTCAGTCATAATATTTATTGTATTAAAATTATATTATGGATGCATCAAAACCAAGACACAAAGGATGGACCCATGATTGCCAAAACTCATCCATATAATAACTATCTATATAGAACACTACCCAAGTTTGAATATAGATAAAAATAAATTTGCAAGATTACATATATCATACTAAGCCATGGGTATAATTGGTTAGCCAAGATAGTCTAAAATAACTTACTAACTAAGAAACCCTAACAAAAGACCAAACAAAATAAATTAGAGGCATATCGACATCAAGAAGCATCAAAAAACCATGTCTGCTGAGCCAAAATCCCAATGTAGGTTCCTCCTTCCTTCTTCCAAAATACCATGATGGTTTTAGCCACTTCCTTTAGGTCTTTAGCCATGGATCATCGAGGAGATTCAAAATTATTCCTATCTCTACTCATTTTTTTTCTAAAATTGGAAATAAAAACTCCATGACTTCCATGTCTGTAAATTTGACTCACAAATGCATGTAGGCATTGAAGGTATGTAGTTAATTTAGGAGATAATCCTTGGAGGAATCCTCCACTATACCTCTCCATCAGATAAGGAAATGTATTATGGCTTCCATCCATGGCCATTCTCAAAAAAAGAAGATATTATCCTAGATGACCAATGTAAGACATCTTGGCATATTTGCTAACTCAAACTCCCCAAAGGGTGAGACATGTAAGCTTCTAGTAGAATAATCTTGAGTTTTTCATCAATATTGAATACCACCTATTCTAAACCTACCAACCAAACTAGGGCAAAGACATTTCAATAGATTCGGATAATATCCCATCTCCCAACTTTGGCCCCAGCCAAGTACCCAATCCATGCTCCTACTATTTCATTTCTTGTTCTCCAAGAAAATTTATAATTTGAGAGGCCTTCTTCTATTACTTAGCTAATGGTTACCTTGCTCATATAATCTATAAGGTTGAGAAATTGAGTCCATCTCTTAGCCTTCACATTGCCTCAAAAAGCCATAAGGCAAACGTCTATAGCATGCCACAAGCTAATATTTGTATCCATGCTGAAACCTACCCTAACCAAGAAACTAGACACCTCAAAAAGAATGCAAAGATAAAAAGACATCTCGCTACTTTATAATAACTATCTAGCTTGTTAGGAAAGATCTAGAAAGAAAAAAGAAGTGACTAAATCTTATAATATTCAAGGAAAGCTTTAGGAAGGACATAAGTTTTATGATTATTATTTGATTCCTTACTATCTTGGGTTCCAAGAGTGATGAATACTGAGTGATACTAAGAATACACAATATAAATTAATTATGTATGATAGTTCCAAAGGTGAATACTTTCAAAAGTCCCAAGATTCATGATTACCTAAAAAAGGTTGATTATTATCAACTACATGAATATTCTCTCTATTCGCTCCTTTTTCAAACAATAGGTTTACTTCTATATTACCTTCTTTATATATGTTTCTAACTCTTACTTCTTCAAATTTGTCCAAAAGATTGATGGGTTTTTCTAGTTTTTAATTTAAAATTCAATTAGGGGTTTTCTTTTTCCTAGGAGCATTTAGTACAATATAAGAGTCTCCTTCTATGATAATCTTCTTGATTTTTAATTTAATACTCTATCTTAGTCCTTCTTATACTGCTTATAATTTTGAAATATTGTTCGAAGCTATTCCCATTGGTTTAGCTTATTTCAAGATCTAATTTATGGATTCATACCTAACTATGCATTTAATTCCTGCCACCCCAGGCTTTCCTCTTGAGGCTCCATCATAATTACGTTTCCTCCATCCTTTAGGTGGGAGTTCCCATTTGCATTGTCTTCTGATTTTATTATTATTATTATTCATATGAGAGATGGATTAATTAGATGTTGCCAATTTTTTTTCATTTTTGCATCGCATTCCGAACAAGAACCTTCTTCTATTGTCATCTTTCTAAGATTATAGTTTATAATTTCTATAAAGCTTTCTTTAGTTTATCTAAATAGAGACATAGCTTTGATTTCTTCATTATTAAAGATTTTCTTGTGTCTTTCCTTCCATATCACCAACACTAAAATTTCTAGGATAATATTCTAGAATTTTTTGTATACTTTGTTATTGGTCTCTCTAGGCCACCCTATTAGATGGTGTTGCCACATCCCTAGGAGTGGGGAAGTCTAGTTCAATTTAAGTTTAAGCCACTCTCAACATACTTAGCATATTTATATTGATCAAAGAGACGATCTATAGTATCTAAGTTTTCTTTGCTTAGTGTGCATCTAGACAGGCCTACAAAACCTAATTTCCTAAATCTATTTGTTGTTAGAATGTAATTTTAAGAAGCTACCCATAAGAAAATGCCTACTTTAGGTAGCCCTGTTGGGACCCAACATAGGTTTAATAGCATATTTATTGCTTCCCATATTTTTCAGTTGATTATTAGGTTATAACCATCCTTCACCTTATATACTTCATTGTTGGAAGTTGCACAAATCAGCTTATCTTCCCTATGGTACTAGTTGTTTTGACACTCTCTAAGAATAGATTCTAATTTTTGTAGAGTTGTAGGTGTTAGAGCCATACTGTCTAGGGATTTCCATCTTCATGTAGCTTCTTCATTAGAGGGGTCATACATGATTTAATCCACAATATTGGTTCCCCTTATTGCACTAATTATATTTTTAGCATTGATAGATCAAGGGGAGGTGACCATTCGATGAATCATCCTTGAATAGTGCTATGTCACCTCTACCTATATCCGAAGTTATAAATTTGGAAATCAAGGGGCAACACTTTAGCATGAAATTCCATGCTATGGATCCTTTTGGGGGGTTCCTTGTTGTTATTAAAGATGTGTGACTTGATGCATTCAGATATTTATTATACATTATACCTTCCCTTTTTTTGTCTCTTTCTTGATGCTCGCCATATTTATTTTTCTCCTAATGCTTCATTATGTCATTCTAGATTTTTAGTTGCTATTGCCCCTACTTCTTTAGGTTTGAATTTTTTTTTCCATCATATTAGATTTTCATTCCTTTTTATCTTCTATTCCTTTCAAAAAAAATTATCTTAGTTTCAATTCATTTTTTTTATTGATATTCTTGGGTAGTTCAAGACATGATAGTTGGTAATTAGGTACTATTGATATAACCACTTTGATTTTTGGTTATCTCCTTACTTTGGTTAACCATTTTCTTTTCCATGCTTCCATGTCATTATCTATTCTTGCTAATATCTGCTCCCATCCTTAATACTTGCATCGGAAGGTTCCTTTATTATATCTTAGTACATTGTAGATATAGTCTTGTCTTTCTAATGGTGTATTAAGGAAGAAAATTTCTGATTTTTCTACATTGATTTTTTTCCCTGATACTTTTGTATAGTTGTTTAAGATTTTTTTAAAGTTGTCTACTTTTTTTGGAACTTGATCTAGCTAATATTATGTCATCTACAAATTTTTTATGTTTTCTATTTGCAACATTCTTAGTTACCTTAATTCCTTTAATTTTCCTTTTAGTTTGAGCTGTTTTAATTGATCTCCCAAAGTTTTTAGCCATAATGATGAAGAGGAAGGGTGAAATGGGATCGCCTTGATGGATCCCTATTGATATACCAAAGAAACCTTTTAGGGTTCCATTTATAAGGAACAATATTTTTGGGGTAGAGATAGAGTGATAAATGATGTTAATCTATTTTTTTGAGAATCCAAATGCTTCAAGGGTTTTACAAAGGAAACTCCAATACACCTTATCATATGCATTTTGTATGGCTAGTCTCAACAACATGCATGTCTCATTATTCTTTGATGTTGAATTTATGGTTTCTTGAATAATTGAGATGTCATCTAGAATGGATCACTTAGGAAAAAACCCTATTTTTTCTTCTAATATGAGCCTAGGAAGAAATTATTTAAATTGGTGTGCTAAAGCTTGAGATAAGGTTTTATAAATTGTATTGCAAAGAACTATTGGTCTAAAGTCTCCTAGTTCTTTAGCCTTACTTTTTGTGGGATTATTGTTAGGAACATGTGGTTAATTTCTGATAATAGTGTCCCTCCATTTCTTGAAGCTTAAATTAATTTCCATAGATCTTCCCCTATAATTTCTTAACATTTTTGGAAAAGGAATGCTTGGAACTCATCTAGCCTTGGTTATTTATCTAGATTAATTTTAAAAGAGTTGTTTTAATTTCATATAGAGAGAAAGGTTTATTGAGAGATGTATTATCTTCTTCTATGATTATCTTAGGGATTGCTTCCAGCATCTCCTCTTGTGCTACTCAATTAGAAGATTCAAAATTATTTAGAATATCTTTAAAGTAATCTAGAAAAGTCTCTATGATTTTGGTTGAATTATCTTCTAAATTTCCCTCTAGTTTTTATTTTTAAATTTTATTAACTGCTTTAAATGTTTTTGGAGTATTTGATAGCAACCAAAAAGAGGGAGGTTGACCCTAGAGTACAAAAGGGTTGATAATTCAGCCAGAGGCTACCTCTCAATTGTCCAACCTATACCAAATTTAAACATCAAAAACCATAAAACTTTAAGAGCCAAATTGTCTTTAACCACAATCTTGAAACTACTATGCATAAGAAATTGAAAATTAAACTAGGAACATTTAAAGGCATTACTATTATTGGTCCACTTAATCGACATAGTCCAAAAAACAATATAGGGTGTAACATTTAGATACATAATTTCATACAAATGGAAATAAAATACAATAAAACCCAGGCTAGATGCCCTCTTCCTTTGCCTGGTTACCATTCTTCTACTACTTAGGAGATTCTCCCCGCTGCATCCTCATCTTCTTTCACCAGTTTGTCTAGGATGACTTGTAGCCAATCCTCTTTAGAGAACACATATATGGATCGAGTTGTCTTATTAGTCTTTTGCAGGTCACGTTCCTCTTTATTAGCCTATAGGAAGTAGAAGGTTGTGGCTGACGAGTCCATAACCTTGTTAGAGAACTCCACTAGGGTTTTGAATTTGTGGAAGATAGTGGTATGGTTATTCACCAAGTCCTCATAGCCTTCTCAAGCCTCTTCATCCACAACTTGGTGTGGCTATGTTTACCTTTCTTCCTGTTAACCTTGGGGTTAACCTTTGTAGGTGAAGTGATTGCCCCCCCCCACCCCACTATGAGCTAGTTTAGCTTACAAGGTATTAGAGACATGGGATGGGTTGATAGAGTTGAGGCTAGGTTTGATGTCTTGGTGGAATCTTTTCCTTTTAGCAAGTTTCTCCTCACTATTACAGGAGCTAGAGCTGGATTTGTACTTGAAGAGGGGGTCTTAAATTTCTCCATCTAAAGACACTTCTTAGTTCTCCTAGCACACGACTTGCCCTTCTTAGTATTTGAGTCTAAATCAATAATGCTAAATTTAACCTCAAGGTTTCTTGTGACCTTAGTGGCCTAACCTTTTTGGTGCTTTTAAGAATACTACTAGGGTTGGGGCTTAGGGAGGTCTAATGGGTGATAGAGGCAAGGGGGCTAATTAAGAGAGAGGGATTTTGGGTTGGGCGCTAGATGAAATGTTTATTGATGAGACCCTAGTGGATAAGGTAGAAGGGTTTCCTCTCCCCATGTATTTTTATATCCTTAAAGATGTTATCCTCCAACAAATGTAGTTTAAAAAATGGAAAGGAGATAAGGTCTAGATTTCTAAAATAATTGGAGATAGGAAAATGATAATAATATAGTACCTAAGAGATGTCCTCCAAGGTAATGTATCTAATAATCACTAGTGAATGGTATCACATGGCTTGGGAAAGGTAGCTCGTGCAAACCCACCACGCAATCTCATTGGTTCCTCCTTGGATTTGAAGAATTTCTATAAAATTTCCTCATTATCTCCATTAGCTCTCCTCTGCCATTCCTTGCCCTCCAACAAAAAAGCTTGAGCCCTCACAATGATTTCTTCAAAAATTTTAAAGCTCATGTCATTAATTGTAACTTCTCTATCCTACCAAGTTTGATAGAACTTTAGCAAGATGACCTCATTACATTTAACCATTCCCCCCATATAAGATAAAATCCCCCCTTCTTGAAAATATACCATTGTAGCTTCATCACTTCTAATGCACTCCTCTACACCCACTAGTTCAATATAGTCACTAGCACCCATATCATCACCTAGGTCCACAACTAACTTCTCTGATGACATATCCCCTCACCAAGTTTTGGAATTACAAAATATAAAATTCTAAGCCATAATAGAGAAAATTAGAAGGCATTTCATAGTCACCATGAATCCACAACATTTCCCAAAAAACTAAAAATCTCCTCAACATAGTATGTGTGGATAGTTCCTTCCCGTTTGGAAATAGTCATTGCTAGCTATACCAATTATGGGAATTAACCAACTTACCTTTATTATCATTACAAAATCATTCTTTAAATCTCACCAAATTCCCGCTCTATGCTCTTTTACTATAGTCATCAATGTTCATGATATTTGAAAGATAAATGTTAATCAACATCTAAACATGCTAAAAAACCCCTTTACTAAGTGCTACACTCCTATGACCATGTGTAGAAAAGGAGATCTACCACCAAATTTGATATATCATGTGTCATTGTTGAACATATGCTCCCTTTCCATAACAAATTGAGTTGATGATGGCAATAGGATGATGTCATCCCATTCTGCTAATCTTGTGACACCATGGCTAACTTTAGCAAGGTAATCTGTCATGTTGTTTCCTTTCCAATATATGTGCCACATGAATATCTTGATAATCTTCCTTCATCATTTTTATTTCATTGATAATGGTTTTAATTGATCAATTTCATTTTCCCTCACCATTACTAGCTTTGATGATTAGTATATAGCCCCCGTCTATGACCAATTTAGTGATTTCCTGAGTTCTCATGATTCTTAGATCGTAGATAAGTCCAATCACCTTGGATTTATTATTAGAACCTTCACCATAGTTACCCAAATAAATAGCCACCAACATTCCCATGATGTTCCAAATGGTACCCCCATAGTGGTGCTATCGATCATGGCTGACCCATCGAAATTTAACTTTATCTAGGACATAGGGTGGGGAGGGGAGGTGCCAAACCATCTCCTTTCTTGAGTTGAATTTTGAATTTTCAAATTGTGCCATCATTGGCCCCACACCCCATTCTAAAGCCTAATTCCTATATGTTTTACTTAGGGGGTAAGGGAGGGTTTCTAGCACCATATCCCACTAGATTCCTTTAGGATTGTGATAACTTGTTGGGCCACCCCCAAGCTAGTTGAGGCTTGCTCTCTAAAAATCCTAGTGTTCCTCTCCTTCCATATTTTTCATGAGACATAAGGTGGGAGAATTGACCAAAGGTTTCTAAGATAAGGGTGGGTAGTCAGGCCCTCCTAGTGGGAAAATTAATTTAGCTCATTATCCATACACCAACTAACCCTCCATAAAGTAAGAACCTCCCTCCAGAAGTTCATGGAAAAAGGATAGTGGATGAACAAATGCAGAATACATTCAACATATTTGAGGTATAAAATGCAGTAGTTGGCAAGTTGGTAGCCATGCCGTTGGAGTTTGTCAATACTAAGGATTGACCCATGCAGAGATGACCACCAAAAGAAGTTTATTTTAGGTAGTATCCAAGGGTTTGGATTTTCTCCAATCAACCTATGCCCCTTCCTACCAACCTACTAAGATAAGTAGGTTTGAGAGTAAACTCCCCCAAGGGTGTAAGTTTCCACACTAAGGAGTCCTCAACCAAGATAAGGGGAATCATATATGTGTTCAAGAGATCTTATAGTTCCTAAGCTAAACTCAACTCCATTGGTTAGAGATTCTAGAAAGATATCCATTGTGTATTAGGGGTGATAAAGTCATGATTTTAACCACCATATATTCTAGTGCACATCACATGTAGAGGGTAAAACTTAGTTTTCCTAAGGGGGTCCGCATGGATCCATTGATCTTCCTAGAAGTCTATTAAATACCATTTTCCATGATCCAATGACACCCCTTTCTTAAGATCTTCCAAGTCTTAACAATGTTATTCCATAACCTTAGAGCCCTAGGGTAGAGCCTATGCCCCTATAAAGTGGTGGGAAGATAATCCCCCAAAGTATTAAGTCATGATGATGCCACTTTAGCTTCCTTGGGAATTTTCCAACTTCCAACCAATTTTGGTTAATAAAGCCTTATTCAAGTGTCCAATTCTTCATATATTCAATCCTCCATGATCTTTAGGTTTGCAAACTTTCTCCTAGCTAACTAGGCTCATTCTTTCCTTTTCTTTAGTTCTGGACCATAGAAAATTACTCTCAATTTTCTCAATGACATCTCTGAATCTACCTAGGAGTTTATAAATAGATAGAAATCAAACTAGGATGCCTTGTAGGGAGGCCGAGAGGAGTTGTAGTTTCCCAAAATTGCTCAATATTTTCCCTTTCCATCCCACCATCTTTCTTTATAGATGTTCGATGATACCATTCTAGAAATGGTTTCAGATCTCCTTCACAATGAGTGGTAGACCAAGATAGGTTTCAAGGAGGATCACCTCCTACCATCCAAGGATGCCAATAACCCTTTCCTACAAACTAGCACAAGTGTTAGAAAAATAAACTTTACTTTTATGGTAGTTTATGTTTTGGCCAGAGACTAGAGCAGACATATTCAGGGTGTCTCATCATTCTCTAACTTCATGGATGGAGGAGATGTCAAATAGCATAGTATCATTTATAAAATTTTGTAAGACTTGTGGGATGCACCAAGAAGAAAGCTTGATTCCCTTAATTCTATTAGAGTTAGACAAAGGGACTAAATTTTTGCTTAATGCTTTCACTATAACAATAAAGAGTTAAGGGAATAGGGGGTCACCTTGATGAAGACATTGAGAAGAAGAGAAGAAATTACCTAGGGCACCATTAACAATCTCCAAGAAGGTAACACAAGTCAAAAAATTTTGAATAATTCTTATAACATTTTCATTAAAGCCAAGTTTGGCAAGAATGAAAAATAAGAAGTCACATCTGACCTTATCATAGGCTTTAGAAATTTCATGTTTAAGGGCCATGCCTATATTTTTATATTTTTCCATCAAGTGTATCACCTCATGGGTACTTATGACCATGTCAAGAATCTATCTCCCAAGCACAAAGAAATTTTGTTAAGGGCTAATGAATTTTTCCAAGAGGGGCTTGAGTTGATTCACCATAAGTTTAGCAAATATCTCATAGATAGTATTACAAAGGCTAAGGGGTCTAAAGTCTTCCATCCTTTAGGAGTCCTCATTCTTAGGAATAAGAAAAATAAAGGTTTCATAGAGTTTCTTTAGTAGCTTCCCTATTCTAAAAATGTCCTTTATAGCATGAACTATGTCATACTTAATAATATCCTAGAATTCTTGGAAGAAGGTAGGGGGAACTTGTCAGGACTAGGGGCTTTATACTGATTCATACTAAAAGCAACCACTCTAACTTCCTCCTCTTTGACCTTACACATGATCACCTCATTCATCTAGTCATCACAGGTTGGAAGGTTTGTAAAATATCACTCTATAAGTTACTGTCAATATGGATCAATGTAGGATTATACATTTCTTAAAAATAGGTGTTGATTATTTCTTCTATTTGGTCCATTTTAGTGACCTCCTCATTATTATCACCCTTTAACAAGTTTACGGTGTTTCTCTTTTATCTCCTTGAGGTCAATTTATGGAAGAATACTATGTGTTTTTCTCCCTCCTCTAGCTATTTGACCCTAGATCTCTATCTCCAAAAGACTTCCTCCTTATTAAGTAGGGAGTTCCATTTGTCTCAGCATTCCTTCTCTTCTTGCTAATGTAACACCTGTGCACCCGATATCCTTCTTTTCTTTGGGTAAACTCCAAAATGATCATTTTCACCATTTTTTAACCTTCATATGGATTCTCTCTAATTTTTTGGAAATTTGGAACATGGTCATACCTTCCAATGGGTCCTTCCACCAACATGAAATATAATCTCTGAAATCATTATACAAGTGCCACATAGTCTAGTATCGAAAAGGCTTCTATCTGGTAAGATTTTTTGTCTGGGAGAACAAAAGCATTGAATGATCTGAGATGGTTCTAAGATAAGCCTTTAGGTTAGTATACTGAATAATGTTTCATCTAGAAGAGATGAGGGCCATATCAAGCCTAACTTGGATCAAATTTTTCCCATTCTTTTTGTTAGACTAGGCAAAGGCCAAGTCCTAGAGGTCGATATCTATTAAATCATTTCTTCTTAGGAAATCCTCTAGATCTTGCATATGATCCGAGAAGTCCTCTAGTTCCCCTTTTTTTCTAACAGATCTAGAGGGGTGTTAAAGCCCCCCATACATAAGGTATTTTGTGCTCTTATAGAATCAGCAATAGAGGTAGCCTCATCCCAAAAATCAAGCCTACGTTTATGAGTATTAGGGGCATAAAAATTGAAAATAGACCAACTGTTAAACTTGTTGGTGAATTTAGTGGAAACAATATGGGTGTTGGCAAAAATATCCACTTCCAATGCCTTATCAAGATTCCACATCATGACAACCCTCCATAATCACCATTAGCCTCACAATAGGTTTAAGTAGCATGTGGCCAAACATAACTAGCCACTCTCAAGAAGACCCATGTAGTCATTTTATTTTCTTGTAAAAGAATCAAATCAACCTTTATTTCAATGATCTTTTATTTGATTCTATGCTATTTCCTGAGGCTATTCAACCCTCTAATATACTAGGATATTACCTTCATGTTTTATGGCTCTAGGTTTCCTTTAGGGTTCTCTATTTTCCTTGAGCAATCTCATTTTTTTTTTCCTTTTAGTGAATGATCCTTGTTAGAGGTCAACCAACCCTCTCAAATGATCTAACATCTCCATTATTCCCTCCTCTATTCTTTCACTCTCAAACCTTCCATTAAAAATCCTTGTTAAAAGTATCATGATTTAGGTCCCTTGAATTGGGTAAAAGAACTTCAATAATGTCTGGTAGGGAAAACACAAGGGTTCCATTTTCAAATAGTAAACTAGTGCACCCACCAATTCAAAATCTAGGTAGTTAGGAGTAGGATCTTGGGGGGGGGGGGGGGGGGGGGGGGGGGGGGGCAGGAAGGCGGACAAGGGATCCCTTCCTCCCAAGATTGAGAGGGCATGAGGGGATGTCATTATAGTTGCAAGTGGAAAAAAGGCAACGAAGCAAGGAAGCTACAAATCTTCTATTAGAATGTTTTTTACTCTTTGTTGTAAGCTTAATATCTCTATGTTGTATAGTACTTGCATGAAAGTATTTTGTATTTTGATCTCCTTGTTCTAGCCATTTCTCCCTAGATTTTTTTTTCCAGAACACTTCTTCTTTAGCTAAAATATCTTCTTGTTTGGATAAGAGTTCTTTTTCTCGAGTGTATTTCTCATTAATAATTCTTTTTTAAATAAATTCTTTATTTAATCTTTCCATTTTTTCTTTGATGTCAATTTTTTCTTTAAATATTTTGTTTAATTGTGATTTGTTCCATTTAAGAAGTTTTTCTTTCACCATTTTTAGTGTAGAGACAAAGCAGAACATTTTTTTATCCTTGGACTTGTCCTTCTTGCCACCAATTTTTTATGTTATCCATGACATTTTTATCTAGGAAACATTTTTTTTGACATTTAAACTAGTTTCTAATCCATTTACATGGTTCTATAATATTTATTTTTACTACAAAGTAATCCAAACCTACTAGAGCTACTATCTCTGCCTTGATCTCCCTATCTATGCTGCTTAAATCTCCTTTGAAGAAAAATCTATTGAACCTTTTTTCTATATAGCTGAATTATTTCATTCTATTATTCTACATGTATATATTCCATTTTTGGTTGTAATGCTTATGTGTGAGTTTTTTTCTTTCCCATTCTCTGAAATCCACTGTTGCTTGTGAAATTTCCTATATACCCCCATATTTTTCTTCTCTTTTTAATGTTGCATTGAAATATCCTCCAATGATAAAGTTTCCATTTTGATGAATTAATATAAAGGTTTTGATCTCATTCCATGCTACTAATTTAAATGTTTTTTGGGTTGGCCTGTAAACATTTGTCACTATGATCTGAAGGTTATTTCTGACTTGAAAATCTACATCCTATCCAATTTGAGTTTGAAGCTATTATTCTTATTTGATCTTGTGAGGATTCCATAATATTCCTAGTCCACTTTAGGTTCCATTTGATTCTTTAAATTATGTTTTCCATAGACCTAACTTGGTTCCTTCTTCTTCCTTTTAACTTAGTTTCTTGAATTATTATCATTTCTGATTGAAATAATGCAAGGTTATGCTAAAGCAAACATTTTTTTGCTAGGGGCATTTAGGTCCCTAGAATTCCATGTTGTTATTCTCATTGATCCTTGGGAAGGATCTTCCCCTTCCCTACTTGTAGCATTTCACTTATCTTGATTTGTTACTTTACTTTCCCTATTGCCTCCCATAGTTATTTCAGTGAATTCCATCCTTTTTTTCCAACAATTAGGTGTTTTTAGACTTTCCTAATTAATAGATATTTTGAGATTCTCCATATTTATGTGATCTCTAACCTTCATTGGATCTTCTAGTGCTTCTTCTTTCTATTCTTCCTCTGTTAAAAGCTCTATAATCATTTGATTTCTTATTGAAGTTTCTTCTTCTTCTACATTCTTACCCTCCTCCTCATTCCCTAAATTGTTTTCTTTATCATCCCTAAGGATTTTTTTCTCCAAAATTCCAAATTCTTCCTAGTTTATGTTGCTCCCTTTTTTATTTTCCTAATCTTTTGTTTGTATGCTTGGTTGTTTTTCATTATGTTCTACTTCTCTAAGGAATGTTTCTATCTTCAGTGCTACTATATATTTTATAGAAATTATTTTCTCCATCCTAGTTTCCTCTTCCTTATCAAAGTCAGATATATCCTTTCCGTTGATCGGTGTCTACCAAAATTTTTAGCTCTTTTTCTTTTTCCTAATAGAAACATTACTCCATTGAGTTGAATCTGTTGCCAGTATAATTTGATTTTGTTTTAAATTTGTTGATTTTTCCTCTTCCTTGTTTGTTAGGCTATTTTTTTTTGTTATGTGTTTCTCTAGTTCCCTTATTTTGGTTTTCTGACATACCCTATTCTATGTTTATCTCTTCTCCTGATACTTTTGTCACTATTTCACATACCTTTTCTATGCTCTTTTCTAATGATAATCCCTTAACTATCTTTCCTTTGTATTTCATGAGATTACATTCTATTATGGAAAATTGATCTTTGAGATCATTTTGTAGGAGTAGGACCTCATGATCAAGCATGTCTAAATTTTTCAAATTTAGTTATATTTCTTCTAAAATTTATTTTTCTTGTCTGAAATATCCACCATGCTTTTCTTCCTCTCTCTTTTTGGATCCTCTTTCTACTTATATTTATGCTCTACTCTTCTTGCTCAAATTATTTTTTCCTCCTTGCTAGAATATTTGGACTGTCTTTGTCAATTTTATTTCTTTATTCCTTCCTATCATCTACCTTCTGCTATTTTTTGATATTTCTTAGGGCTTCTTTCAAACTATTCTTCAAGTTTCCCTTTCTAAAGTCTTGTCTACTTATTTTGTTAATTTCTATTTAATAGTGAGTGAAGGTTAATTTATAAATTGATCTATTCATTACAAACTTTTTCGTTCTATGTTAAGGTTGTTATGCTTCCATATTAACTAAGAAATTGATCTCATAGTAAATATAATTAAATGTTATTCTTTGAGATAGATAAACTTTATACTTCTAGATGCATACAAAATAAAATAAACATAAATTCATTATTTGAGGTGATACAAGATTTTTTTCATATTTAGATGCTCTTCCATTAGTCTTCCAAAAAGCTAAAAAGGAAAGTCTTCACTTCAAGTTGGATAAAAGGAAACAATACTTGTTAACCTTACCTATATACATATTAATATTGAGATTTAAATTTTATGTCCCTTCAATCTTACTAGATACTCTTATAAATTTTATTACTTGTATTATTTTAATTTCTATTTTCTACTCCATCTTTATTTTTGATTAGTTTCTTGTTCCAACATCTTATTTCTATAATTTACTTTTGTACCTTAACTCTCAATTCAAATTCATGATACTTAAATAGATTTATAATATTAGATACTAATAATAAAAAATAAACTAAATGTAACTCTACCCATTATAATTACCACAATTGAATCTCTACATCTTGCCCTTATTATTAGTGCCCAACGAACATATTTATCTTATCAAATTTATTATCAAATAATTTTTAATTTAATATTCCTGATGTATTATGTTCAAGTTGTACACTGAATTATTCTAATATACTATTTGTGTTTAAGTTTCTACCCTCTCATCTAACATTTTCGCATGATCTACAAATTCTCCCATACCTATTGTAGTTTTTCTTGATTTTATCATAAATTTATTAGGTTACATTCATAAATTTTCTTAAATGTTCTATCATTTTCTTCTTGTTCTCTATATTTTATGGGAAATCCATTCACAATAATGTCACATCTCAATATCTGGTTATTTCATCTTCTAACATTATTGATAATTCAAATAAATTATTTTCAATTTTTTATAATCTACCTATCAAATTGTCAATCATACATTGAATTAAATTTAATTTAACTCATTATTTCCAAAAAATATTTCAAATTTAATAATGCAAATATTCTATTAGAGACTGCATTTCTTTACACAAATTTTACTCAAAAATTCTTTTAAAAATAAATTAATTACATGTACTGAATCATTTTCTTTACTTGCATGATATTAAGAAGGGTACATGGTATCTCATTTTATCATATTTTGTATCAACATCTTAATTCAAGTCATAATTATATTTAAATGTGTTAATCCACAAATTCAATTCTCTACCATATAGAGAAATTTAGTTATTCTATATGAAAAGTTGGGATAATGTTCTAAACCCTACCATATTCAATATTCATAAGAGCCAATCCTAAATGGGAAATCATATCTTTAAATTGACAATTTTGAGATAATGCTTTACTATAAATATCTCTTTAGACTATTCAAATACTAGTTCTCTTTCTTTTACACATACAATAGTTTGAGGAATATTCTTTATAATGAAAGTTAATCTATTTAACTAATTAGTCAATATAATAGTATGGATTTTCCTTTTATGCATTTATAAAAAGTTATTTTCCTATAAAAAATATTTGATAATATAATATTAGTTAAATATTACAAAAAAAAATACTAACTTTGGAAGCCAGAAACAAATTATATTGTCTAATAGGAAAATGATAGTAGATATTATGTACTTATACATGTGTTAACCACTAAATATAGAGTTTTATTTCAATGGGTTATATAAATTTGTGTTGTATAATGTTGGAATGTAAAAATGTAATAAAAGGTAATGAATATATGATCTTGACAATTATGCTAAAATTTTGTTAAAATGTTTTAATGTGTTTATTTGATCTTGCTATTGTTTACCATTTTGGAAACAAGTCATGGTTTACCTGGTGAGTCTACAAAAAAGTCATTACAGTTATAAGAATTCATAATTTTGAAATGATAAATTATTGGTCACATATTACTTGTAAGTGTTATGTTTATATTGAGATATGAAACACATTAAGAATTAATGTGAGAAATTTAGCATGTATTTTCCTTGACAATTGATATGTAATTATTTTTATACAAATTTTATATTAGCACTTCTTATATTAATTTCTTAGAAAGAGACTATATATGTATGCATTTGTATGTGTATATAGATAGCATAGAATATTGAGAGAAATGATATTGCATTTTGGATCATCATTCAACTACATATTAATAACATTAAAATTAATAGACTTGAACTCTTGGTTGAGGTAGATGTTAAGGTAGATGATTGGTTTGTAGATGTGCCTAATAAGAGATTATAGGATATTATTGATGATATGACTAGGAGATTTAATAAGTTGAATAATTTAGATGAAGAGATTAAAGAGTTTAGTGTAGCCTTCAATGAGGAGAAAAAGGAAATTTTGTTTATGATCTTCGTTATCAAGAGAAACCAAAAGGGACTGAGATAAAATCCTAACAAGGTGATCACTTATAGCTTTTAGTAGACCAAGGGTACAAAGGATGCCAAATTCCTTCAATTCTTCTGGAAGGAGTTGGAATTTCATTGAGCCAAGAAGGAAAAAAATGGAGATTGCATCAGATTCTTTATTGGAGTCACCTAGTAATATGGTTTTCACTTAAGGTAAAGGGAAGATAAAATTCCTTTTATCCAATGGTTGAGAGATTTATATTATGAGAGGAAGTTTGTCAAGGTCTCCAAATTATAGGCCATTTATTTGTATCTACTAGGGTTGTTTTTCAATCCTTGAATCAATTTTGTTATTTTTCTCTAGTCTAGTACTTTCCTAACTTTAGTGTTAGTCTTCTATTAGGTTTTCTCTTGTGAAACCATTTTATATTCCATCTAATAACTTAATTGTAAATATTAAGGTTCCCTACCCCTTAAAATAATGAGAACTCTAATAGATGTCAGATTGATAGATTACTTTGATGTCATTATGCAGATAAGAATAGGAAGACTTGTTACCACAATGACAACTCCAAATGAGAAAAATAAACCACTGTTTGTAGCACAATTCTATTTGAAGTAGTTTCATAAAACTTTCTTATTTAAAAGGTTAGCGACCTGTAATTTTTAAGAATTTTAGTTGGCAGAATAGAAGGATATTATAAAACTATAGGTGACTAAAATGTTGAAGGAATCCTCTTCAGTGTCATTTTAGGATGGTTAAAATTAATCTACTCTTTCTTTGAAGGCTCAAATATAGTGGGGATTATCTACATAATCTTGTAAGAAACTTAATAAGTGACATTCAATTTCAACAACTACTAACTAATGTGATGATCCCAACTTGTGATACCAAGCTAGAGAAGCCCACAATTTTCTCTACTTTTGAGGCTCTTTTCTTTACTTATAACTAGATAATTTTAATAATAACATTCTTCAGAAGCATAGATCATCATATTTGTTGAGAGTGGCAAGTCTAGACAGTGGTTGCTCACTATATAGTGAGATACTGTACTTGTATAGTAAAACTCTATACATGTGATTCCACTGTACGTTGAAGCATATGTCATGAATTTGCATTATGGTACACCTAGGAATGAAGTGGGTATGCCAAAGGAACTAACCCAATGCTAAAGGTGTTTGAGTGACTGAAGACATCTATTCCAATGAAGGCATCTGCATCACAAAAAGCATCTGCATAACTAAAGCATCTACCTAACTAAAGGCATATATATGACCAAAAGAATCTACATGAATGAAGGCATTCATGTCACCAAAGATGTCCATATGACCAAAGACATCTATGACACTGAAGGCATCCATGTGACTAATGACATTTGGATGAGTATATGCATCATCGAAGGCATCTACATGACTAAATGTGTCCAAGTTAATGTCACAAAAGGTGTTCAAGTAACTTGAGGAATTTGATTCACTGGAGACATATGATACCTAAAGAAGTGACTATTGGATGGATGATTGAAGATTTGATGTATGAGTTCCAAGCCTTCTAGTAACCATTTTTTCTTGATAGTTAATGCTCTAGATTCCATAATGAATTGCAAAATGTATTAATGTTTGTGGGATTCATGAGGGCTAGATAGGTTATGAAAGTCAAGTTGATTATAATACAATCTAAGCTTCTAAGCCTATCCACAAACCATAATACAAAATTATTTACTATAATACAAAGTTTCCTGAGGGTTTTTGGGTGGTGGGTTTCTCCTAAAAGGATTTTCCATGTTAAATATGGCCTTTGATGTTTATCTTGTGTGAATACTATTCTCAATGTTTTTGTTTTCCTATGCATCTCAATATTCTAAACTAGATTTATAATATTTTATATTTCCCCTATAAATTGCATCTAGAAAGAATTCTCAAGAAGTGGCTTTTCTAACAAGTGGTATCAAAGCCTTAGTTATCCTTGCTAGGTAGGGTTATTTTTTGTGTCAATTTGGTTCTAGTGGGACATTAGAAATTGTTTATCTAGTATTTTAAAATGGTAGCTATAGGAAGAATAGAGATTGAAAATTTTAGTCACACTAACTTTGAGTTGTGAAAACTTAAAGTTGAAGATATATTGGTTGATCATGATCTATGGGTCACCATGTTTGGTAAGAAGCCTTCAGGCATGCAGTAAGAATATTGGGCCTTGAAAAATCAAAAGGCCAAAGGACTGATAAGGTTATGTCATTTGGATTCTATTTTTATAAATGTTCATGAGGATTAAACTAAAGATTTGTTGTGGAAGAAATTGGGAGATATTTATAAAGTAAAATTTTTGGTAAATAAGTTCTTCCTAAGAAAAAAGTTGTACTCTTTGAAGATGGATAGATGAATGATTATGGTAGATCATTTAAATGTGCTCAATATGATTATTGCAAAAATGACATCTATGGTGTGTATGTATTAGTGAAGAATATTTTTTCATGCTACTATTATGCTTATTTCTTGATTCACGAGATCATCTTGTAATGGTCATTAGAAGTACTAACACCAAATTAAAAATGGATGAAGTGTTGTTGCACTTCTATCTAAGGAGATGCAGTGGAAATATTTTAAGGTGGATGAAGAGGCTCTCATATTTCAAGGTAGGGAAAAGGAGAAAAGAAAAAGGACATGAAGCCTGAATGTTCTGGATAGAAGTCCAAAGTGACATGTTGGAACTATGGGTAGGTTGGTCATATCTAAAATGATTGCACAAAGAAGAAGAAGAAAAAGAAGTAGAAGAGAATGGAGAATTCTTTTGATTCTAAGTCTTCTTAGGCTAATGACAAAGATTCAAGTAGTGTTTCTTTGGCTAATCTATCATCTAATAGTTACTATTTAGATTAATTCTATTTTCATGTGGAAGATGTTTGTCATGATGCCATGTATGACTTGGCACCACCATACATTGTGGGTTATTGGGAGTGATGTGAATGCAATGTCTAACTTCACACCATGGTTTAGTGGGAGTTGTTGGCAATCATAGTGACTAATTTTCTTTTGTATTTCAGATATTGAAGGCACTAGATTCTAATGTATCAAAAGGATCTATTCACATTTGCTGAAGTAATATATGGAGATGTTAATCTTTATGTAACTAAAAGATGTTAACATCGTGAGGGTTCAATGGAGTCTTTGATAAGGGTGTGATTTATGTTTTCATTTAACATGTTATGATATGTTTTAATGGATTATGTAATCTCTTTGGTTGATTTTATTTAGATCATATTTTCATGTTTATGTTCTTGAGGCCATGGTTGGAACTTTTACATGTTGATATTGGTTTAGTTTCTTTGTTTTGAGGACATAGATCATTTGTTAGATATTTTGTAGTATTGTAATGTTGCATTTAGAGTTAGCATGGACTGATTAGTTATAGGTGCTCATGGAAACTTAGAGATGTAGATGATGGTGTTATCTCTTGTGATTAGAGATGTGCTTGTTGGAACAATTTAAGGTTTTAGTAGGAGAATTGTGTGGTATTTAGAAGTGTAAGTAGAAGGATATGGTATGTGGATAGTATATTGTTTATGTTCTTGATGCTATGACTTCTATTGTTGCATCTCTTTGTGATGCAATTGAAAATAGAGATTGTTAAGTCTGTATGTTGAACATGATCATTTGAAGTATCTTTGTGGATATTGGTATGTACTTCTCAAGTGGGAGATTGTTGAAAATGACAAGTCTATAGGGTGTTTGTTTACCATATGGTGAGATACCATATTTTTATGGTGAAGGTTCTTTCAAGACTTGGAATTATGGTATACCTAGTAGTGAAGTGGGTATGCCAAAGGAATTTACCTAATGCCAAAGGTGTCCAAGCGATCAAAGATATTTGCACCACTAAAAGCATCTATGTCATGAAAAGCATCAACATCATTGAAGCATCCATGTGACCAAAGGAATCTGTGTTACTAAAGGCATCTACATGACTGAAGCATCCATGTAAGTGAAGGCATCCATGTAATCAAAGACATCCATGTGACTAAAGGGGTTCATATCACCAAAGGCATTTCCATGACTAAAGTTTTCTACATCACTGAATGCATCTGGATATTTTTCAATGCATCTAGATGACTAAAGGAATCCACATGTGCATTAACATCACCAAAGGAATTGATGTGACTAAAGGTGTCTAAGTGACCATCATCAAAGGTGTTGAAGTGACTAGAGGCATCCACATCACTAAAGACATTTGATACCTAAAGAAGTGACTATTAGATGGATGATTGACCATTCAATGGATGGGTTCCAAGGTTGCTACTAACCATTTTGTTCTTGATAGTTAATTCACTAGATTCAATAACTAATTAAAAAATGTTTAAATGTCTATAGGATTTATGAGGGCTAGATATGCTATGAAATTTGGGTTGATTTTAATACAATCTGAGCCTATAAGCTTATCTAGAAGCTAGTGTTTGTCATATGTAAATTGTTTACTGTAATACAATCTTTCTCAAGGGTTTTTGTGTGGTGGATTTTTCCCAAAAGGGTTTCCCATGTTAAATATGATCTTCCATATTTATCCTGTGTGAATATATTTTTCAATTATCTTATTTTTCCTTTTGCATCTCAATACTCTAAAGTAGATTGACAATGTTTTATATTTCCCCTATAAATTGACATCTTAAAGGTGTTCTCCACAAGTTTCTTTCTTAACAATATGAACATGTGTTATCTACAAGACAAATATAATATCTCAAAAGATGTATATATATTAGATGTATCCATTTCTACTTTGCCTTCTCCAACATGTCTTCTAGCCCATTTTTTTGAAAAAGAAAATGAGTCTGACAAAAAGAGAATTTCACCTCATTGATGGATGAGTCCCTCCTAACAATCTGCTAATACTTATTTCATTGTCCTCACCATTAATTTTTTAATAAATCAAATGTTTTACTATAATTTATACTTTGAGACATTACTTTCTATTATCAAAATGGAAAAATAAACCCTTAGGTTGAATAATGATTGGATGTCTCTAACCAAGAAAAAGGTGAATTTTTAAGATACAAATATTAAATTTAACTTTATGGATTTAATATTATGGCAACTCAATCATTTTTAATTAGGACAAGACAAAAATTTTGGTGTTATTTGTTGGAAATGGGTATCAGACAACATCTTACAATGCTACTGATGTTCCAAATTGGGATCTCTTGGAATGGCTCCATGAGAAAACTATAGTGCCCATATGGACAATTTTATGAAAGTTGGTTCTTATATGGTAGACATTTATGCTTCCATTTCCTATCCTTTGATTCTAAAAACAACTCTCCCAAAATTCTAGTATTGAATGCTTCTCTCCATCATAATTACTTCATGATATCTATTTTAGGATATAAGGAGATGTCTTTCAATACTATGTAATTTACTTTTAGGTTTTTGAGTTACGGTTTTGTATATTGTTTATTTTTACATTTTTCTTTATCGATGCTTATGTGTCTCCATATGGAATAATCTATGTGTGTGTGTGTGTGTGTGTGTGTGTGTGTGTGTGTGTGTGTGTCTATATATATAATCTATGTATTTCAATTAATATGGAGTAAAATTATCTTTGATTAATGTCAAGGTGGAACCAATGAAACCATGCTCACAACTTCACCTAGAGGACATTAAGTATATGTATATATATATACATATATATATATATATATATGTATATCTATATATATATATATATATATATGTATATATGTATATATATATGTATGTATATATGTATATATGTATATGTATATATATATATACATATACATATATACATATATACATACATATATACATATATACATATACATATATATATACATATACATATATACATACATATATATATATATACATACATACATACATACATACATACATACATATATATACATACATACATACATATATATATATATATATATATGTATGTATGTATGTATGTATGTATGTATGTATATATATATATATAATCTATGTATTTCCATTAATATGGAGTAAAATTATCTTTGATTAATGTCAAGGTGGAACCAATGAAGCCATGCTCACAACTTCACCTAAAGGACATTAAGGTAGAGGAGAAGCTAGCCTAGGTATCACATGGTTGATATTATGCTGAAAGAGCAATGCATAAATGGTAGCAACCCTAGTATGGAGAAAATTTTCCAATAGAATACTAATTTGACCTTGATTTCAAAAAAAGGAAACTAGAAGTGAAGCAAAAATCATGAGCTTCAAAAGTAAGTTGGACATTATCAAATTCTAACACAAAAAAAATACTTTTCAAGGGAAAGTGTCTAGAAACTAATCCCCCTATAAAATTTCCCTCATGCTAGAGATTATAATTCAATAGAATTTCCCTTAAAATATCAGCCAAAATAATGCTAGGACAAATACACATTTCACACAAGGTGTGCACACACTCTGGGGTATTGGTTAGATCATAGACATTGGAGGATTTTGATTAGTCTAATCAAACTCCACACCAATAGTATCCATTTGGTAATTTTTTTTGAAGGGGTAATAGATTGTTTGGTGGAGGATTTTGATTAACATTATTTCATGGTTTAGTGTCATCATTTGGATCAGCCATACCTATTAAATTGTAAAACAACATTTCTATTAAATAAACCTAATTTTTGACAATTTCTATTACAGAAACTTAGTTTCAATAATTTATATTTAAAAGTACCTAGTTTTAAACCAAATTAATTCAAAATCATAAAAAAATATTAGATACTACCATGGATACTATTGGTGTGGAGTTTGATTAGTCTCCAAGTGGGAGATTGTTGTCATGTTGAGCCTAATAAGACTCAAAATTTTATTTGGCATAGTTTTATCCCCATATTATTTCTATGGGGTCTTGGATCTAGTGCCCCCAAGATGGGGTCAAGGGGCAATGCCCTTGCAGGGTCCTAGGGTAGTACCAAAAATGACCTTATATTGTAAAAGGAGTCATTTGCTATTTTGTATTGGACAACTTCTAAACCTAATTGTGTAAGCATAAAATGCTTGTATAAAATGTCTTAGGGTTAGAGATTTCATAATGTAATAGTGCTATTCTAGCTTCTTGTGGTGATATTGAGTTGTAAGGGATTGAGGATTGTAATCATTGGATAATAATAATATTGTATTTGTTGTTAGTAGATGTAGCCGAGGAAATGGGTGAATTATGTTAAATATTGGTGTCTTGTGTTCTCTTCTATACAATATATTATTTTTTGATATTGGTTATGTTTTCATATAATGGTTCTTTCTATATAGGGTTGATCATAACAAGTGGTATCAGAGGTAGATGGTCATCAATTTTATTTTTTAGCGATCCATTGTAGGAAGGTCTCATAGTTGAGTAGGAGTCTCATAGTTGAGAGGGAGTGATGGTAGATGAGGGTAACCTAAAGGTTGTGAAGTTTAATGAGTAGAAATTTTATTTATGGAAGATGTAAATGGAAGACTATCTTTATCAAAAGGATTTATGGAAGCCATTAGAAGTAAAAGAGAAGAAATAGGGAACTATGACAAATGAGGAATGGGTGATTTTAGATAGAAAATCACTTTGAAGAATTTGATTATGCTTGGCACAATCGATGATATTTAACATTACAAAAGTGAACACAATGGAAGAGTTTGCAAACCCCAGTGAAACTATCTAAAAAGACCTCTGCTTCAATTAAGGTATTTTTCATTAAATCTTTATCTAATATGAAGATGACATAAGGTTTATCTATTTCATATCATTTAAATGAGAATAATACTATTACTTTTCATGTATCTTCTATAGGTATTAATTTTGATGAAGAAATTAGGGGTCTCTTGATTTTGTGTTCTTTGCCTGAAAGTTGGAATGGCTTAGTAAAGGTTGTGAGTAATTTTGTTTCTAGATCTAATACCCAAAAATTTGATGATGTGATTGGTGTTATTTAGAGTAAGGAAACTCATAGGAAATCCTTAGGTGGATCTACATCAGGAAGTGCTTTGAACATAGAAAGTAGATACATAATGGCTAAGAGAGGAAATAATTTTAGAGATCATGGAAAATCAATAGAAAATTCAAAGGGGAAGAGGTCTCAATCTAGAGGACTAAAAGATTGTTGATACTATGGTAAATGAGGGCATAAGAAGAAATATTGTTGGACTCAAAAGAAAAAATAAAGGATATAAACCAAAAGGGAACAACGACGCAAATGTGGTGAGCAAAAAATCTAAAGAGGATGTTTTGCTTCCTTCTTTAGAAAGTGTTGATGATATTTGGGTTTTAGACTCTGGTTCTTCATTTCACACTACACCTCATAGAGGTTATTTTATAGATTATGTCCAAGGAGGGTTTTGGCTTGTTTATTTGGGGAAAAATGAACTTTATCAAATTTTTGGAAAGGAAAAAGTTAATATTAAGTTGTAGAATGAGAATCAATGACTACTAAATGAGGTAAGACAAGTTCCAAGGTTGAGTAGGAGTTTAATTTCAGCAAGGCAACTTGATGATGAGGGTTGTGTAGTTACTTTTCATGATAAATAGTAGTTCCTAAAGTTTCCATAGTTTCCCTTGTAATAGAAAAAGTTGTGAAAGCAGGGACCTTATATCTTTCTACAAGTCATACTATTCCTTCTACATTAATTGTTTTAGTGAAAAATGAATGTTCAAGAATAGTTGCTACATTTGAGTAGGGAGAAAAAATAGTTGCTGATATAGTGCTTTGGCACAATAGACTTGGGCACATGAGTGAGAAAGGTATGAAATTACTTCATTTAAAGAAATTTTTACCAGGTCTAATATGTATCAATTTGGATTTGTTTGGATGTTGTGTTTATGGAAAATAAAAGAGAGTGAGTTTTGTGAAGAGTGAGAAGGAAAAAAAAAAAGTTAGATATTAGAGCTTGTGCATACAGATGTAATGGGACCAACTCAAATATCTTCTCTTTGTGGATCTAATTATTATGTCACATTTATTGATGATGCAATGAAAAAAGTATGGGCTTATTTTTTCAAACATAAATCTGATCAATTTCAAACTTTTAAGAAATGGAAATGCTTGGTTGAAAATGAGACTGGCAAAAAATTAAAATGTCTCGGATCTAATAATAGTGGTGAATATTGTAGTCATGAATTTGAAGATTATTGCTCCATTAATGGTATTTGTAGATGGAAAATTGTTCCAAAGACTTGACAAGAAAATGAAGTGGTTGAATGCATGAACATGACTATAATGAAATGTGCAAGGAGAATGAGGTTGCATTTAGGGTTGCCCTTAAACATGTGGGAAGAGGCTGTCAATACTATTATATATTTGATTAATATAGGTCCCTATAATCCTTTGGACTATGGTATTCCAAAAGAAGCAAAGACTAGTAAGAAGGTGCATTATTCTTTTCTCAAAACCTTTGGTTGTGAAGTATTTTCTTATATAGATTCTGAAAAGAGAACCAAGATGGAAGATAAATCAAAGAAATGTGTATTTGTTGGATATGACATTGATGAATTTAGTTATAGGCTTTGGGATTTTGAAAATTATAAGAAGTAGGGATGTCATTTTCAATGAGGAAGTTTTGTACAAAGATCCATTATATAAACATGAGAAGACAAAAAATTATTATGTAATGCTATAAGATACTCTAAAATATAATGTTCCAATAATTCATCATGATGTACAACAACTGCAACAAAAAATACCATACACCATAGTGAATGTTAGATGGTCAACAAGGCTAAGTAGAGGCTATCAATACTATTATATAATTGATTAATATAGGTCCCTATAATCCTTTGGACTATGGTATTCCAAAAGAAGCAAAGACTGGTAAGCAGGTGCATTATTGTTTTCTCAAAATCTTTGGTTGTGAAGTATATTCTTATATAGATTATGAAAAGAGAACCAAGATGAAAGATAAGTCAAAGAAATGTGTATTTTTTGGATATGACATTGATGAATTTAGTTATAGGCTTCTGGATTTTGAAAATTGTAAGAAGTAGGTATGTCATATTCAATGAGGAAGTGTTGTACAAAGATCCATTATAGCAACATGAGAAAAAAGGAAATTATTATGTAATGCTATAAGATACTCCAAAAGATGATGTTCCAATAATTCATCATGATGTAAAACAACTACAACAACAAATACCATACACCATAGTGAATGTTAGATGGTCAACAAGGCTAAGAAATATTTTCTGCTTCTTTGTATTCTATTTTACTTATTGATGTTGGTGAACCTAGATTTTATGATGAAATTGTGTAGGTGGATACAAAGATTCGGTGGTAATCTGCAATGAAAGAGGAAATGGATTTTTTGCTGAAAAATGAGACATGAGATTAAAGGTAAAAGGGTTTTACAAAATAAATGGGTTTGTAGATTTAAATAAGAGGAAGGAGGTATGAAACAATTTAATTCTAGGTTAGTGATAAAAGGATTTGCATAGGAGAAGGGCATTGAATTTGACGATATATTTTCTCTAGTTGTTAAAATGACTTCTATTCGCGCTATTTTAAGTATTGTGGCTATTGAAGATTTGATTTGGAGTAGCTTGATGTTAAAACAACCTTCCTTCATGGTGGTTTGGATGAAGATATATATACGACGCATCCATAGGGATTTGAGGTCAAAGGTAAGCAGAACTTAGTGTGTAGATTGACAAAAAGTTTATATGGCTTGAAGCAAGCACCTCCACAATGGTATCCAAAATTTGATAGTTTTATATGTGTTTTAGGTGTCATTTAGATCATTTTTATTATTTTAAGAGGTTGGATGATGATATCTACATTATTTTATGTTTTTATGTTTGATGATATGCTTGTAGTTGGGTCTAACATGGATCACATTAAGGGGTTGAAATGCTAGTTACCACATGCCTTTTCTATGAAGGATTTAGGGGTAGAAAAACAAATCCTTGGTATGAAAATTTGGAGAGATAGGAAGAATAGGAAATTTACTTTATCTTAGGCTCATTGTATTATGAAGGTGTTGGAACATTTCCCTATGGAGAATACTAAAGTTGTCAGCACACCTATACCTATTCCATTGTAGTTGACTAAGGATAAGATGTCTAAGTTACCTTATTCTTTAGCTATAGGAAGCTTAATGTATGTTGTGGTATGTATGAGACCATATATTGCACATTTAGTAGCAGTCGTTAGCTAATATATAAATCTAGGAGTCGAGCATTGGAATACAGTAAAATGGATTCTTAGATATTTGAGAGGAACATCCAATAAGTGTCTACATTTTGTGGGCTCTACTACTAATTTATAGGGATATGTTGACTAAGATTTTGCAAGTGATATTGATACTATGTGGAGTACTATACATTATGTAGTTACTGTTGGTGGTGCAACAGTGAGCTAGATTTCTTGGTCACAAAAGGTTAATATTTTATCCACTACATAGACATAGTATGTTACTGCTACAAAGCTAGACAAGGGGATAATATGGCTTACATCTTCCTAGAAGAATTGGAACATCCTTAGAAGGATAATTATTTTTTTATAGATAGCCAAACTGCTATTCATCTTGCAAAGAATTCATCTCTACATTCAAAGACAAAACACATATAGATACAATACCATTTCATTCAGTCTATTTTGGATGATGGATAGTTAAAAGTGAACAAGATATATACATAAAGATGACAATCTAGTGGATATTTATATAAACATAGTGACAAGGGAGAAGTTGAACTTTTTTTTAGCTTTGGTTGGTCTTCTAGAGTGAAGACAATAAAAGAACAATAGAGTCTAGGGTGGTTTGATTTTCTAGTGGGAGCTAAAGGTTTTAGTAGTACTATGATCAGTCTCCAAGTGGAAAACTATTGTGATGTGGAGCCTAATCAAACTCAGAGGTTTATTCAATGTAGTCTTCTCCCCATATTATTTCTATGGGGGTTTGGGGGCAGTGCCTTGAAGAAGGGGTCAAGGGACAATGCCCCAAAGACAGGCCCTTGAGGGGTCTTCAAGTAGCACCCCAAGTGCTCTCTAGTTACAATATAGGATTGGGTCGAGGGGTAACTCCTCCATGGGGATTTTGGGGGGCAATGCCCAAGAAGCCAAAAATTACCTGATATTGTGAAAGCTGTCAGCTATAATTTTCCTATTCGATGACTTATTCTAGCCTTAATTGTAAGCAAAATATGCTTGTATAAAAAGGCTTAGGGTTAGGGATCTCATAATTGAATGGTGATATTGTAGCTCCTTATAGTGGTATTGAGTTGTAATGGATTACTGATTATAATCACTAGATAATAATAATATTAGACTTTTTGTTGGTGGATGTAGCCCATAAATTTTGTAAACCATGTCAAATATGGGTGTCTTGTGTTCTCTTCTCTACGATCTATTATTTTATGATATTGTCTATATATTCATGTAATTATTATTTTTGTTTGAGGTTAATCCTAATAGATACACTAGAGAAAGACCAATCAGAAGTAGCACTTCCTCCCCTATCACATTTCTAACATGTCATTTAAAAATAATACAATCAATATTAAATAAATTCTGAAGATCTTGATCTAAATAATGTTGTATCAAGGGGTCAAGACTATCTAGGATTGGGGAATAAACCTAAGGTTGAAAGGCAAGTATTCCATCTAGTGACACAAGAAGACTAAAGACCCTTCATACTCACTTTATTTGATGATTCTAGTAGTACTCAAAAAATGAGTGTCATCATTGACCTAAGTATGAAGCCTCCCATCTATCTATTATGAACTCATATGAAAATAACCTACTGCCACATTCCCAAAGTGTTGATATAAATCCACATGAACCCACATTGACAAGAATGATTTCTTACATTACTATTTGCAAATAAATCCACTTTTATGGGATGTAAATCAATATATAATCTCCACTAGCCAGTGACTAATTAGTTGACCAAACCTTCTTTTTGTTAATTAAATTTTGAATTGTGGAAAATGAATAATTTGAGAAATGTAGTCTAATAGATAGACCCTTCCATCTCCACTGTATCCATTGCTTTGGAAAGTTAAGAACACTATGATGTCATTAAGGAAATAATAGTAAAACATATCTAGTTTCAAAAAGTGCACTCTTGTCATAGTTTCTCAAAATTATAAGAGATAACTCTCAAATCTTTTTTAGTCTCTCTACATATCGCCACATCATTTCCCAATCCAAGATGACATAAAAATCCATCTAATTTGATCTTTATTAGAATCTAGTTATATGATTTTAAAAAATTCTTATCGTAACCATTACTCCAAATACCACTCATGTATAATCTTTAAAGGATAAAGCTTATCCAAAAATACAAGCCTAATCTCACCATAATTAGTAATACCATGAGGATAAACTAGATAGTTGATAACAATAATCATATTCAATGACTAACTATTTTATTTTATAGTTTAACTCATGGATTTTGATATCAAAAAAAATAATTATTACTTTCAAAATTAAATAACTCCTAAATTTTGACAAATCCATTTTATTTTATCTTTTGAACCAATGAGTGTTTTCCCTAAATCAATTTGCATTATTTGTTAAGTAGTCAGCCACCAATTTTCCCTCTTTTGTAGGAATTCAATACAACACAAAGGAAAAATTTATACAAAAGCCATCAACAATGTTGAAGTGTGTAATTCATTTATAATTTATACATTATCTTTTTTGAAGAGCTTTTATGAGTAACTAAGAAGCCTCCTCAATGTGAAGGCATTCAACATTAAGAGATAGGGAAAATATTTATTCTACCATTTCTTCCACTTGATTGTTTGATTATATAGGTTGGTGTATAGCCTTAGAAACCACTAATTATTTCTATAAATATCTCTATTAAAAATTTTAGCACTCAAAACTCAAGGGTTTCCATGAGAAGGTACATAAAAATTGAACTCATGTAAATTTGGTGCTGTCTTTTCTTCCCATTTTGACCTTCTTTCTATTGATTCTAACCATTGAAACCTACATATGATCCATTGAGAATTTTATGTTTACCCATTATTTTATTGTGTTATTACCCCACGAGGAAAACTAAAATTTATATCCCATGTGTTGCTCAAGATATGAATTAACTCATTCATGTATTGATGATGCAATATTCTTTTTGACCATCTCTAACACTGATTCTTGTTTGTGAAAAATATGCTTATTACATTCCCACCATTCCATCTAAATTACTATAGAAGGAATGGTATTCCTCAATATTGAAAGAATTTATCCTAAATATAGTGTTGGTGATGATTAGAGGAGATCCCATAGTCTGAAAGGAAAGAGGAAACAATAGTGTAGTTTTGTCACTGCAAAATAGAAAAAGTTCAATGCAAATGAACATTGCACAAACAAATGATCCACAATTTCAAAATCATTAGAGTAATTCATGTTCTGTGAATCACTATTTAGATAATTTATATGTGCATCTTTATGTTATTCCTTAATTGAATAGGACCCTGATGGAGATGGAACCAAAATTCATTTATCATGCTTTCTTAAACATATTCCTCTCTCTAAAAGAAATCCTAAAAAAATGCTTTTTAAGATCACCTATGGCCAATGTTGTTGGGTCCTCAAAAATTACTTTTCCTTACATTAAATGAACAATATCTATATATTGCACTAGTTTTGACCCTTGACTATCTATAATGGCTTCATATAGATCATCAAAGTCCTGCATAGTATATAGTGGGATGTATTCAATCCATGAGTCTAACCAAAATAAGACATCCTCCCCTTTTAAAAAGTATAAACCTTTGGCAAATCCAACATTATTTTAGGGGAAAATTAATTTTTCTATTGGTGTTTTATTTTTCCAAAGTAAGAAATTTTCTAAATTTATTTGAATTGTATTTAAATTCCATAAAATCTTTGAAAAAATTAGATTATTGAAGAAAATTGACCTCATAGGACCATAAGTAAGCATACCTCTAAACTATTATTCTATTCTATTTTTTATCCTAATTAATTATTGGACTTGAAGGATAAATAGAGCCCATATTTGTCGCTAAAATTTCCCTCCAAATTATTGAATTTGGGTTTGGGGGAAACACCCTTAAGATGGGACCAAGGGGTAGTGCCCCTTCTAGGGGTTTTCAAGGGAAGCAACCCTGAAAGCTCAAATGACATTTAATATTTTATTAAGGTTTCCTAACTCAATATTATATCATATGATATATAGAAACCCTACTTTTATAACCATTGGATGGTCCTTAATGAATGACCCAAATCCTATTTTATGACAAAGCTTTGAAGGACACTAAGCTTTAGAGATAGTTCCCAAAATAATGACATAGGTCTACAGTAAAATCTATTTTAGGAAAAAGTAAGAAAGGATAAAAAGCTTTAAGGAAACTCTCTAGAATAAAGATATGTGTCAAATATATGTACCTAACTAGTAACCTAACTTAAATTTATACTACACAATGATGAATATAACTTACGTTTACAAAAATCCTTGGAAATTATAAGAAAAAATGTTTAATGTGCTATGCAAAAAGATTATATTCAATAAAAAAGGAAATCACTATAATGAAAATAATTTTGTACCATTATTGGTGATTGGTTGAAGTATGAGACCCAATTTTTATAATGTGTGGGCAACAAGACCACCTCAAAAGTGCAAAATTTTTCACCAAATTTGGTGTCCTTGATGAGTGAAACACTCAAATTAGGAAAATTCAACCACTAAAGTTATCGCTTTACCTATTTTGAACTTCCCATAAAATATATTGTTTGATGAGTCCCTTGTAGCCATTAGGAGATTCCACATTTTAGATCCCTTTGGAGGATTGGAAATTGAAAGGATTCTTGCACAAACATCATAATCTAGATATTTAGCATGCATCAACTTGCACCATAGAAAAAATGGTACTATATCATGGCCATAAATATTTTTCTCCATATATAGTGTTATGATGGTAGAGACATGGATTCAAGATCCCCCAATGCATTTATCAATAAAAAAACCTTTAATAGACATTGGAGGAATCATTCTCTTACTATTCATATTATTTTTCTAATTATTTTCTTGATCTATTTGATGACTAATTTTTGTACTTGAGGAAATCCAAAAAATAGTTAGGGATGAGCACAAGAACATTTTTAACCATAGTTATTCTACTTGCAAATGATAACCATCTTTCTTTCCAATTTGGTACTCTAGATTCTAGTCTTTTGATTATGTATTTCCAATATTTTTTTTGACTTATACCTTGAAATAATGGGATTCCCAAGTAGGAACTACAAAGTCAAGCCTTAGAAAATTGTAATATAATTAATATCTAGTTTTTAACAAGAGATCTAGTATTAAATATAAATATTGATGACTTATGAGGATTAATATTTTGATTAGACACCGTGTCATATTTGCATAGTTGACACCTTCTTTACATTATTGATTTCTTAGGTTGAATCATCAAAACACAATAATATATCATCTTTGAAAAGAGAGTGAGTATAGGAGAAATCTATTTGTGAAATAGAGACACCTTTACATATGCCTAAGTAACATTTCTGTGAAGTATTTATACTTAATGCCTCAACCATGATAATAAATATGAAAGGAGATAATTGGTCTCATTGTCTCACTCCTTGGGTTGCATTGAAAGAGACACTTGGTATACCAAATTGATTAATACTGAGAAGTGTGAACCTTTCAGTATGTTCATAATCCACTCACAACATTTATGGGAGGGGCAAGACTTGAGTATTATTTTGTTTGGAAAAATCCAACTAACTTTGTAATATGCCCATAGAATATCTAATTAAATAAAACAATCATTGATATTATGGTTTTTGATGGAATACAATATTTCATGGGTAGATGTAGTAGCATCATAATTTTCTCTACGTCATACAAAACTGCCCTATTATGAACAAATGAGTTTTGTAATCAAGACTTGTATTCTAAGATAAATGACTTTTTTAAAGATTTTGTAAATAGTATTACAAAGCCTAATCAGGTGAAAATCTTCAAAAGTATTGGATTGCTTGATCTTAGCTATTTGAGAAATGCCCATTTCATTGAAGTGTGATAACATTATACTACTTTTCCTTTACTCCTACAATTCAAGGAGAAGGTGAAAGACATTGAAAAACAATGAAGTCCCATATTTTTTTAAAGTTAAAACACCACTGTTTTTGAATTTCTTCCAATTAAAATTCTTTCAATAATATTGTTTTATCTTCTTGTGATACAATATTTGATATGTGAGTGAGAATATCCTTGTGTTCCATAGCTGATTTAGATTTTTCTTTTGATGTGGGGGGCATGCATAGGATCATGGTGTGCCAAAAAAGTAGCAATGTGAAAAAGTGTAGTTTTAAAACATCCAAAAGTGTTTCATAATCTACTTTGACTTTTTACCACCCTTGCTAATACCAAGACAAAAAGGTTGGGCCAAATCTTATCTGGTATTTGATCCATTATCGAGTATCTAATATAATATCAAGCATCTAATATAAGATCAAATTCCTAAATGTGAGAATATAATTTATTTATTTTTAAAATGAGAGAAAAATAGGTGTTTGCAACATTAGCATTTTGTTTCCTTCTATTTTGGGTATGATATCAAAGAATGGGTATATGATATAAGTAACTAATATTTTTTTATGATTTTGAATGAATTTGGTTTAAAACTAGGTACTTTTAAATAGAAATTGTTGAAAATAAGTTTTCATATTAGAAATTGTCAAAAATTAGGTTTATTTAATAGAAATTTTGTTTTACAATTTAATAGGTATGGCTGATCCGAACGATGAGACTAAACCATGAAATAATGTTAATCAAAATCCTCCACCAAACAATCTAGTACCCCTGCAAAAAAATTTACCAAATGATCTCCTACCACCTCAAAACCCTCCTCCAATTAAAGATTTGATAGAATAAAATCTCACTAAATGGAATGGTTTTCAAACCACATATAACACTATACATGTATTGGCTCCCATGTTATCCATGTTAAACACCATATTGGATAATATTCAAATACTTGCTGATGAAAAAAATGTTGCTCTTCACTGGCATGAAAAAATGCATGCCATTTTTTATGATGGATTTGATTACAATGAGGCTGTAGCCATAAACATAACTAAAGATTATATGATTATCCTTTTTGAAAATCCAAAAACTAGTAAAAAAGTAGACCAAAAAAGGTCCAAATTATCAATTAAGTGGTGCAGAAATGAGACTATGTGTGTGAACATTTGGGATTGTTGGAGGATAGTTTTTGACAAATTTTCATGAAAAAATTTAGAGGTGTCATTCTATTGCATTAGAAACTTGTATGCTTAATTTGTGTTATGCTTCAAGGTGAATTACTGGAGCATGAGGCCCAACATGGGTGTAGGAGGAGGAGCTCCTCAAGCTAGATTATTTTCCCAATGGAAGAAAGATGGCACTCTTGTCCCCCCTACTAATGTCTCCCCCCATCCTCTAGTACAACATCCTTATATAATTGCATCCTTATCAAAAATTATTAGAGCCATCCATAGATTGAGTAGCCTAATTATATTTTTGGCTAGGTTGATGTTTCCTTTCGATGTTGATGATGCTATCATGAGTTCATCATCAATGAGATCATCACATTTTTGTGTTCCCCATAGTTGCATAACATGCAACAATATTTTCCCAGGTCCCATATGTGATATTTCTGAGTATCAATTTTTATTTGAGGAGGATAATACACTAGGTGTGCCTATAGAGACTACACACCTTGATGTGAGAGAGGAGGGGCATGTAGATGCATGGGATATTTTTGTGTCAGTGCATGCATACATTTTTTTGTTAAGACATATGTGATTTAAAATAGAGGAATTCAAACCCATAGTGACTTATACATTTATGTGAAATTCATTCATGTTTAGTTGATAACTAATGAGGTGCTCAGATAGGTTGAAGATTTCATGCTCTTAGTTATTTCATTAGGGCTTAAGACATCTAGAGTACATCATGTATTAGTGGGGGGCAGAGTGTAGGGGGTGAGGCACAACCCATAAAAAAGGGAAAGGTAATTAGGTTCTTTTAAAGTGATTAAATGTCAATACATTCTTTGAAATTTTTTGTGCTAATTAAATTTAATTACATTCTTTATTATACAGGGTGTGGCTACTGGTGATGAGTCAAGGTAGATTTGGCATCATAAACCCTCTAGAATTTCCATTCATAGTGAGAGCCCCATCACATGTATAACTATCATTTTTTTGTTATTTTCCTTGTTTGCATAAATAGATTCAAAATTTATTTTGATGATATTAACATCTAGGCTTTTGTATCTCATAGGAAACACCTAGTGCTCAAGAGGTTCGACATCACAATTTCGTATCTTTGCTAACATAGTCATTATATCTAAAGGAGAAGTCAATATAGGTATGTTTTAGGAAAAATTCTTTATTATATGTTATAAATTTAGTATTCTCTGAATTATAATGCTATAGTTTAAGTTGTAGATCCATTTGACAAATATATTTGAACATATATATTCCACAACCAACTAGGTTCCAGAAATCTTGACATATGAGAGAACTCTTTACTATTGTAGGAGGTCAATAGGAGAGATGTTTATGATGAAAGTTTAATACTATAAATCTTCATTAAAAAAGGTGCTTTATGGATTTGATTAATTCAATGATAGATATATAGAATCATATAAATTTAATAGTTTAACTTTGGGTTTTCCTTTTTTGTCTATGTAGGAGGCATTTGATCCACCTAGTTTAGCCAAGAGGTTGTATTTTGTGATCCACCATAGCATAGGATAGTTTATTTGTCACAAGATATGTGATGAGACATTCTGAGATGACATCCAGAAAATTGTATACATAAACATTGATATTATACAAATTTTGATGCCATGATCAAAAACATTTTATATATGGATCTAGTATTTTGATATATATTTGTGTTATTTGTCTATGGATACATGAAATTTGATATATATTTACACAATTTTTCTATGGATACATGTATTTTGATATATATATATATATTTTTTAATTATGTATAGAAGGATATACACTACACATTTTGCAATCGAAAAAGATCATTGTGTCAAATCCAAATAGAATTTGATCTCTCTAAAATGAGATAGATTATTGTAGACCTCAACATAGCCATCCTATAGGATTTGACATTTCAGCAATAGCCTCCACAAGCTCTAAGTTATGAGTCTGAGAATATCAACCCCCAAACACACTTAGAGCACTTTAGAGACTCTTTGATATGGGGTAGCTACAAATGTTGGAGGCTATTCATGGCTAGAATAAGGGTGTTATTACGGTTGATCCACTTATTTAGAGCTTATGGCACTAATGATCAATGCCAATATTGGTTATTTCAAAGTAAAGTAGTGATGCACCAATGATTTGAGGCACATTGAATGTTTTGGCATTAAGCAAGATCATAGTCCCGAATCCAAATAGATTGTGATCTCTTTGAAATGGGATATGTTATTGTAGACTTCAACATCATTTTCATACAAAATTTAACATTTAAACTGATATACCACACAAGCTTCAAGATAAAACCCTCATAAGATCAACCTCGAAACATACTTAGAGCATCTTGGAGACTCTTTGGTATGAGGTGGTTGTGAATGTTGTAGGCTATCCATGACCAAAACAAGGTTGTCACTAGGGTTCACCTACCCATCTAGAGCTAATAACATTAATTATTTGATTCCAAGATTAATGGTTTCAAAGTTATGCAGTGATGCACCAATGAACTAAGGCACACTACAAGTTAGCATAGAGCAAGATCATTGTGTGATATCTAAATGGAATGTGATATCTCCAAAATAAAATAGGTTATTGTATACCTTAACATGACCATTTTCTAGGATTTGACATTTTACCAATGGCCCATATGAGATCTGAGTTATGATCCATGGAAGATTGACCTCAAAACACAACACACTTAGAGCACCTTAGAGACTCTTTGGTACAGGGTGACCACAAATGATTTGATGCCAATATTAACACTTTCAAAGTTACGCAGTGATGAACCAATGAACTCAGGTACAATACAAGGTTTTGTATTGAGCAAGATTTTTGTTCCAAATCCAAATGGAATATAATCTTTCTAAAATGAGATAGCTTATTGTGGACCTCAACACCATCATCCTATAGCATTTGAAATTTCATCGATATCCCCCATGAGCTCTGAGTTATAACCCTCAAAAGATTGACCACCAAACACACTGGGAGCAGTACCTGCTAATATTGGAGGCTCTTTGTAGACAAAGAAAGGCTATCACTAATGTTAAACTACACATCTAGAGCTAATGGAACTGACGATGCAATTCCATGATCAATGGTTTTAAAGTTACAAAGTGATGCACCAATGAACTAAGGTATAGTACAAGTTTTGACATCAAAAAAGATCACTATGCCAAATCCATATGGAATGTGATATATCCAAAATGAGATATTTTATTGTATACCTTGACATCACCATCTTGTAGAATTTTATGTTTCACTGATATCCCCACAAGCTCTAAGTTACAATCCTCAAAAGATCTACCTCCAAATCCATGCAGTGTATCTTCAAGACTCTTTGGTATGGGGTTGCCAAAATGTTGTAAGATCTATAAGGATAGAACAAGGGTGTCACTATGGTTAGTATTAACTAAAAGTATTATTTCATAGCTCCCTCAAGTTTTTGGCATTAAGAATAGTGCATGTTTGGAATTAGTGTTAAGTAAAATCATCCTTTGTTATGTCCCTACACATTAATTTTGTTAAGTAAAAATATCCTTGTTTCTTATATTAAATGAACAAGTTTACATTTACAATATTCCAAATGTTTCATCATTATTACATCAACACAAAACTACAAAAAATTGTAGCGTCAAAAATCATAGTATAAAAAATATAATAGTTTTTTCTTTATTCTACAATAAAAAATTATAAAATTAGATTTATGTCAACATGACATGCAAACAATAGACTAGGTATCTCTATGTGTATCCTAAACAACCAATTAAAAATATGAGAATTCTTGAATTTACCTATACAATTATCTAACCAAATGATATGTGTATCCATAGTAATGTCATGCTCCTATAAGAAATCAAAATAATTCTGAAAACAATATTCCACAAAGTCATGAGAGTGAGATCTATCATCACTTATGTAAAAATGGTACTCTCTAAAAATATTTTGATTATATTCCACACTATTAGGGGCATGTTTATATGTTATGTGGACCAAAAAGCAATATGAACAAGAAGTTGTAATACTAAGATTGCATTTCATTTTGGGGCTGCAATGTGTACTTCTCATCAAAGTCAACACCTAATATAATAGTGCCAATGGGAAAAGTTTCCTTACACATTCTAATTGTTTATCCAACTACTAAGACCTGTGACTATTCCTTGCACAGTTGTAGAAAATATTTTCCTTGAAATCGGAAATAAAACTAGCCTCACTAATTTATTTTGTAATCAATTCACATCTAGAGTCCTCACCTGCACTCTTCAATGTGTATTTCATCATTTTATATGACATATTTTTTAATATTGTCCTTCCAAGATCTTGTTCAAATCCCTCATGGAAACATGTGTCAAACTTGGATAAGGCACCATATTCTAAACACTTCTCATTTAAGAAAGCATTTCTATAAAAGTAACAACCATCAACTCTAGGACATAAAAATTGATGTAGCAAGTCTCTTGATGATTTTGGAAGCCCACTAACACCATAGTTCTCGAACATTTCATTACAATGCAAAATAGAACAAATGAAGTGTAATAGTTCATGGTGCATAGAAAAATCCACATGATATTTGAAATAACATGTATTTCAAATCTTAAGTGGTACACAATAAAATGGCTTCAAGGATTCAAAATCCCTTTATGAAATATGAAATCTTGAATGATTGTCTCTAAATTCTTTGAACAACATAGTTTGACTTACATCCAAATAATTTTTAGGATGTGGCCTGCAGTCTCTAATGCAAATTCTCAACATCAACATGTCTTTAGTATTAGGTGAGACACTTGAGTTAGAGTTCAAATCTATGTAATTTCTTGCTTTACATCATCGGTTATCTTCTTATCAAAATGTGGAAGTCTCCCAACAAAAGCCCATGCATAATTTTGAAGAAGATCATCAATTATCTCTTGGCTAGTAACTCTTATTCTCAAAGTAGTACAATTTAGGTTCAAGTCAATATACATTTGTCTCATATATCTACCCTTTCTCAAATGATCACTTACCAAATAAGTTGTAATAATCCTTTGAGTAGCTCTCTTGTCCTTCTCCCTGCTTTTTTTCCCAATGCTATTAAGAGCACTGAACAACTTCTTCACAGTAATGGAATTTCTTTCCATTTTCTTATGGACATGAATCTTAAATTTGGAAAGCATAGGTATTATATTTTGAATATTTAATAAGTGCATAAAAATTTAACATTGCTCCAGCATTGTCTTGATGCAAAAAAAACCTTATATAGTCTTGAAGCTCATAATCGAATGGTTCTTTGTGATTTTTTCCCTTCCAAATTACTAATAATTCTTTCATCAATTTCAATTATCTATTTTGGTAATTTAGGACCTTAATTTCAATTATAATTTTGAGATATGTAATGTTCCTATGCATATTCATTTTTGACATGGTCAATCATGGAATTTGTATTATGAAATGGTAAATTTTCATTCTCCACATTTTTGAATCCGGGCATTATCATTATCAAATGGTATATTTTCATTCTCCAACTGAGCACATTAATTTTCAAACTCTATGACATAACTTTGATCAATACATTATCAACTTGATTAACATTTAACATACCTTGTCTCTTCCTTCGGCGATTTACCCTGTCTCTTTTCCTATATGTTGCAATTTCTGCATTCGATGCCTTCCTTTTACATTTAACCTTTTGGCGACTATTGTTTCCATTCAAAAAACAATACTAGACACCCAATCAAATATTGTAGAAACCTTTTCAAATAGTGCATCCCAAAAAACCTTTTCTCTCCAAACCCATTAACATGCCAAAAGAATTTGAATGTTGGGTCGACAACAACAAGGAATATTTTAGAAAAATTTTCATTGTAAGAAGATTTGGGTAGCCAATCCCTTATCGTGTATCCCATTCAAGTTTGAATATCCAATATGATATCAGGTACCCAAAATTTGGAAGGAAGTGAATTGGGAAAGTGTGGGAAATCGATTAGCATTCTATATTGTTATATATTAGTATATACAATCAATTATTCTATAATATTATAATATATTATTATTATTATTACTATATAATATAACTTGATATATTATTTTTATTATTCTATAATATAGTAATATATTATTATTCTAATATAATATGGTAATGTATTATTATTATTATAAAGAAATGAAATTGATCATATGGGTCAAATGGGGTTGTAGGCTAACCAATTACCCCACTCAACACATTGCATCATGATAAGTGTCCTTAGGGGTCCTAAGATCCCTAGGGACATATGGTAATCAATCATATGGGTAAAATGGGGTTGTAGGATATCCTACAACCCTATTTGACCCATTGCATCATGACATGTATCCCTAGGGGTCCTAGGACCCTAGTAATATATGGTAATAAATCAAACAGGTCGAATGGGGTTGTAGCCTAACCTACATCCCCATTTGACCCATAACATCAAAACTTGTGTCCAAAGGGATCCTAGGACCCCTAGAGACATACGGTAATAGATCATATGGGTTGAATGGGGTTATAGGCTAACCCAAGAACCCATTCAACCCATTCCATCATGACATGTGTTCTTATGGGTCCTAGGACCCCTAGGGACATAATGTAATAGATTATATGGGTTGAATGGGGTTGAAGTCTAACCTACAACTCAATTCAACCAATTGTATCATGGCATTTCCCTTTAGAGGTCCTTGGACCCCTAGGGACAAATGGTACTTCAGCATATGGGTCTAATCTATGACCCCATTTGAACCATTGTATCATAATATGTGTCCCTAGGGTCCTAGAACCACTAGGGACATATAGTTATTGATCATATGGGTCCTATGGGGTTGTATCCTAACCTACAACCCCATTTGACCCATTACATGGTGACATGTGTGCCTAGGGGTCCTAGGACCCCTAGTGACATACTGTAATTGATCATAGGGGTTGAATGGGGCAATGGGCTAAACTACAACCCCATTTAAGTAATTGTATCACAACATATATCCCTAGGGAACCTAGGAGACATAGAAAAATATGGTAATCAATAATATGGTTTAAATGGCATTATAGGGTAACCTACAACCCCATTTGACCCATTGTATTTTGATATATCTGCCTATGGGTCCTATCACCACTACGGACATAAGGTAATCAATGATATGGGTTGAATGGTGCCATAGGTTAATTTATGACCCCATTTGACCAATTGCATTGTGAAAATTTTTCTTAGGGATCCTAGGACACCTAAGGGCATACACTAATTGATTATATGGGTTTATTGGGGTTGTAGAGTAACATATGACCTCATTTGACCTATTGCATCACGACATGCATCCTTATGGGTCTAGGATATTGAGGACCAATGGTAATTGGTCATATGGGTTATATCGAATCATATGCCAACCTATGACCCCACTCAACCCATTGCATCATGATAGGACATACAATATCTGATCATATGGGTTGAATTGGGCCATAGGCTAACCTATGACCCCATTTGACCCATTGCATGATGACATATGTCCCGAGGGATCTTAGGACCTCTAGGGGCATATGGTAGTTGATCATATTGGTCAAATGGGTTTGAAGGCTAACTTATGACCCAATCCAAGCCATTTCATCATGACATGTATACCTAGGATCCTAGGGCACCTAAGGACAACTGGTAATTAATCATGTCAGTCGAATGGGGTTGTATGCTAACCTATGACCCCATTAGACCCATTACATCACGATATGTGTCCATAGGGGTTCTAGGACCCTAAGACATATGGTAATCAATCATATGGGTCCAATGAGGTTGTAGGTTAATCTATGACACCATTCGACCAATTGCATCATGATGTGTTCATAGGTTTCCTAGGACCCCTAGGAACATATGCTAATCTATCATATGGGTTAAATTGGGTTATAAGCTAACTTAAGACCCCATTCAACCCATGACATAATTACATGTGTCCCTAGGGGTTCTAGGACCTCTAAGAACATATGATAATCAATCATATGGATTGAATGAGATCATAGTATAACCTATGATCCCATTAGACTCATTCCATATTGAAAGATGTTATTAGGGGTCCTATGACCCCTAGGAAGATATGGTAATCAATAATATACGTTGAATCTAGTCATAGGCTAACCTACGAGCCTATTCGACCCTTTTTATCATGACATCTATTTGTTGGGGTCCTACGACCCATAGTGACATATGGTAATTGATCATATGTGTTGAACAAGGTCATAAGATAACCTAAGACCCCATTTGAGCCATTGCATTGTGGCATGTGTCCTTTGGGTTGTAACCTCTAGAGACACATAGTAATCAATAATATGGATCAAATGGTTTTGTAGCCCAACCTACAACCCCATTTAACACATTGCATCATGATATTTATCCCTATGAGGCGTAGGACCCCTAGGCAAAAATGATAATCAATCATATGGATTTAATCTATGACCCCATTTGACCTAATTCATCATTACATGTGTTCCTTGAGGTCATAAGACCCTTACAAAAATATGATAATTGGTCATATGGTTCTAATGGGGTTTTAGACTAACCTATAGCCCAATTCAACATATTACATTGTGACATGTGACCCTAGGGGTCTTATGACCTCTAGTGACATACAATAATTGATCATATGGGTTGAATGGTTTCATGGGCTAACCTACAACCTCATTTGACACATTACATCATTACATGTGTCCCTAGGGATCCTAAGACCTCTATGGACATATGATAATTGATTATATACAATGAATGGGGTCATATGAAAACCTATGACCTTATCCAACCCATTTCATTGTAACTTGTGTCTCTAGGGTCCTAGGACCCCTAGGGTCATATAGCAATTGATTGTATTGGTCAAATGGGGTTGTAGGATAGCCGACGACCCCTCAGTCAACTTATTGAATCCCTGCATGTGTTCCTCAAGGTCATAAGGTAATTGATCATATGGGTTGAATGGGGTTTTTAGCTAACCTACAACCCCTTCAACCCATTGCATCGTGATATGTGTCCTTAGGGACATATAGTGATCGATCATATGAGTGGAAAGTGTTTTTAATCTAACCTATGACCGCATTCAATCCATTGCATCTTGGAATGTATCCCTAGGGTTCCTATAACCCCTTGGGACATATGGTAATCAATCATATGGGTTGAAAGGAACCACAACATTTGGGGTCAAATTGCAATGATAATTTACTATGGTGATGTAATTTGTGGTGATTTTCTTGGTTTTTTTTGTAACTATCCCCAACTTTTTTGTAATAAATATGTTGGTGTCCTAACTATGACACTAGTATGAGTATAAATAGAAAAAAGAAAATATGACATTAATCATTCCACATTTTTTTTTGGAGAGGTTCTCATGAAAGAGGGTGGATAGCTCTGAATAAGGGTGGAGAGTTTGGACATTGTCATGCCCTTATGATCAATGAATTTTTTTTCTATGATCTTTTCATTTTGTTTCCCTACCCTTGCTCTACGATTTTATTGTTATGATCTCTACATTTCATTATTGTACCTTTTCTCTGCAATTTCATTTTTGTGGCCTTCCTATATGATTTTGTCTCCATGTCAAGCCCTTGTGATCTCCATACCCTTGTTCTATAATTTTGTTTCATTTTCATGCCCTTTCTCTATCATTTCATTTTCATACCCTTTCTCTATGCTTTTCTTCAAGGGCTATGTAAATGTTTGTCTCTTCTCCTTCTAAACATGAATATCGTAGAGATCTTTTTTAAGGTTCTTGTTACATCTTTACACAATATAAAATTCATCCAACTACATACATATTCTAGAATCCAAATAATTAAATAATTAAACTCACTTAACCTATGCTAATTGACTTAGCTCAAGATCCTACATAAAAATAACGAAGACTAGGAAAATAGGGAAAATGTTGCAAGAAATGTTAAAAAAATATATCATAGAAGATATTTTTAGAAACAAACTAGCCATAACACATTTAAATGGTTCTAGTTGCTAATTAGTTGGGTTGATTACAAATTCCTGTAGAATTGTTATCAAATTAGGTAAAGTAAAATAAACAATTAGTTGCTCTTAGTTAGTAGGATCAAATACAATTTTGCAAGGTGATAAAATTACATATGCAAGGAATTGAAAAATAACTTTAGTGAAGAGTTGAGTGTAAGGAGTTGAAGAAGCAAGTTTTACTTTTGTGTAAATTCTATAATCACAATGCTCATTCCCTTGGAGAAGGCCCTTCCATAATGGCATTACCTCTAAACCATGAAAAGGATGTTGAAGTGGTTCCCAACCTTGAAACACTCTTATACAAATTTGATACTTGGGATCATCAGAGGGAGATTGTGCCAATACTTGGAATACTTTTATAAGAAAAATGCAGATGTATTACATGAAAAATTGCATAACTTGTAGTCCTCTCAATATTTAGATAGTAAATTCTCAAAGACACTAGCAAGTAATTAAAATGTCATAGCACTGACCATAACAGTTTCTTAGATTCTATCCAATGGCTTCCATAATATCCTCTATGTTGTCTAGTTGTTGTTTCTACCATGTAGTCTCTTTCTAAAGTCACTTCTTCTCGATCTCCTTCTAAAGCGACTCCTCCTTCACTCTTGTGCCTTAAATTGTGATTACCAAACTTATTCAAATATCTTCCTCTACCATATTAAAAATCAACTTCACATTGTATTGGAACTTTGGCATATGTGTTTGATCATTGATAGCTTTCATTTCAACATTCAATTTTTAAAGATTGGTCAACACCCTCACTTGTTGACCTCTCATTTCAAGCACTTTCTATATTGTTTCAACACCATGTTTTTTCTTCTAAGATAATAGTTCTTAAAGTACATATTCTTCTTAAACATTAATTTTTTTAAACAATTGTAAATAATTTGCATGTGTGTGTGTGTGTGTGTGTGTGTGTGTGTGTGTGTGTGTGTGTGTGTATTTATGTACGTACATACATATGTATGTATCTATATCTATATATGCATACATATACACATATTTTTGTGTCTATGTATGTATGTACATATATATAGAGAGATCTTGGGTATGTGTAGGATCATGGTGTGCAAAAAAGTGGCAATCTAAAAATATGTAGTTTTGAAATACCTCAATGAATTTTAAAATCTATTTCAACCATTTTCTCACCCATCCTGATAACAAACAAAAAATGAATACCTTTATAAGGCCTAGTATATCTTTGGATACCAACCCTACATGGTAAGCTTTAAAAATGTTCCAAAAAATGTGTTTTTCATCTGTTATTGTGTGTCTTTCTTTTACTTCAAATATGTATTTGATGAATTTTTCCCACCCAAATTTGATGAAATGGAAAGTGTTTTTTAAGAATGTTCTTAGCTTTCCATAAATGTAATGCCCATAAAATTATGAGTCTAGTAAGGAATTGTTACTTATTTTCTAATGGAGTTATGTATAAAGTGTTTATTGACACACTAATTGAAAAACAACTATAACTTTGAAATAGTACAACATTTTTAAATTCCAAAAAATACATCACATTCTATGCTTCTTCTACAATAAGGAAAGAAAACTAAAATTATATTTTGTAGAGTTTTTAATTACTTAAGGTGGTCAAACACAAGAGTTTTTTAATTCTGCAAATACTATAATATAAAATTCATAATTATTTTTTTTTTTAGAATAAAAAAACCCAAAAATATGCATCAAATTCGGCATGAGTCTACTTCTTATATCTAGAATTGTGTTAAAAAATATTATCATTTGATTTTGATTAAGGTGGTCAAACATACATCTACTTCTTATTTTTGTCCTGAACATTTTGTACTATTAGTTTAGAAACTCAATTCAATTTCCTAGAGATTATTTTTTCTGAACATTTTGATAGAAATTTCTTAAGAATTTTAAAATTACATGTCAAGTTGACATAACCTTGATTATCTAATTTTTCATTCACTTAAGGATATAGTTTAGTTGACCATGATCCTACACATACCCTCTTGTTGATTGGGGATTATGGATTATAAACCAAAAAGAAAAGAAAACATGACATTAATCATTCCTCATTTTTTTGATTAATTGTGGAGATTTGCACATGAAAGAGGGTGGAGAGCTCTAATTTTTGGTGGAGATTAGTGAAGATCTAAGATTATTTTGTCATTCCCTTGTGATCACTAAATTTCATTTTTGTGTTGTTCCCTTGTGATCTTTGTGTCCTTGTTCTATGATTTTATTCAAGGAGAGAAGAGGTACCTATGTGAATGTTTTTTTCTTTCTTCTAAACATGTATCTCTTGTTCATATATAATATCTTTGGTCATATCCAAGGATAATTGAGTATGATGATTGTATGAATATGTGAATGTATGTATGTATATCAATTCACTATTTGAATGGCTTTACCTGCATGCATACACACTTGTGTAGTATGTTTGCTAAATTAAATTAAGCAGTCATATCCTGAATTTACACAAGAAATTATCCTTGGATTCAATCAAGACTATTCATACCAAACTAAGTATGCTTAAATTTTAACTTACAGATTATATTATTTCTTGGTGATGGAGTAAAGATCTGATGCATAATATCATCTAAGTAATGATTAGATACATTCACATTAAGTCATTATAAGATTGAGAAGATGATCCATTTATGTTACATCATACTTGTTTAATTAAACATTTTTTTAACATAATCAATAATACTACAATTATACAGCTAAAACTAGTACTCTTGTTTATTTTATTTAATCATATACATTTAAGACGATTTTTTTCTTAAAAATAGATTGCATATTATTGTATTTAATAATGGTATGAGCTATATGTATGAGTGTAATTTATTAGTTGGATAAATCTGTATAACTACTACGTAGTTTGATAAATTAGTAATGATGGACAAAGTGTGGTAATTGAAAGACTAGATTTGAATTACTCAATTGCTCAATTTCTTGATTTCATATCTGACATAATTTTGATTATTTATAAGAGTATTATATGTTTCTTCATTGTTGCTAATATTTATGTTCATTCTAAATATGTACTCTTCCTTGTTTTTGCCACATTCTTTGACAACAATTTACCTTTCAATTGTTGTTAGGAACCAAGCTTCATAAAATTAACTTAATTAGCAAGGTATTAGAATTTCTTGAATTTATTGGCATAGTGCTAAGTGGAATCTATAAAAATTGCATTTCAATTATTTTTTTGGGACATAATTATATATTATTTCTTAATTTTGGATGTAGTAATGAGGGTTTTGACTTAGGCCATGGGAGAGGATTTGAGTTGTGAACATAAAATTGGAAACGTTCGAGCTAGAAACTACATCTAATCTTCTGTAAGTCTCTCTCCTCTAAAGAACTGATAAATAGAGCCATTATCATCATGAGTAGACACTCTCCTCAGATGAATTCAATCAAAACTATTCATGCCAAACTAAGTATGCAAAAATTTGTACTTACAGATTATATTATCTTTTAGTGATTGAGTAAAGATCAAATATAATTTTCCAAGGTGATAAAATTGCATATGTAGATGTATGTATGTATGTGTTTATATATGTATGTATGTATGCATGGATGTATGTATGCATACATTTATATATGTATATATGTATGTATGTAAATATATATCTCTGCACCTATGCATCTCTATATTTATTTGGCATGCCTTAGTGATCTCTATATAAGTATGTATGTACATATATATACATATGTATATGTATGTATGTAGACATGCATATATTTAAAGAAAAGCTTCTCTAATCACCTATTGTGTGAAATATAAAGAGATACATGTTTAGAAGGAAATTAAAAGAACATTTACGTAGGTACCTCCTCTCCCTTTGAAGAAAATAGTAGAAGACAGGTACAAAGATCACAAGGGCATGACAAAAAAGTCCTAGATCTCCACTAATCTCCACCAAGGACACATAAATGAAATGTAGAGATCAATAAGGTCATGAAAATAAAATTTAGTGATCACAAGGGAATGACAAAAAAATCTCTACCAACCTTTAGAGCTCAAATCTCTCCACAAACTTTCTGAGCTCTCCACCCTCTTTTCACACACATCACTTCACAATTAAAAAAATGGGGAATGATTTATATCATGGTTTTTTTAATATCTAAAATCATTTTCACATTGTGTTGTAACTATGGCATTGGTGTTTGATCCTTGATAGCTTTCATTTCAGTATTTCAGCCTTCAAGATTTCAAGTTTCTTCTTCATTATATGATTGGATTGTCAATGATTTCCTATAGTTCAATGACAATGTATCTCAACTAGTTGATCCAATAATGCAATCACCCATCTATCTCCAGATTATACAAGCACTTATTGTTTTATAAAATCTAGATATATACTATGACTTCAAAAGCCATGAACTTGAAGGCCGTCATGTGTACATCACACTTTAGGGAAAATTGGATATCATGTTCTTGTGCATTTTTTCAATTTAACTTCCTTCAAACTCAATTGAGGTGCACCCATGGAATTATTCAAGTGAAGCCCATTGCCCATGGAAGGTGAGGTTTGTTGTTGAGCATATGATGTTTTTTCTTGATACTATTGAAGTGCCTCAAATTGGTATTGCTTCCTCACCCTAAGATAGCTTAAATTCTCTCTAGCCTTAAGTTGTTCCACTATCATACCCTCTATATTTTGATTTGTCATTTCAAGGGCTACATTCAATTCACATCTTATCCTCTCACTAGCAAAAAGGTCAGGGTAAAATAGTCCTTTCCACCCTAACACTTTCTTACTTTGTTAAAATTAGGACTTGAACAAAGCCAATGATAAAAATCATGTTGACACTTTGGAAAAGATCTTACCTCCAACATTGCAACAACATGATAAATGTGAATAGCACATTCCCAAGCCATAACCTAGTTAAATCGGTGAAGTTTTTAATTACCTAGGTTGATAAGATATTCCTCTATAAGTATCATCAAATTAAGTAGAATAAAACTTAAAAATCAATTGTTCCCACCCACCATGATCAAATGCAAATTTCCAATGTGATAAAATTGCATATGCAGATGCATCACTAGCATGCCAAGCATGAAGCACATTCCAAAATTTATAATGAATGGTTGGATATAAAGTGTCCATATGTTGGCTCAACAATGGAAGCCACGGATGTAGTCATTCATGTATTGGAAAAGTCTCCCTATGAGGATCCCAAGTATCTACTATTCTTGTTAATTTGGGCATCACTATATGATCTAGAATGTTATTAAGTAATAAAGCTACTACTAACTTCTCCCATGCCTCGAGAAAATGTAGTATAGTTATAGGGTCCCATGGCTCCTAGGAAATTTTAGCATAGGTTCAAAGTATTAACTCCTTACACTCAACCCTTTATTTAAGTTATTCTCACTACCAAAAAGGAAGAGAAATGTAGATTCAATTCATATATTAGTACTATTTATGTATATGTATGTATGTACACACACACACACACACACACACACACACACACACACACACACACACACACACACACACACACACACACACACACACACACACACAGATACACACATATGTGTGTGCCTATGTATGTATGTATACGGAGAGAGATCTTGGCACAACAAAAAAAAAATGATCCAATTGCATACATATTCTAGAATCCAAATAATAAAACAATTAAACTCGCTCAACTTGTACGAACTAACTTACCTCAAGATCTTGTACAAAAATAGTGCTAACTAGAAAAAATAGGTAAAGTTCCTAGAAATTATATGAAAGCATATCATAGTAGGAGCAATCAATTGTTCCCAGCTAGTAGGATCAATTACAGTTTTCCAAGGTGATAAAATTGCATATTCAAATGTATGTATGTACATGTGTATATGTATGTATATATCTATATAAGTATGTATTTATATATGTATGTGTATATATATGTATGCACATATGTATGTATGTATGTATGTATATGTGTATGTATGTATGTATGTATGTATATGTGTATGTATGTATGTATGTGTATCGGTAGAAGCAAAAACCTCTGTCACCCTTTTGTAAAGAAAAAGACTAACAAAAGTATACTTGTTCACCTTCAATGACATAAAATTGGTATTATTATTTTGAATTTTTAAATGAAATAAACTAATGAAATGTGTAGAAATGGATGAGTTTTAGGATTATAATTTTTAATAATTATTTGAAATAAGAATTGATATATTTTTCTAATTTTTTTAGATAATTCTTTAGGTGTTGAAAAGTGTTGAAAATTAGGGGTCTAGTTCCCACCACAAAACTATATGAATATAAACTTATTTTCCTTTGATCTTAGGCTATGTTATAGATAACATATATATCTAGAACAATAAAAAATAAAAGTCAGCTTTAGAACTATATTTTCTCTATTATAAGGATTAAAATTTCAACTCACTTAAAATTGATAGTTTTCATCTGCTACCACATTTTTCAATAAAAACTCCATTCTAACTAGGAGAAAAAATAGACATTCTAGAAGAGGACTCTCTCCTCTAGAACGTCATATAATTTTTAGAATTTTTTGATATGATTTAATTTTTTTTTCTTTCTCAAAATCGACATCTTTTCAAGTGTTAAAATACATGATTGTAGAATTTTTTAATTTTAATATACTATATGTAATTAAAATACTATAAACTCTACATACGAATATTCTTGAATTTGAGCTTTATAAAATGGTGTTTATATGTTATTAAAAAAATATCATTAAAAAAGTAAGATTTATTGAAACACCACCTATCTAAAATAATTGTATTTCTTTAGTAATTGGATACAAACTAGTATAAAATATGCATTTAATAAACATTTCCAATTGGAAAAGTGTGAGACCATATATAACTTAGCGAGAATGAATTTATCTAGACCATATGTTTTAAAAAAATTGAATTTTAGATAGAAATACTCATATTCAGTCATTCTGATAAGTCGACCTTAAAGGTGACACAACTCTATATTTTAACCTTATATGTATATGTATATGTATATGTATATGTATATGTATATGTATATGTATATGTATATGTTTGTATATATATATGTATATACATATATACATATATATATATATATATACATACATATATATACATATATATATATGTACATATATATATATATACATATATATATATGTACATATATATATATATGTATATATATATATGTCTATATATACATACATACACATGCATATTTGTGTGTGTCTCTATGTATGTATATATACAGTGGCATCATGAGGATTGTTGAGATCACTGGAGATCTAAGATTTTGTTTCTATGCCCTTGTGATCATTGCATTTTGTTGTTATGCTCTTGTGATCTCTACATCGTGTTGTCCCTCCCTTGTGATCTCTATATATGTATTTAAGTATATATATGTGTATACACACACACACACATACATACATACATATATATATATATATAATATGTGTGTGTCTATGTATGTATGTATGTATATAAAAAAAGTGATCTTTCCACAATAGAAAAATAATAAAACTCACTCAACATGTAGCATGGCTACTGATGTAATGTAAAAACATATTGGTAAGTAATTTCCTCTTTTTAACTCATTTTTATGCATTTATTTAACTTTCAACTATTATTTCTCAGGCGCATTTGTAATATTGGATTTATTTTATGCAAAACATGGTGACAACATGTTGGAATTATAGATGAAGTAACTGAGAGGGGTTGGGGGGTGGTGGGTGGGGTGAATCAATTACCAGGAAAAAAAATCTACAGATCCCTTAGATGTCTTAAACAATTAGTTATTGTTGATACTCGATTAACACTATAAGACTTCTAAAACTTGGTAGGTTAACTTGTTACTAATCATCTAGAATTTATAATTATTAATATGCATGCAAGAGTAAATAAAATAAACTTTAGAGACACTAGATTTAACGTAGAAATCCAATATCAGAAAAACCACCAAGTAACTAGCTACCAATTTCCACTCTTCTGAAGTGAGCCCTGTTAGGAACCAACAATGTTAAAGGTTACACTACATAATATTAGGTGTTACCCTATTAGAGGATTTAATCACCCTATTAGGAGTGGCTTTGCTAGAGGTCTTTAGAACAATTCAACTAAATTGTCACCTTGTTAGAGGATTTACAAAAGGGTTGTTAAACCAACTCTGTTAAGAGATTTGAAATCACTGCTACAATGGTTAGAAAGTAATAATTAATTGACTTGAATAAGATGCAACTAAATTTTCTACTAATACATCTCCATTCTGCACTATTAGATCCTTATCAATCAAATATAGCTTTGCTGCTCCTCAATGATCTATGATCATCCTTCAAAATTTGCTCTCATAATAATCAGTCCTTCTTCTCATTCACATCACATCAAATCCATCACACACTTTGAATTTTCAACTTGACCTCTTATATATACCATTCAAATTATCAAGTTGGCTCATTCACAAGTTACATTTACCAATAAACCAATTATTAGTCAGCTACAAATATTACATTAAACAAATAAACTTTATTTCAAAAAATAATGGAATCCTTCACTAGCCAACCCTGCTCGGTAAATGTTACTTCTACAAATAATTTCCTAAGTTAACCATCTTAACAAGGTCAACACTGCAAAAGTTGCAAAATCCTTTGGCTATTGAGTTAACTTGGTAAGAACTAAATTTTCTTCACTGTCCATCAAAGCTTGGTTAGAACTATTTCCTGCACTATTTTCTCTTGATGATCGAGTGAGCTCGATAACAACTAAATTTCCTTTTCTAAACCTTGAAAGCTTGGTAACAACTATCTGTGCAAGGTAAAGCCTAAGAATGCTTGGTAGACATTGTAAACCTTCATTGCTAACCTTCTAGATTTGGTAAAATTTGTCTTTTGCCTTGCTGACCATCTAAGCTTGGTAGACTTTGATTGATAACTGATACAATATTTGTGTAACATCAGAGACAACACACAATTGAACAATTGTATTCAACAATCTCCCTCTTTGGCATTGATGGAAACACAACATGTCATAGCAGAATGAAATTTGAAAAAAAGTCCTTTTTGACAGAATACTTCTTCCTCTTATACAAAACTTCCTAAATATAGTAATCTCCCTCTTTCATAATAATCTCTTCCTCTTACACAAGCTCTCATTTTCTTGCAAATTTCAAAAAGATATGATAGTATACTCTCCCTCTTTGACAACACATGCCAAAGACAACATAAATCAAATGAATAGCATTGTACCTGATGTACTAATTCATATGCAATGTCTTCAACTAATAGATCTTCAATCATGTTCCTATTGACACATCACTAAAACTATATTTTAGTGAGCTTCAGATAGGGGAATGACCCCTAGCTTACCTCTTAGATACAAGAATGCATCCTTAGGTAAAGGCTTTTTGAATATGTTAGCAATTTGTTCCTTTGTATGCACATATTCCAATCTGATTTCTTTTTTGTGTACCAATTCTCTAACAAAATGATACTTTATAGTGATATGTTTGGTTTTTGAATGCATCACTAGATTCTTAGATATGTTTATTTCACTTGTGTTATCACAAAAAATAAAAACAGGTTCTTTGATTTCTTGCTTCATACCTTCCAATAATTGTTTGAACCATACAATGTTTGAGCAGTTTACTACTATTGCAACATATTCAGCCTCTGTTATGGACTAGGATGTAAAATTTTACTTTTTACTTGTCCAAGAAACCAACCTCTTTCCAAGAAAGAAAGCTCCTCCACTTGTACTCTTTTTTTCATCAACATTCTGATGAAGCAACATCTAGAGGTATAAGGGCAATCCTGTGTCACCCAAAAAAATGTACTTAAACTTAGTTTTTGTTTCATGTGTTTTCATTTTTGGATACCCATTTGGGTCAAATAAAGGTTTCAACTCTCACAGTTCCACTATCAGTGTTCTAGAATAGAGTATTTGAACACCTTAGGATACGTGTAAATGCCAAAAAAATAGGAGTATGTAATTGAGCCATCATTTTGGTGAACTAGGAGGTGTAAATTGGCCAGATGAATTTAATTATAATTTAGAGCCTTCCAGAAAAAGAATCAGGTCAAAAAGGCCCCATGGTTTGAAAGTAATCACAGTTTTTTGAGTTTGGAGACCTCCTAAGAATGCTTCAAAGTCAAGTTAGGGGCATTAAATGACCTCAACAAGGGCCAAAAAATGGGGGACAAGAAAATCTGGTCCATAGGGCTATAGAGTACTTCGAGAGCTTTCTGGAAATGTAAACGATTTGTCAATCAGAGCTACAATTCAAAAGTTATGCCTCCCAGAATTTCGGTTACCATTTTTGGATTCTTCTAGATTTGCGTTGACTTCTAATGCAGCTTTTGGAGCCTTCTATTTGGTTAGTGGATGCCAACTAGCACTTTCTAGAATGTATTCCCATTCCTTAACCCTCTGAGGTCTATTTAAGGATATTTTTGGCATTGTAAAAGGTATTTCGGAGTGGAGTTTGAGAGGAGGTACTAAAAGGAGAAATTATCTCTAGATTTATGCTATTGTAAGTCCATAGGGCATGTTTTGAAGTCTGTTTTCTCTGTACTAGATGTATTAGCTTATTTAAAAAGTTAATAAAATTTCCCTTTCCTGTTGTGTCCATTATGTGCTTGGGTTGTGTCCCCATCACATTCCCTGCCCAATCTACATCAGTGAACACTTTTAAATCTAGATTTCCTCCAAGTTTATACCATAATCCATAATCTTTAGTTCCTTTCAAATATCTCATGATCCTTTTTATTACCATCATGTCATTTTCTTTTGTTTTTGCTAATAATCTTACCATAATTCCTATTGCAAGGGCAATGTCTGGTCTTGTATACACTACATACTGTAACTTTCCAATCATAGATCTATACAATGTCTAATCCACTTCTTTTGATTCATCATCTTTGGTAAGTTTCAATCTAGTACACATAGGAGTCCCAACTGGTTTGCAGTCTTCCATACCAAACTTTTTTAGTATCTCCTTCATGTATTTAGATTGAGTGATGTAGATGCCATTCTTATTCTATTGAATTTGAAGACCAACAAAGAATTTGATTTCACCAAACATTGACATTTGAAATTCCTTGTTCATTTGTTTTGAAAATTCTTTACAAAGATCATCATTTCCTATGAACAAAGTATCATCTACAAATATTTCTGCCAATACAATCTTATTTTCTAGACCTTCCTTGATATATGAGCTACTATTATCATTAGTTCTTTGAAAACCAATATGAATAAGATAGTTATGCAATCTTTCATACAATGCTCTAGGGGCTTGTTTCAGATCACATAATGCTTTATGTAATTTGTAGACCATGTCCTTCTTGTTTGGATGAACAAAACTTTCAAGTTGTTCAATGTAAACCTCTTCATCCAATATGCCATTGAGAAATTTTGGATTGACATCCATCTGATAAACTTTGAATCCTTTGTATGCATCATATGCAAGTAAGGTTCTAACACCTTCCAATCTTGCAATAGGAGCAAAAGTCTCACCATAGTCTATACCTTCTTCTTGAGAGTATCCTTTTCATACTAGTCTAGCTTTTTTCCTTGACACCTTACCATCTTCATTTAACTTGTTTCTGAATACCCATTTAGTTCCAGTCACATTTTTGTCTTTCAATCTAGGTAAAAGAGTCCATGTTTTCTTTTTCTCTATTTTTTCTATCTCTTAATTCGTAGCTTCAATCCAACTTTCATTTTATAATGCATCTTTGACATTTTTAGGCTCAAAATCAACAAGTAAACAAGTGTCTTTCAACTTACTTCTTGTCATTGTTCCTTTTTATTTATCTCTAATGATCTAATTTGGTGCATGATGCTTCCCAAAATACTTGGCTAACACAAGCTCCTTTCCTTTTGAATAACTTGCATTGTTATCCTTCTATGTCCCTACTTCTGGTTCTATTTCTAGTTTCTCAAGCTTTGTAGATGTCGATTCAGTAGCTTCTATTTGCAACTTGGGTTCTTGCAACTCGGTAGGTATTAGCTCAGTTTGAACTTCCCACGACTTAGTTACTGAAGACTTTGGAGTTGAAGATTCTTGATTAATAGGTGTATTTGGCATTGTATCAAGTTCAATGTAAACAAATCTCATTTAGTCTTTAGGTTCCCTTTTGCTTTCATCTTTACTTCTTTCTGCAAACCCATCAAATTTCACATGTACACTTTCTATGACTTTGTGAGTAGACAGATTCAAACATCTATATACTTTACTTTTGCAAGAATACCCCAAAAAAATTCCTTCATCACCCTTTACATCAAATTTACCTTTTCTAGATTCTTTCAAAATGCAACATTTGCTTCCAAACACTTTTAGGTAATTTACATTGGGTGTGTAGCCATACCATAACTCATAGGGGGTCTTGAATGAGTCCTTTCTCAATTGTACTTAGTTCAAGGTATGAACTACAGTGTTGATAGCTTTCTTCTAGTTGTTGATAGCAATGCTCTTCTCAATCATTAAGGTTCTTACACAATCCATGATAGATCTATTCCTTCTTTCAGCTATTCCATTTTGTTTAGGAGTTCCAAGTGCTAAAAGCTATCTTTTGATTCCCACTTCAATGCAAAAGTTATTGAATTCATGTGAAATAAATTCACCATCTCTGTCAAACCTCAAACATTTCAGTCTTTTTCCTATTTCCTTTTCTACTCTCTAGCCAAATACCATTTGAACTTTTCAAATTCTTTTGATTTCTCTCTTAGGTACATGATAGTCATCATTCTTGAATAATCATCAACAAAAAGAATGAAGAATTTTTCGCCAGTATAACTTTTAATGCCAATAGATCCACATAAATTAGTATGCACAATTTCTAAAAAAAATTCAGACTCATAGTTTTTTCTTTTAAAACTAATTTTTCCCATTTTCCCTATTGGACAATTCTTGCATAGACCAACCTTGTATTTCTTTATGTTAGGAATGCCTCTTCCTTTCTAGAATTTACTTATATTTATCAAGTTGTCAAAGTTTACATGACATAACCTCCTATGCCATAACCAACTTTCTTTAACTTGGGCAATAAAACATGAACATTCACCAAGTTCAAGATAAAGCAAGTTACCTTTTGTTTGAGTGCTTGATTCAATTAGGTTTCCTTTGCCATCTAGTAGTCTTGGTTTTCCATGCATAAATTCCTCTTTGAATCCATTATTGAGTAGCTATGCCACACTCAGCAAATTGTGCTATAGTCCTTCTACCCAATATGCATTATCACATACAAGTTCCTTGGTTAGTGAGATTCTTCCTTTTCCTTTTATACAACAAAGTTCATTGTTACCAAATCTTACATTGCTCCCATCATAGACTTCAAAATGTTCAAACTTAGTTTTATCACCAGTCATGTGATGAGAACAACCACTATCAATAATCCATGTATCATTTTTGCTCACATGAGAAATGAGTGCCATTTCTTCATCATTATCAAATTAATCCTTTATAGCAATGTAAACATTTTAATCTTCTTCATCATCATCAGAATCATTAGAATCTTTTGTCATGAAACATGTTTTCTTACCTTTATCCTTGAATGATTTGAAGCCTTTCTTGCCATTACATTTATGACCTTTTTTCTCATCCTTGTTTTGCTTATTTGGGCACCTAGCAACAATATGTCCAATTTCTTCACAAGAAAAATAGATTAGAGGAACCTTACCATTGTATTTTCCTTTTCCTCTTGAATATTTCCTTGCTAGTAGAGCTTCAACCACCTTAAGATCACTATCTAAACTCTATTCTGGTTCTTCATCACTATCTGATTGAGGATCCTTTAACTTTTTGCCTTTTTCTTTGAGTGAAAGCTTGGCTGCAAATGCTGATTCAATGTTCTTGGTAGCTGGAACATAATTATCATAGTTTTCTAGCTCAAATTTAGTCAATCTTCCAACTATGGCCTCTAAATTTATCTTATGATTTGCTTCACATCTTCTTTCTTGAATTGCATAGACTCTGATTGCAATTGGGAAGTAGAGTTCCAAGAACTTTACTTATAATTGTCTCCTTCTTGATATCTCCTCCAAATGCTTTAATTGCACTAACACATGCTTTAACTCTTTCAAAATATTTTGCAATTTTTTCATCCTCTCTCATCCTCATTTGATCAAATTGTCCTCTTAAACTTTCTCCTTTGGCTCTTCTCACATTATCATCTCCTCCATAGGTCTCCTTTAGCTTGTTCCACATTTCAAAGGTAGTTTTTCAATCCTTAATGTCATCAAATTATTCATAACTTAGAGCAGATGCTATATCTATCATCATGTTGTTGTGAGTCTTATTTTCAACAATATCATTTATAGATAATGTACCAGTAGATTTTGCATATTTTTCATCAGGGTATTTCAGTCCCCAATCACCAATAAAAGCCAGACAAAGTCTCATCAACCCCTGCCATGCTGAGAACTTGTCCCTCATAAGTCTTGGAATTTCCCTCTTATAAGACATCCTAACCTTTGGCTTAGATCCTTGAAATCTTTTCGTATAAGCACCAAAAGCTCTAATACCAATTGTTGGAATTATAGATGGAGTAACTAAGGGGGGGGATGGGGGGGGCTAAATTAGTTACCACAAAAACAAATCGACACATCACATTAGATGTCTTAAACAACTAGTTATTATTGATACTTAGTAAACACTATAAAAATTATGTAACTTGGTAGGTTAACTTGTTACTGGTAATCTAGCATTCATAATTATTAATATGCATGCAAGAGTAAATAAAATGAACACGAGAGACACCAAATTTAACATGGAAACCCAATATGGGAAAAACCACCAAGTAACTAGCTACCAATTTTCACTCTTCTAAAGTGAGCCCTATTAGGAGCCAACCCTATTAAAGGTTATAATACACACTGTTAGAGGATTTAATCACCCTATTAGGAGTGGCTTTGCTAGAGGTCTTTAGAACAATTCAACTGAATTGTCACCTTGTTAGAGGATTTACAAAAGGGCTGTTAAACCAACTCTATTAAGAGATTTGAAATCACTACTACAATGGCTAGAAAGTAAAAATGAATTGACCTGAATAAGATGCAACTAAATTTTCTCATAATAGATCTCCATTCTGCACTATTAGATCCTTCTTAATCAAATATAGCTTTGCTGCTCCTCAATGATCTCTTATCATCCTTTAAAATTCGCTCTCACAATAATTAGTCCTTCTTCTCATTCACATCACATCAAATCCATCACACACTTAGAATTTGAAACTTGACCTCTTGTATATACCATTCAGATTATCAAGTCATCTTATTCAAAAGTTACATTTACCAATAAACCATATATTAGTCGGCTACAAATATTACATTAAACAAATAAACTTTATTTCAAAAAATAATGGAATCGTTCACTGGTCGACCCTGCTTAGTAAATACTACTTCCAGAAATAATTTCTTGAGTTAACCATCTTAGCTCAGTTAACACTACAAAATCTACAAAATCCTTTGGCTGCCAAGTTAATTCCATAAGGATTAAATTTCCTTCATTGTCCATGAAAGCTCGATTAGAATTGTTTCCTACACTATTTTTTCTTGATGACTAAGTGAGCTCAATAACAACTAAATTTCCTTTTCTAAACCTTGAAAGCTTGGTAACAACTGCCTATGCAAGGTAAAGCTTGAGAATGCTCATTAGACATTGTAAACCTTCTTTGCTAACCTTCTAGACTTGATAAACTTTGTCTTTTACTTTTCTAGCCATTTGAGCTTGGTAGATTCTAGTTGATAACTGATATGACACTTGTGTAACATCAAAGACAACACAAAATTGAACAATTGTATCCAACAAGAAATTCCTTGATGTACCTATGTTAGATGTATGTGAATCAATAAAGAATTCTAATGAATTTCTTGTGAGAAATAAAGATGGACTTTTCTTGAGAGTAGTAGGAAATGATGAGGACATTCTAGGTACTTTAAAGATTGATCCTTTCTTAAATATTTTAGATGTTAAAGGGGAATCTTGATGTTGGGGGGGAAGGGGTGGGAGCAAATGAGCTTCCACCTTCACATGGTTGGCCATGATTAGTAAAAAATATTAAATTATTCTCTAAAGCAAGTGATTCTCAATATTAACCTATGGTTACATGACAATAACTGTGTGAATCTCTTTTTTTTAGGAAATACAAAAGGACACCATAGTTCAATATCTAATCTCAATTCATATGCATACAACATTAGGTGGTGCTGAAGAAATCCAATACATTTGCATAGATCTATTAAATAAATGTAAAAGTGGTGGGTTTTTTCAGCTATCCCTATTGTTTGTTGATATAGGATGGAATTTCTTGTGCATTCTCAATTCAAAGTGCCATTCACAAGTTTATCAAAATAATGGTATGATGTTAATGGAGAATTTATTAATGGAATGAATGATTTTTTTTAATGGATGAACAAATTTTAGAAGTTAACAAGGAACTTAGATGTTAGGGGGTGGGGGGTGGGGCTAAATGAACTTTCACCTTTACATGGTTGACCCTGATTAGTAGAGAATATTAAACTATTCTCAACACCAAGTGAAGCTCAAGATTAATCTATAATTGTATGACAACTAACTATGTGAATCTATTGTTATTCCTTGGATTCAGATTACTTCTCAAATTATCAAAGTAAACATAAGAAATATTTTAGAGCTCATTATAATAGGAGAAGTTGGGTTCCCTATTCATGATTATTAAAGCAATGAAAATAATGCATTGACTTGACCTATTAAGGAGGAATATCTCAAGACCAATGGCAAACCCATTCCATGACTAATATATCCATAGAAGAAGGCATTGACTTCACCATTATAACCTACTTTGAAGACCAAAGGTGCTATGGTAGTTGTCCATTTGCAATGTCACTCAAGTAATTGTGCATTCTTCATTGACCATATTCATCATCCTCAATAATACATCTATTGAAAAGAGTTCTCAACCAAGTGTTCCTTAAAAATCAGTGTCCTATATTACAATGGCTGCATTTCTTCTTTCTCCAATTGAGAAAAATGTTGCATCGAAGAACATCTCCTTCTCTTTCTTCCCTAAAGCATCATACTAACTTTGAGCCTCTTTGTGTTGTTCACGTGGGAAATCTGGAAATAATTATTCAATGTTTACTACCAATTTCTTTTTTAATAATTTAGCAAGTCCTTATAATTATGATGGCCCATTTAGATGGATAGTCATCACTCCTAGAGCACCACTATCACATACTCAACATTATTTAGATGGCCTTCTCTAATGGATAGTCACCATAATTTTGACAGTCTACTATCACAATTACTATAGCATGAAGATGAACCCTTCCCCTTGTCATCTTTCAAGTTATGACATCATTTTCTATCATAATTGTGATGGATACCCTTGCCATCACAATTTGTTATAGCAAAAATCTGACACCCATTTGGTGGAAGGCAATTTGTGGTACCACTGCTTAGGCTATGGGTGGACATCATAATCCAAATGAACCTATTGTTGAAATTTAGACACAAATATAGTTATGTGGGGTTATAGGCTACCCTAAGATCCCCTTCGACTTATTACATTGTGAAATATGTCCATAGGGGTTGTAGGACACATAGGGGCATATGACATTCCATCATATGCATTGAATGGGGTTGTAGGATAACCTATGACACAATTTGATCCATTGCATTACAATATGTGTCCACAGGGGTCCTAGAACCCTTAAGGAAATATAATAATATATCATATTGGTTGAATGGGATCATAGGCTAACTTCAACCCCATTTGACCCATTGTATCACACAAATGTGTCCTTAAGGGTCCTAGGACCCCTAAGGACATACAAAAGTCAATTATATGGGTTGAATATGATCCTAGGCTAACCTACAACCCCATTCAACCCATTGTATCGAGATGTGTTCCTAGGGACATATTGTAATTAGTCATATGGGTTGGATAGTGTTGTAGGCTAACCTATGACTTCCTTTGAGGACCCCTAGGGACATGAAGTAATCAATCATATGGGTTGAATCAGGTCATAGGCTAACCTCCAACCCCATTTGACCCATTGCATCATGACATGTATCCCTAGGGGTCCTAGGACCCCTAAAGACTTATGGTAATTGATCATATGGGTTGAATGGGGTCATAGAAAAATCTAGAAGCCCATTCAACCTATTGCATCATGATATGTGTCTCTAGGGGTTGTAGGACCCCTAGGGACATACTATAAACAATCATATGTCCTAAATGGGGTCGTAAGCTAATCTACCACACCATTCCTCCAATCACATTGTGACGTGTATCACTAGGGATCCTAAGAACCCTATGGACATATGGTAACTGATTATATGGATTTAGATGAGTCATAGGCTAATATATGACCCTATTTGACCCATTACATCTTGACATGTGTCCTCAAGGGTCCAAGGACCCCTCGGGACATATGGTAATCAATCATATGGGTCAAATGGGGTCTTGACCTAACCTACAACACCATTCAACCCAATGGATCATGATATGTGTTTTTTTGGATCCTAAGACTCCTAGGAGCATATAGTAATCGATTATATGGGTCAAATGAGGTCTTAGGCTAACCTATGACCCTACTCAACTAATTGTATCATGACATTTTTCCCTAAGTAATTCTTCATATGGGTTGAAAGGAGTCATAGGCTAACCTACAACACTATTTGACCCATTGCATTGTGACATGTGTCCCTAGGGGTCCTAGGACCTATAGGGACATATGGTAATCGATATGGTAATCGATCATATGGGTCAAATAGAGTTATAGTATAGCCTACAACCCCATTTGACCCATTATATCTCAAAATGTGTCCCTAGGCATCCTAGGACCCCTAGGAATATATGGTAATTAATCATATCAATTGAATGGATTTTTAGGCTAACCTACAAAGTCCTTTGACCCATTACATTGTTACATGTGTCCCTAAGGGTACTGGAACCCCTAGTGAAATACAATAATCAACCATATGTTTTTAATGGGATCATATGCTAACCTAAGACCCCATTCAACTCATTACATCATGATATGTGTCCCTAGTTTTCTTGGAGCCCCTAAGTACATATAATAATCAATCATATTGTTTGAATGGGCTCATAGAATAACCTATCACTTGATTTGACTCATTTCATGGCAACATGTGTCCCTAGGGTTATAAGACCCCTAATGACATATGGTAATTGATCATATGGGCCAAATGGGATTGTAGGCTAACCTACGATCCCATTCAACTGATTGCATCATGACATTTAGTTCCCACCATCTCAATTTTTTAAATTTTAAGGTTTGTCGTGCCAAATTTTGGTTACTCAATTTGAAATTGGGTATTTGATCCAAGATTAGGTACTTTATTAGGCTTTGCATTTACCAAACCTCATTGGTCAACTAAAAATGTATTTTAATCATGTTTCCCTAACATTTACACTTTGACTAGCCATTTGAGAATTTTTTTTCATCAAAATTTGATGAAACAAAAAGGGTTTGTGAGAACTCTCTCAAGATTCCATTAGTATAATTACAATCAAATTATGAGTTCGATAAGTATTTATTATTCAATTTTTAATGAAGACGTTTGTAAACTACTAATTGACATAATGATTAAAAAATTACTATAACTTTCAAATGGTAAAACATTTTTTAAATCTAAAATTTGTGTTGCATTCTATCCTTGGCCTAGTATAAGAAAAAAATGAATTTTTTTTTGTTGTAAAGTCTTCAATTAGTTAAGGTGATTAGAGATAGGAATTTTTTAGTTTGAAAAATTTATAGCAGAAATTTCATATTTAATTACTTACTTGGAATAAAAATACCCAAAACTACGTGCCACATCAAGGCATGAGTCTACTTTTTATATCTATAATTATATTAAAAAATATCATCATTTGATTTTGATTAAGATGGTTAGACATACACCTACTTTTTATTGTCACCCTAATATTTTTGTAGTATTGCATTAAAATCCAAAATTTTGACCAATCCAATAATTGTTTCTCTTGACAAGGCCTAGTGGTTTATAGACTGTATTCAATTTCCTATAGAGACTTTTCTTATGAAATTTTGATATAAATTTCAATACTACTTTAAAATTATGTGTTAATTTGATATAACCCTAATTTTTTGGTTGTTCACTGCCACTAAATGTTGACAATTTTCTATATGTAGTGATGTGATCATTTTCCTTTATCGTAACAAATGATTTACATACTTGTAGAAAACCTAAAAAATAGAGATACTTAGCTTTTAGTACTCAAAAAATTGTCTAAGTATGAAAATGGTTTACAATAGTACATTGGTATATATGTAAAATATTTGTGACATCATATTATGAATATGAATGATAGTTGGAGATAGTATACATGTTTATGATGATGTGTATAATCTTGGATATTAGTGAGACAGTACAGAAAAAAGATATTCATGATTTATTGATGAACATAATAGTGGAATTAAAAGTAAAGGAATTATTTTCTTTACAAAATAATTACTTGAAAAATTAAGGCTAAAATCCTAGATGTTTACTCTAATTTGGAAAGGTACATTGTGGTATTAGGAAACCTAGCAACAATTTGTGAAATTACATGATATTTATGTAAAGGATATCTTGTGAGATTAAGTGTGCATTTTGTGATGTAAAAGGTGATATGTGAACTTTTTGTGAAGTGATATATGTGAACTTTTTCAGAACTAGGTTTTGTGATCCGAGATCAAGTTAAGGTCAAAGATCAGCTAAGAAGAAGTTATAGCATCTATAGATATGTGTTTGAGAAATTTAAAGTTCAATTACTTGTTTGGGCAGTGAGTTCTTCTTGCATCCATTGTACTACAACTCCTAATAGGGTCGGAATGTCCTATCAGGGATTTAAAGTCCCCTAATAGGGACACCTTGTTAGAAACAATAGTCCACCAGCCTAATTGATTGGGGGATGGGTGTGAGTCAGTTATCCAATAATTAAAACATTTATCTTTTTTAAACAAAGTTAACCATTCAACCAAAGTAAATAAAAACTATTATAAGATGCACATAGACAATTACACTAGATATGTTAACTAGGGAAACCCTTGATCAAAGGGGAAACCCAAGTGGGAATGATGCCCATAAGATTATGTACTAATCTAAATATTCCTTGTTAGAGGATGAACCCTATTAGGAGTCTATTACAACATTCAATACATATGAGTCCCTATTAGGAGACTTTGAATCCCTATTAGGAGATTCCAACCCTATTAGGAGGAGTTCTACAATGTATGCAAGATGAGCCCACTGACCAAATATGCAATTTCAAATACAAGAAGAGCTCACTTCTCAAATATGCAATCTACTATTATGTTCTTCTTTCCTTCATTCTATCAATTGAATCAATCAATGTCAAACCTTATACACTAGGTCATGAACCTCAAATCCAAATATCAAACCTTAGATCACTTAGCAAAACCTTGGCAATGAAGTTTCCTTCACTTCCACTCGACTCTGCTCAACTTCACACTCCATTCTCCTTGTTTCTTATCATTAGTTCTCATCGATACAATTTCATTCCATATGATAAAGGAAAATGCCTTTTCTTTATATCAATTCCACAAAAAAATTCCCTAAGATAGTTGCTAGACCTTCTCAATTAATCATTATAGGACCACATTAAGAACACATTACACTTAGCGATAACATTAATCTTCCACCATGCAACTTGAATACCTTTTTGTGCACATAATATTATGATGATAAAACTTAGCCACATCATATCAATATGTCTTCTTCACATCCTCAACCTCAATTTTCAAAATAACAATTCTACTAAGAGATATAACAAGTTTACCAGAACATGTCTATGTAAACTCTATCTCAGAATAGATATCACCAAAACTTACATGACTTCTTCTAGACTTATCATTTCTTCTTCCAATGTTAATTGTATATACTAGATACTTAGAAGTATCTCTCATAATGTCAGTAGTTAGAATACTCAGCTAGTTGGCCATACAAACTATATCTTTTTGTTGTTCTTCTATTAGATACCATAAAGGCCAACTATATTGACATCAATGAAAAAATTAGTCATGAATGTAACATATCATTAGTAATATATCTACAATACTCCCCCATAGGAATATCATTAGAACTCATGCATCCAACAATCTCTCAACAATCTTCCCCTTTGTCATTAATGGAAACATAGATGAAAAAAATTTAATTCCAAGAATACTAACAAAAAAATGTTCATATTAATTTTCAAATCCTTTTCATCATTCATTATCCCCCATTGATATACCTCAATGTGCTTTCTGTCAAACTTGTCATTTCATGTTGTACTTCTTCTGAACATGATGTACTTCATCATAATTTTCTCATGATGTTCATCACACTGAATTTTTCTCCCATTGACATTAATGTCAAAGATCTCAATAACCATCAAGTTGAAAAACTAATTATTACTAACTCAAGTGTCCAAAGAAACTATTCAAAACAATACCTAGCAAGAGCCCTGGATGACTCTATCCATCACAAATACTCCCACATATAGGAAGCATCAACATTCAGTCCAGACAACAATGGTGTTTTTTAACACTAGGCTAATGCACTCTTACATCATCTACTCTAATGTAGAAAGGGGCATAACCCCTAGTATACCTCACAAATATTCAAAAGTCTCTTTTGGAAGAGGCTTAGTGAATATATCTACAATCTTCTCTTTAGTGATCACGTGCTCCAATCTAATTTATTTTTCTATAACTTTCTCTCTCAACATGTGACACTTAATAGAAATGTTTTCGTTATTTGAATGCAACACTGAATTCTTAGACATATTTACCGTACTTGTGTTTTCACAATGCATGGCAATAGATTCACTTATTTCTATCCTTATATCCTTGAACATCTACTTCATCCAAATAATTTGATTGCAATTATTTTCTACTACAACATATCCTACTTTTTTTGTACTTTATGATGTACAATCCTACTTCTTTCTTAGCTAAGAAACCAATCTTCCTCTAAGAAACAAGGCTCCACCACTTGTGCTCTTTTTCTCATCCATACTATCTACCCAATCAACATTAGTATAAGAACTTTAAGTAAAATCATTAGATAACTCATACCAAAATCCAAACTTTGATGTTCCTTTCAAATATATAAATTTCCTTTTGACTACTCCATACTATGCTTCTATCAGATTATCTTGAAATCATCCAACAGTTCTAATTGCATTTTCTATATCCGACCTTGTTTGAGTCAACTATTTCAATCCTCTGATCATAGATCTATACTTTATTTTTTTCTCAATAGCATGTGTCTCATCCTTTGTAGATAACTTATGTCCAATTACCATAGGTGTTCCAATGGGTTTGCATGCTTACAAGCCAAACCTTTTCAGTAAATCCATCTAATATTTAGCTTGAGAAATAAAGATTCCTTCTTTATTCTATACAATCAATAATCCTAGAAAATATTTGATTTCTCCTATCATACTCATTTCAAAGTCTTTCTTCATCTTTTTAGAAAACTTGTCACTTTCCTCATCATTTCCTCCAAAAATGATATCATCCACAAACATTACCAAAATCATCAAACCATCATCAATTTCTTTCTAATATATATTACTATCTTCCATACCTTTTCTATATACAAGCTTTGTAAAATGTTTCTCCAACCTTGCATACTAGGTTCTAGGTGTTTACCTCAAGCCAAATAATGCTTTCTTCAATTTGCACACTATAACCTTGTCATTTGTCAAAAGAAAAACTTTAGGTTGCTTGATGTACACTTCTTCAAGTTATCCATTTATAAATGTTGACTTGACATTCATTTGATACACTTTGAATTTCTTTTGTGTTGCATAAGAAAAGAATAATCTTACTACTTCTATTCTAACTAAATGAGCATAGGTCTCATCATAGTCTATTCCTTCTTGCCATAAGTACCCTTTACATACAAATATTTCCTTGTTCCTTACAACTTCACCTTTCTCATTTATCTTATTCCTAAATATCCGTTTAGTTCCTATCACATTCTTGTCAGTTGGTCTAGGGACCAATTCCCATGTCTCATTCTTTACTATCTAATTCAATTCCTCTTTCATTGCTTGTTTCCAATAACCATCTTCACATGCTTTATCTTCATTGTTAGGTTCAACTTGAGATATCAAACATAGTTCTTCATTGAATTTGCTTCTTGTCATCACACCTTTATCTTTATTTTTGAGATTTTCTCAGATGGATGATTATTTATCTTATTCTTTTCCAAAGTAGGAGTTTCTATCCAAACTCTTGGCTCTATTGAAGGTTTTGATCTTTTTTCCTATCTTGAATCTCCTTCATTCTACAAATCATTGTTAGTCTCAAGACATATTTCATCATTCCTTGTCTTAGTAACAACATCATCATCTAAATTGTAATCAACTATTCTCTCTTGTATCCTAAATTTCTCATCAATTCTCACATTTGCACTTTCCACAATAGTCTTAGTTCTTAGATTAGAGCATTTATAAGCCTTTTTTTTCAATATAACTAAGAAACATACCTTCATAACTTCTAGCATCAAACTTACCAATATCATCATCTGTTTTGATATAACACTTACTACCAAAAATTTTGAAATACTTAAATGTAGGTGAGTAACCAAAACATAGTTCATAAGTGTTCTTGTTTGTGTCTTTCTTGACTTGCATTCTATTCATAGTGTAGACTATTGTATTCGTAGCTTCCCTCCAAAACATCTTGGATACATCATTTTTAGCTAACATAGCTCTTGCTACTTTTCTAATGGATCTGTTCCTTTTGTTTAGGGGTTCTTGGAGAAGATATCTATCTTTTGATTTCATTTTCTTTACAAAAAATGTTAAACTCATTTGAAGTGAATTCTCTTGCTCGATCTGATCTTGAACATTTAATCTTCACACTAGATTCATTCTCAACTCTATTATGGAATATCTTAAACTTATCAAATGCCTAAAATTTCTCTTTAAGAAATGCAACCCACATAATTCTAGAAAATTCATCAACTAGAGCCATAAAATACCTTTCATCATTGAATCCTTTACTCTTTGTATGACCATTGAGATTTGTGTGTACAATATCCAATTTCACTATAGTGGTAAACTTGTTGTAGGGAAAATAATTTCTGATATGCTTTTCCAACACACATTCCTTGCAAATTGTGTTAGTAGGCTTTATAATCTTAGGAAAATTTCTAACTATAAACATACTACTAGTCTTCACAATCACCAACTATCACCCACCTTTGCAATCAATGGAGAAGATATCTATCTTTTGATTCCATTTTATTTACAAAACATGTTAAACTCATTTGAAGTGAATTTTCTTGCTCTATCTGATCTTGAACATTTAATCTTCACACTAGATTCATTCTCAACTCTATTCTTGAATATCTTAAACTTATCAAATTCCTAAAATTTCTCTTTAAGAAATGCAACCCACATAATTCTAGAAAATTCATCAACTAGAGCCATAAAATACCTTTCATGATTTAATCCTTTACTCTTTGTAGGACCATTGAGATCTATGTGTACAATATTCAATTTCACTATAGTATTAAACTTGTTGTAGGGAAAAGAATTTTTGTTATGCTTTCCCAACACAAATTCCTTGCAAATTGTGTTAGTAGGCTTTATAATCTTAGGCAAATCTCTAACTACAAACATACTACTAGTCTTCAGAATCACCAACTATCATCCACCTTTGCAATCAAACATGTCATTTTAGTAGGATTCAACTAAAATACATTACCTCTAGATATGGTTCCTTTTCTAGTTGCATTTCCATCTTTGTCTCTAATCATGCATGTCTTCTCTATAAATTGTAACTAATAACCTTTGTCCACTAGGGTTCCAACATTCAAAAGATTTTTTTTCAAAGGATCAATAAAATATACATCCTTAGTGTTAGTTTTACCATCAAGATTTATATATCCAATACCTCTAACTTGGCATGTTCCATTGTTTCCAACTCTAACAATGCCTCCATTCCAACTTTTAAAGTTAACAAGTTTGTTCATATCACTAATCATATGATGTCAATAGCCACTATTAATTATCCAATCAGATTTCTTTCCAACCTATGACTCTAATGCTACTTTTTCTAGGCTTTCTTCCTTAATTACCACCAATCCAATTTCATCTTCACTAGCACTTATTTCTTGTTCATTAGAATCATTTTCTTTAGTTGCATACAAAGACTCTATATTTTCTATGTTTGTAATTTCCTTTATGCTTTTTCTCTCTTTTAGGACACTTAGCTGCATAATGACCATATTCATCACAAGTCCAACATTTAAATATTTTGTTACCTCATTTTTCTCTTCCTACCAAAAGGGCTACTCCTTCTTCAATCTTCTTGTCTTTCTCAGATCTACTACTACTACCAAAATCTCCTCTAGCACTTGTGCTCAATTATAAAATAGGTTGAATATTCAAGGCATTGAAAGTTGTCTCTGTTTTGGTAAACTCTCTAGACTATCTAAGCTCATTCTCAACTTCTTCAAGTCTTCCAAGCAATGTTTCCAATGTGACATCTTTGGTACAAGATATCAACAACTGTATCAATTGAAATGATAGTTTAACTAGTGGTATTAATCTCATTAATATCTTCCATGTAACCTCATCAACTTGTTTGGTTTCTCCTTTAGATATAATACCTAGAGTAATTTTTGATATTATACGCACAAATGTTCTTATAGATTCATCTTCCATCATATTAGCATCTTGAAATGCATAAATCCAACATGTTGTATCCTCAATTTCTTATAATGTTCATCACCTTCAAAACTATTTTCCAAATATTTCAAAATCAAATATGAATTAGAAGTGATTTTACCTGATTGTATTCAATTTTAGGGAGTGTGGTCAATAGTGCTTCTCTAGCTCTCATGTCACACATAAAAAGATCTCTTTCTACCTCGGTACAAATTTCCAAATCCCTTTCAACAATGATTATTTTCATTGATTTTGTCAAGATCCAATATCCTAAACCCATACATAATAGATGTATCTTCATATTTTCATTCCAGCTATCATAATTTGTTTCATCAAAATTTGGACAATCTTTCCTAAATATGCTTGTCATGGATCTCACAAAATTGTTAAAATTTATCTCCAAGGACCTGATGCTTTGATACCAATTTATCAAAAAAATATTTCACCAAGAAAATTGAGGGAGGGGGAGGGGGTGTGAATTAGTTATCTATAAGTTAAAACATTTATCTTCTTTAAAAAAACAAAAACATTCAACAAAAGTAAACAACAACTATAATAAGATGCACATAGACAATTACACTAGATATGTTACCTATGGAAACCCTTGATCTATGGGACAACCCCAATGGGAATGATGCCCACAAGATGATGTACTAATATAAATATTCCTCGTTAGAGGATGGACCCTATTAGGAGTCTATTACAACATTGAGTACATATGAGTCCCTATTAGGAAACTTTGAATCCCTATTAGGATTCCAACCCTATTAGGAGTTGTACCATCCTTTTAAGGAGTTGTAGTACAATGTATGCAAGATGAGCCCACTACCCAAACATGTAATCCCAACTACAAGAAGAGCTCATCACTCAGACATGCAATTTACTATTATGTTCTTCTTTCATTTTTTCTATCAATTGAACCAATCACTGTTAGATCTTGTAGACCAAGTCACAAACCTTAGATCACTTAGCATAACCTCGATAATGAAGTTTTCTTCACTTTTGCTTTGATCTGCTCAACTTTTCATTCTACTCTATCTATTTCTTATCATCACTTCTCATCAATGCAATTCCATTCTATATGATAAAGGAAAAGTTTTCCTTCCTTTGTACTAAGTCCATAATAAAACTACCTGACTTGGTTTTTAGACCTTCTCAATTAATCATTATAGGACCACATTAATAACACTTTACACTTAGCAATAACATTAATCTTTTTCCTTACAACTTGAATATCTTTTTATACACATAATATTATGTTGAGTGAACATAGCCATGTCATCACCAACATGTCTTCATCACATCCTCAGTTGACCATAATTCTTAGAATAAAAATTCTACTAAGAGATATAACAAGTTTTCTGAACATGCCTCTATAAACCCTATCCTAGAATAAACACCACTAAAACTTACATAACTTCTACCAGACTTATCATTTCTTCTTCCAATATTAACTACATATACTAGATACCTAGAAATATCCCCCATAAACTCAAATAGTTGGAATACTCAACTAGTCATTCTTATAAACTTTATATTATTAGATACCAAAGAAGACTACTATGTTGACTGTGGGAATGTTCAAAATGGGAAGAGTACTTCTGGGGGGGTGAATAAGAAGTAACTAGTTTTTATCCTTCTAAACCCTCAGTAACACATAACTGAAACTAAAGTACATTCATGTAAACATATAAGAAAACATGAAATGAAGCATGCATCAACACAACACAAGAGATTTGATAACCTAGAAACCCTCATGGAATAAGAAGGTAAAACTGAGGTGGGGATGACACACACAACAATTACTACAACAATATGTTCAACCACTTCTAATGGTTTGCCCTGTTAAAGGCTTTACATGGTGTCAATAGTGACTTGGTTAGAGGATTTACAAACACATTACATGAAGTGTCACCCTATTAAAGGATTCACAATAGGTTGTTAAACCCATCTAATACATAAGATTTTCATCATCTTCTCCAACGGTTTTCCTTCCTAGCTATTAAGTTAAACTATCAATATAGAATTTTAGCATCTAATACAGTGGTGAGAAAGTATTATAACATTTGACTTGATAGAATGCAATCTTCAATTGTTGGGTTCAAGTACTAGATCTACTCTTCCCATTCTAATTCTTTCTTGATTTGATATCTATATGTGTCCCCTATTCTCTTCTGATCATCTAGATATGTAATTGCTACTCCTTTTACTAATTCCTTGACACCCTTGCTAAGTGCTCTATTCTGTAACAATCTCTTGGCAACTTGATAACTTTAAAAACCTCAAAATTATGGTTTCTAAGTCTCCTTATAAATACGTTTTGGACTTAAGGCTAGGTATGATCCATATTGAATCTCAAATTCCCACTCATACCTTGCATTTTTCTCATTGGTTGCATGCCTTCTCTCCATTTTTCTGATTGGCTGCATGTAGATCACATAGAGAATGTAAATGATTCAGCCTTATCTCTCTATGTTAGCTCAAAAAATAGTTTACATCTGAATTTGTGAGGGCACAGACTCATATATTGGTTCTATGTTACTCAGCACATACTATATTACTAATGCTACAACACATACGATCTTGAATTACTCAACACATTTTACATTTCTAGATTGCTCAACACCTATTAAACTCTATTTCTTGGCACATGAATATTCCTAAATCACTTGACACATACTATACTCTATCTTTCTCAGCATCTATTACTTGCTCCACACCTAAAGTCACTTGACACCTATCAACATTGAGACTATCAACATCGAGACTCGACAACTACTATAACTCATTTGGCATACATAGTGTACTCAACATATATGGTGGAGTTGGTTAAGTGTGTTGAAACTTGAATGTCAAGACCATTCTAAGAATAAAAATATCCCCCTTTGACATGAGATTCAAAAACACTTAACTATGCGTTAATGAGCTGATTTGATTGAGTACAACCTTTATTCTTGCTCAACATACATGCAAACTTTCAAAATTTGTTCAAAATTTTTGTTAGAAAAAATATACCTTATGACTCCCCTTGAGTTGATTATGCCTAGTCCATTCTTGAAACTTGAAATTATGTGCTGATGTGCCTGATTCTCTCTATCCTTTTTCTTGTTCCTATTCCCTATGCCTATGAACTAGATCTGATCTATATAAGTTCTCTATTTCAGACATATTTTTCTCATGCTTGTCAAAATTTTGCATCTCCCCCTCACTTTGTCTTATTTCTTGTATTCCCCTTTTTGGCTATCTACAAACTTTTCATTTTATTCTCAAAATGACAGAAGGTAATCAAAATTGTCAAAATTTGGTATTCTCCATATATCTTCATATATCTCCCCATGTATACATATCTCCTACTAATGTATATATCTCCCCTTTTTTGACACTGATGTCAAAGGGTTCTAAGGAGTCATAACATACTTATTTACCTCCAAGAGTATCTTCAGAGCTAAATCCCAATTTTCCAATGCAATGTCCAATGACTTGTGCTAGATGGAAGTCTCTACAGCAAGGTGTACAAGTCCATCTAGGGTAGAACTATTTGGATCTTTCTTTAGGATTTTTTATGTGTATGCTTTCTCCTTGTGGAGGACCTCTAAGTGTGGGGTTATGAAGGACTAGATTTGCATCAATTTTACCTTTATGTTTGCCTCCTCTATTTTTTAATATAGCTAATTCCCTTTGTGTGTGAAGCATCTGTACAAAATGCTTCTCACTCTAAGCTAGATTTTTTGGAAGTTGCATGCTAGACATCTTGAAATTTCTTTCTAAGCTCATTATTCTTTGGCTAGTCTCTTGTGTGAAGTTAGAAAAATCACATAGTTTTTCGTACAATGAGAAAGTGTTCCCAAGTACAATTTTCACTCTTTCTAGTTTCTTAGACAATTCAACTTGTGCTAATGTTATGTCATTTGATATTTCCTCATTTACTTTGCCCTAGAATTTTCTTTCTGACTATTCCATTAATTTTACATTTGTATTATGGTTTTCATTATTCACCGATCAACTATATTTGATAGTTGCTCTACTATAGGCCTTGTTTCATCTAGTGACTGCAAGCTAAAGACATCCATGAAGATTTCCTTTATCTCATTCAATGCTTGCCTATACTTGTATTCTCTTCTCAATACTTGTCTCTTTCTCCAATCTAGTGCACCTTGTATTTCATTTATCTTTTCTATGGTGAGGCTACTGGATTCATAGGAGGGAATGATGATCTCTTCATCAAGTTCAAGATCTCCATAGTGAAGTATTCTGGCTACCTTTCTAAAGCTTGAGCCTAGTGTTTGAACTTGCATTGATATCATATATGTGATTTCATTCTAAAGAGTCTGAGTGGGAGTGCCAGTTTTTGGTAATTCAACCAATGTCTATATTATAGTGTGCTCCTCATCTTTTGTCTCTTCCTTCTTTTCTTTTGATTTCCCTTCATCACTAACAATTGTTGGGGGTGATCCTATTGACTATTCTTGTTTTCTTGTATCTTCCCCTATTGCTACACTTGGCATCTGAAGTGCATCACTTACTACTTTTGGTGGAGATGGTGGTGGAAGTAGTAGGAGTTTAGTCATAGTGTATGTAAAAGGTTATTCCTTTGGCTTCACCTTTTCTCTTTGAGGTTCTACTAATGCTCTTTGTAGTTCATCTACACTCAGCAATATAGGGCTTGTACACAACTGTGCCTGTAGAGTAGATTGGTGAAGGATCTTTGAGAGATCCTCTATAGTTAAAGGATTAATGTTTTGACATGAAGTGTCAATAACATCCTTTATTTTTATGGCCTCTGTATGTGTGATAGTGGCAAGAGGGGGGCTAGGAGGTGGCATTTGTATGTCTTGCACACTTTGTTCTTCCTATTCATCTAATGCCTTTTCCTATCCTTTAGTGTATTCTCTTCTTCTTCTTCCTTATTCACTTCCTCTTCTACTCTTCCTTCCTCACCTTTCTTCTCTTCTTCACTTTTCTTTTCTTCCTCACTTTTCTTCTCCTCTTTCTTTCCTATGTCTTTTGCTTCTCTTCTCTTTGAGCTGGCCTTAGCCTTATATTCCTCATCAAGTACATCACCAATTGACTTGTATATTGACTTCCACAATTTTGTGGATTTATTTACAACATCCTCTATCTTATTTTGGAGGATGCAAAATGCTCTATTTTTAGGAGAAAATTTTCTATTATGGCTTTTATTTGCCTTAGCTATTTGACCTTTAGTTAGGTTTGGTAGTATTCTAGCTAGGGTTGATTCTCTTATCTCCTTCTCCATTTGTAAACAAAAATGCCACTTATCTGCAACTATCTTGTATAGCTCCTTGGGTATTGTACTATCTAACTCGAGAGGTGTGTGTTTGTATTTGACCAACATTGCATACACTGATTCCTCTATTTTATTTTGCTCTTATTTATTAAGCTTATTAAAGTCTATAGTCTTCAAACTATTCAAGTTTTCTTTTCTAATATTTACACATAAATTGTTAATGGCAGACTTGGAGGGATGACTTACCACTCTAAACTGGCTATTGTCATCTGACTCTGTTCTTTCTTTGTCTATGTCTAGCTGGGCAACATATTTCCTTCTCTTCCTTGGTTCTTCACCAGTCTACTTTGTGATTTTCTTTTTCTCTTTGGCTTCACAATTTTCCTTTGGAGTTTTAGCCCTCGTGTTAGCACTTGTAGCAGGCTTCTTTGTTTTGACTTCAATGGGCTTTGTCCCTTTCTTTGCCTTGGGCTGGGATGTAGGCTGAGTTTTGGCTTTCCTTTTGGTGGCTTTGGCTTTAGTGGGTTCTTCCTCAACTTCTTCTTCCTTAGCACATTCTTCATTGTCCTCTCCTAGGCCCTGTGCTAATTCTTCTAGCTCTTTCCCTTGCTCACCTTCTTCCTCACCATCACCTTCTACTTCTTCTACTTCTTCTTCACCTGCTTCACCTTCAATGCTTGCCCCAAATGATTTCTTTATTTTTTTTACCATTTTATCTTTCTTCTTCACTATAAAGGCTGTCTTCAAATTTGTTATCACCCTAGATTTGAAAATATCATAAGTTCTAAAATGAGGATCATCCTTATCAATCTCTTCTACAAGCAGTGATTGCAACTGAAGCTTGGTCTACATCAAGCTCATATCCAAGTGGCCTAAGCCATCTTAGTCTAGGTATCATGGCTTGGATGTAGGTGTAATCTATGTCAACCAAGAAACAAATATTATTTACATGTTGCTCAACCAGTGATACTAGTATCCTCATCCTTTTTTTCATGGACTTCTCAAAGTCCTCAAAGTACCTTGTTATTTGAGCATCAAAATTGTCTCCCATTTGCTCAATGAACTGTGTAACAATTGTCTTGTTTGGATCCCATTTTACCTTTCCAACTGGAGGAAATTTTTTCGTGACATAGAAAAATATGCAAACCAACACTGATCCAAATTTTCATTGAGCTCCTTTATATTTTCTTATAGCTCCCAGATTTTCAATGATTTGTTATAGCATGAGCTCTGCTAGATCATAAGTGTGGTCCTTCTTCACAGGTTTGTATGCAACATCTACTGCTATACATGGCACACTATTCAATCTACTTGATTGATAGAGTTTATGAGATATAACTCTAATAGTGAAATCAAGTAGGGGTTTAGTGATTGTGTCAATGGTCATTCCCCTATTGTTCCATTTGGCATAAGTGTTTTTCTCTATGGCCTCCTTTTTGTCACTTCTTAGGGTCTTAAGCTGATCTAGGGTTGGGAATATTGAAAGCATATGAACAATTTTCTTTGTGATCTTCACTGGTCCTATTTCTAACCAAAATTATCCATCATGAATGTGGCTTAAAATTATATGAATCCATTCAGTCTTAAATGCAATGGGGAAAACTAGGGCTTTAGTTAAACCCTTCTTCTCAACAATTTGAAACTCGTTCTTCAATATACCCTTGTCACAAAGATTATCAAAGGCATTGAAAATTTCTAGGTCACTTATGGATCCATTCTTATTTTTATAAACATTTTCTGATGTCTTGGACCATTGCTACTTTGTCAAAAATAATTGACAAAGCACCAACTAGGTCATTTTTATACGCAACTTTGGGTATTGGCCTAAATTTAGGCTATTTAACTTCATTGCTACAAGTTGAATCTCATGATCATCCTTTCCTCTTGCGGTTTTAGATCCAGATGCCATCTTGACTAAACTAGGGCTTAATATTTAAATAAACTTTCAAATTCTACGTAGCTCGGCACTTGATGAAATACCTTTGAATCAAAGAGTTCAAGTTGAATTTCTATTGGCATCGGTGTAAATTCTATTAAATCACTGTCTGGTAAGTTCTTCACTCTTCTCATTTTCACTTTGTGTTTGAATGGCTTGAAAATAAGTGGTTTTCAACTTTATTAGGCTCAAAACCTAGCATTTATTGCATAGTGATTATAGTTGTACACTCAACACTTACAGGTTTTAGTATAACTCAGCTCCCATTATAATTCATTTACTCAGCTTCCACTAACATATCTCATTTGACATCAACTAGACTTTCCAATTCTGCATATACCGGTGTTTCACTAGGCATCCAAGGGTAGCTTGACATCTTCTACAAAAATTTTAGTTTCTAACTCGACATCTTTTCCCATGCAGATTTCTTTTGGGTTGATGTATGATACATCTTTATATATCAGCCCCGTGTACCTGTATTGTGCTTAATTGGATGAAGTGTGATTACTTGATCTCTTGGGTGAAGTGATCTCTCCATTAGATGAACTCGATCCATCTCTTCTTTGCCATGTCTTATTCATTTTTTCCTTGATGTTTTTCACATTAACTTTTTCTTTACCCTTGTTGACTTCAGACTTAGGTGCCTTGGCCTTTGTTGGGAAATTCTTGCTGACATGTCTTACCTTCAAGCAACTAAAACATGTGGTTTGTCTTAACCACTTGTTTTAATTCCCATTGAAGTGTGTTCTTATGTAGTTCTAAGGAACATGACCATATTCATGACAGTAGTGACAACTTTTCCTAGCATTGTTATCCCAATTGTATTGGTATGCATAGTTGTTTCTCCTTACAGGCTGATTAGGTGTCCACATAGGCTTTGATCTGCACTCAAAATCTTTATGTCCATACTTTTTTTAGTTGTAGTAGTGACCTTCAAATCTTGGTGTCCTCATGGTTTTGGTTCTGTAATCTTGTGTTGAGTGTCCTTACATGTTACACTTGTGACAATAACCTTTGTTTTTGGATGTGTCATGTTGATTAGTCTTTCTACTCCTAAAAACATTAGTAGTGTGCCCCTCTTTATTATAGAAATGACAAGTGGGTTTAGTGTTCTTATCTTTGTTGGTCCTCTCTACTACGGTCTTCGATGATTCTCCTTGTTCAGTGCTAGTGTAACCAATTCCTAAAGTATCATTACTAGCCCTTGTAGATTTTAATAATTATTCAAAGTACTTGATAGCCTCATTGGATTTTTTGTAGCTTTCTACTATCTCCTTTTCTCTCTTCAATTCATTTTGTAGTTGTTCATTATGAATTTTCAAGGTGGAGATCTCAATGTCCTTCATGTTTAGCTCATGATGAGCATTCATCATCTAAGTAAGTGTATCCAACTACATGTTGGAGATCTTTGTTAGTTCTGTATACTTCTCCTCAAGTTTTTTTGCAAGGTTTCTCTTTTCATCCTCAAGCATGGCTCTATCCTCAATTACTATCTTCTTTTGTTTAGTTATTTCACATAGCATTATGCCTTGTGATTCTTGTTCCATTTTAAGAGATCTTATCTCTTCTTGTTGAGCTCTTTTCTTCTCCATCAATTCTGCTATTGCTGCATCCAATTCCTTGGAATCTCCATTGGCAAACACTTGTGTGGTGGAAATCTCCTTTTAGGGTATGTCATTCTAAACTATGGCTATCTCCTTTCTTCTTTTCAAGGATTTTCTTAGTTCCTCTCTAGATTCTTCTACCTTGTGTAGAACGAGATGCACATCAAGCACTTGATTGTCAATAATCTTCCCAAGTTTGAAGACTTCCATCTTCTAATATTTTTCTCCAAGTTGTTAGGCTTCTCCTTTTGAGAACCAATTTCTCTGATACCAATTGTTGGAATCTTCAAAATAGAAAGAGTTCTTCTAAGAGGGGAAGGGGGGTGAAACAGAAGTAACTAGTTTTTATCATTTTAAACTCTTGTTAACACATAACAGAAATTAAAGTACATGCATGTAAACATATAAGAAAACATGAAATGAAAGCATGCATCAACACATGATACAAGAGATTTGATAACCCAAAAACCCTCTAGGAATAAGAAGGTAAAACTGGGATGGGGATGACACCCACAAAAATTACTGTAGCAATATGTTCAACCACTTTTGATAGTTTGCCCTATTAAAGGCATGCCTTGTTAAAGGCTTTACACTGTGCTAATAGTGACCTAGTTAGAGTATTTATGAACACCTTACATAAAATGTCACCCTATTAAATGATTTACAATAGGTTGTTAAAATCCCCTAATATATAGGCTTTTCATCACATTCTCCAAAGGTTTTCCTTCCTAGCTTTTAGGATAACCTATCAATATAGGATTTTAGCATCTAATACAATGCTGAGAAAGTATTAGAACATTTTACCTAAGAGAGTGCAATCTTTAATTGTTAGGTTCAGGTACTAGATCTACTCTTCCTATTCTAATCTTCACTTGATCTGATCTCTATATGTGTCTCTTGTTCTATTCTGATCAACTAGATATGTAATTTCTACTCCTTTTACTAATTCCTTGACACCCCTGCTGATTGCTCCATTGTGCAATATTCTCTTGGCAACTTGATAACTTCAACAACCTCGACATTATGGTGTCTAAGTCTCCATATAAAGACATTGTGGACTTATGGTTAGGTATGGATCTACAACCCATATTGAAACTCAAATTCCTGCTCATACCTTGCATTTTTCTCATTGGTTGCATGCCTTCTCCATTTTTCTGATTGGTTGCATACAAATTACATAGGGAACATAAATGATTCATCCTTATCTCTCTATGTCAGCTCCAAAAATGGTTTACATCTAAATTTTTTAGGGCACAAACTCATATGCTACCTCTATGTTACTCGGCACATACTATATTACTGATGCTTGGCACATGTTACATTTCTGGATTGCTTGTCACCTATTACATTCTATGTTTCTCAGCACATTAATATTCCTAAATCACTTGGTACATACTATTTTCTATCTTGCTCAACATCTATTACTTGCTTGGCACCTGAAGTCACTTGGCAGCTATTACTATCCTAACTTGACAACTACTATAACTCACTTGGCATACATAGTGTACTCGACATATATGGTAGAATTAGTTAAGTGTGTTAACACTTGAATGTCAAGACCATTCTAAGACCAATAGTTGACATCAATGAAATTTTTTTTCATGAATATACCATATCATTTGTAACATATCTACAATAATCACCCATTGGAATATCATCAGCATTCATACTTCGAACAATCTCTCAACACCTCTATGTACTAAATTGTTTTATACGCTCCTAACAAGGTCCATCCTCTAACATTGAACATATATATCAGTATATTTAGTGGGTATCATTTCCATAGGGGTTTTCCCTTGGCCAGGGTTTCCCTAGTTAACAAAATATGGTATTATAAGGTCTCTTTATGCATGGTTATTATTATTGTTCAATGTTACTTGGTTAGTTCCTTATGCATGGTTCAAAGTAATTAATAATATCCAATTGGAACCAAAAGTTTGTATCAAAAGTAAACTTAATATTCAAAGAGGATCATGAAGAAATTCATAAGTACAACACTATTGTGAAAGGAGAACTAACTTAGTGAAAGCAACAACTTGAAAAGCTTTATACTAGTAGAGAAAAGATTGATGAATCAATGTCAATACAAAGACCTACCTATGATAATATTTGCCTTGATTATTTATTTAACATGTCTATAAAGAAACCTAAAAGTAGATTAGATCTCAAAGAGAAAGATAAATATGATGATAAGATTGAATCCATTCAATCTTTTGATAAGTCCAAAGAAGTTCGACAAGAGAGGGAAACTGAGAAATTGAATGAACCTAAGAAAGTGGAATCTATTAAGGAAACTTGGTATGTATTTTGATGTAAGAGTTTTTTATGTAATGAAATAGGCCATATGAAAAGAGATTGTATAAATAAGTTATTTAATCATGTTATGAAATTTTACTATCATAATTGTCATGGTATTGGTCACAATGCAATTGATTGTAGGAAACCTAAATATGATAATGATACCAAAAATAGTAGAATGTTTGGAAACACTAACCCTACAAATAGGAGAAGATCTAATGAAAGGAAATAAAGAGAAAGAAGACTTTATGATGAAAGAAAGAAAATCATGTGTTATAAGTGTAACAACTTTGCACACATAGCCTAGAATTAACAAGAACCTATTGATCAATAAAATCCTAGAAGAAAAAACCTAGTATGTCAGTTATGTAAAAAATTCATACATACAACAAAGTACTAAAAAAAGGATATAAGGAACAATTGAAGGAGCTTCAAAAATGATAGAAGGAATCCTAAAAGAAACTTTGGAAATGACAGAAGGAATTAAGAGTAACTCAAAACTAAGAAAGGAAATGAAGATCAAAAAAATATAGTAGGTAAAATTCAAGAAGAACTTAATAAGGCATTTGTAAAGGGGTTAGATATTTTAGAAGAAAAGTTAGATGCTCCTAAGATAGGAAAATTGAAGTTAGCAATCGAGTTTGATTCAACCAAGTTGAATTAAGCTTGTTCACTATACCAAAATCTAAAACTTCATTTTGAAATTGAGCCATGAGTAATGAGGTTGATAGAAGATTTATTCTCATATTGTGATCATCTCAAAAGCCTAGAGCACCCAAAATAAAATTAGCAAAGAAATTTCGAGCAAAGCCCTACTAAAAAAAAAGAGATATTTTATCATTTTTCACTCAAAAATTCTTTGATAAATTTATATTTGGTGTAATCATGGATATATCAGTTGTTCAAAATGTTGAGAATTTTGAGAGACCCAAATTAAAGGTTGTTCCTAAAAAACCCCTCGAGGAATACCCTAATTTGACTTTATCAATTACTCTGGATAATGTAGTTTACTTGGAAGATGTAGGAAGCTACTTGTATATTAAGTTTGAAACCATTGGAAGTGAGTTTATGAAAAAATATATGGAATTTATTTTTAGTCATTATATGACTATTAAGCTTGGATATGATCATCTGAAAGACTTAGATAGATATCACTTTTACCACGAACTTGATACCAAAGAATGGACTCAACTCATATTAAGAAAAATTCATAATGGTAAGGTTTGGATGGGAGAAAATGTAGCTAACACCTCTACCGGCCTTATACATGAGGTCACTGGTCTTAGAAAATAAGGTAGTGTACCTATTGGCAAGAAACTAGTTAACAAAACGGTTGAAAGTTATACTAAAGCAATTTATAATGGTAAAGAAACGGTGATCAGCACCATCACACAAAATGATGTGAGATTCTTGAGTAGAATCATTACATACTCTATGTGTGCAAGTTTTAAAAATGGTGAGTTGTTAGCAGGTTTTATCTATCCATCCTATAAGATTTGTATTGAGAAGGAGCAAGTAAATTTCAGTGAGATTATAAGAGTACAACTTCTTGAGAATTTGGAGAAAATAAAGAGAACTAAGAATGGTGATCCAAATTCAAGTCTCTAATTAATCATTTTTTCTTTCATGTACATAAGAGATTTCCATTTTTATTAGTTATTGATATTATGAGTAGTGAAAGATGCACTATGAAAAAGATAACATATGTGTGTAGAAGGTATCTTGTATAGAAAATCTTGGACAATAGAAATTTGATTATGAGGACATATCAAAATGAGATGAAACAAAGATTTAGAACTGCCCCTACAATTGTTGATAGATTTAAACATGTCATATGTGGGTATGTGCAAGATCATGGTGTGCCAAAAAGTGGTGATCTAAAAAATGTGTAGTTCTAAAATATCTCAAACCATTTCAAAATCTATTCCAAATTTCTACCTACTCACCCTAATAATAAATGAAAAAAAGTAATATCTTTATAAGGTCTACTATATCTTCTGATACCAACCCTATATGGTCAACTTTAAAAAATCCTAAAATATGTTTTTGACATATTTTTATGTGATTTTTACTTTAAACATGTAGTTGATGACCTTTTTTTCACCAAAATTTGACCAAATGAAAAGTATTTCTTAAGAATGTTCTTATCTTTCCATAAATGTAAGGTTTGTTAAATTATGAGTTTAGTAAGTAATTATTACTTATTTTCTAATGGAGTTACATATAAAGTTTTGACTAACACACTACTTTAAAAAAAAAACTATAATTTTCAAATGGTACAACAACTTTTAAATCCAAAAGATGCATCACATTCTATGTTTCTTATACTATAAGCAAAAAAAATGAAAAAATGAATTTTACAAAGTTTTGAATTATAATGGTAAAGAAACGGTGATCATCACCATCACACAAAATGATGTGAGATTATTGAGTAGAATCATTACATACTCTATGTGTGCAAGTTTTAAAAATGGTGAGTTGTTAGCAGGTTTTATCTATCCATCCTATAAGATTTGTATTGAGAAGGAGCAAGTAAATTTCAGTGAGATTATAAGAGTACAACTTCTTGAGAATTTGGAGAAAATAAAGAGAACTAAGAATGGTGATCCAAATTCAAGTCTCTAATTAATCATTTTTTCTTTCATGTACATAAGAGATTTCCATTTTTATCAGTTATTGATATTATGAGTAGTGAAAGATGCACTATGAAAAAGATAACATATGTGTGTAGAAGGTATCTTGTACAGAAAATCTTGGACAATAGAAATTTGATTATGAGGACATATCAAAATGAGATGAAACAAAGATTTAGAACTGCCCCTACAATTGTTGATAGATTTAAACATGTCATATGTGGGTATGTGCAAGATCATGGTGTGCCAAAAAGTGGTGATCTAAAAAATGTGTAGTTCTAAAATATCTCAAACCATTTCAAAATCTATTCCAAATTTCTACATACTCACCCTAATAATAAATGAAAAAAAGTAATATCTTTATAAGGTCTACTATATCTTCTGATACCAACCCTATATGGTCAACTTTAAAAAATCCTAAAATATGTTTTTGACATATTTTTATGTGATTTTTACTTTAAACATGTAGTTGATGACCTTTTTTTCACCAAAATTTGACCAAATGAAAAGTATTTCTTAAGAATGTTCTTATCTTTCCATAAATGTAAGGTTTGTTAAATTATGAGTTTAGTAAGTAATTATTACTTATTTTCTAATGGAGTTACATATAAAGTTTTGACTAACACACTACTTTAAAAAAAAACTATAATTTCCAAATGGTACAACAACTTTTAAATCCAAAAGATGCATCACATTCTATGTTTCTTATACTATAAGCAAAAAAAATGAATAAATGAATTTTACAAAGTTTTGAATTATAATGGTAAAGAAACGGTGATCAGCACCATCACACAAAATGATGTGAGATTCTTGAGTAGAATCATTACATACTCTATGTGTGCAAGTTTTAAAAATGGTGAGTTGTTAGCAGGTTTTATCTATCCATCCTATAAGATTTGTATTGAGAAGGAGCAAGTAAATTTCAGTGAGATTATAAGAGTACAACTTCTTGAGAATTTGGAGAAAATAAAGAGAACTAAGAATGGTGATCCAAATTCAAGTCTCTAATTAATCATTTTTTCTTTCATGTACATAAGAGATTTCCATTTTTATCAGTTATTGATATTATGAGTAGTGAAAGATGCACTATGAAAAAGATAACATATGTGTGTAGAAGGTATCTTGTACAGAAAATCTTGGACAATAGAAATTTGATTATGAGGACATATCAAAATGAGATGAAACAAAGATTTAGAACTGCCCCTACAATTGTTGATAGATTTAAACATGTCATATGTGGGTATGTGCAAGATCATGGTGTGCCAAAAAGTGGTGATCTAAAAAATGTGTAGTTCTAAAATATCTCAAACCATTTCAAAATCTATTCCAAATTTCTACCTACTCACCCTAATAATAAATGAAAAAAAGTAATATCTTTATAAGGTCTACTATATCTTCTGATACCAACCCTATATGGTCAACTTTAAAAAATCCTAAAATATGTTTTTGACATATTTTTATGTGATTTTTACTTTAAACATGTAGTTGATGACCTTTTTTTCACCAAAATTTGACCAAATGAAAAGTATTTCTTAAGAATGTTCTTATCTTTCCATAAATGTAAGGTTTGTTAAATTATGAGTTTAGTAAGTAATTATTATTTATTTTCTAATGGAGTTACATATAAAGTTTTGACTAACACACTACTTAAAAAAAAAACTATAATTTTCAAATGGTACAACAACTTTTAAATCCAAAAGATGCATCACATTCTATGTTTCTTATACTATAAGCAAAAAAAATGAAAAAATGAATTTTACAAAGTTTTGAATTATAATGGTAAAGAAACGGTGATCAGCACCATCACACAAAATGATGTGAGATTCTTGAGTAGAATCATTACATACTCTATGTGTGCAAGTTTTAAAAATGGTGAGTTGTTAGCAGGTTTTATCTATCCATCCTATAAGATTTGTATTGAGAAGGAGCAAGTAAATTTCAGTGAGATTATAAGAGTACAACTTCTTGAGAATTTGGAGAAAATAAAGAGAACTAAGAATGGTGATCCAAATTCAAGTCTCTAATTAATCATTTTTTCTTTCATGTACATAAGAGATTTCCATTTTTATCAGTTATTGATATTATGAGTAGTGAAAGATGCACTATGAAAAAGATAACATATGTGTGTAGAAGGTATCTTGTACAGAAAATCTTGGACAATAGAAATTTGATTATGAGGACATATCAAAATGAGATGAAACAAAGATTTACAACTGCCCCTACAATTGTTGATAGATTTAAACATGTCATATCTTGGTATGTGCAAGATCATGGTGTGCCAAAAAGTGGTGATCTAAAAAATGTGTAGTTCTAAAATATCTCAAACCATTTCAAAATCTATTCCAAATTTCTACCTACTCACCCTAATAATAAATGAAAAAAAGTAATATCTTTATAAGGTCTACTATATCTTCTGATACCAACCCTATATGGTCAACTTTAAAAAATCCTAAAATATGTTTTTGACATATTTTTGTGTGATTTTTACTTTAAACATGTAGTTGATGACCTTTTTTTCACCAAAATTTGACCAAATGAAAAGTATTTCTTAAGAATGTTCTTATCTTTCCATAAATGTAAGGTTTGTTAAATTATGAGTTTAGTAAGTAATTATTACTTATTTTCTAATGGAGTTACATATAAAGTTTTGACTAACACACTACTTAAAAAAAAAACTATAATTTTCAAATGGTACAACAACTTTTAAATCCAAAAGATGCATCACATTCTATGTTTCTTATACTATAAGCAAAAAAAATGAAAAAATGAATTTTACAAAGTTTTGAATTATAATGGTAAAGAAACGGTGATCAGCACCATCACACAAAATGATGTGAGATTCTTGAGTAGAATCATTACATACTCTATGTGTGCAAGTTTTAAAAATGGTGAGTTGTTAGCAGGTTTTATCTATCCATCCTATAAGATTTGTATTGAGAAGGAGCAAGTAAATTTCAGTGAGATTATAAGAGTACAACTTCTTGAGAATTTGGAGAAAATAAAGAGAACTAAGAATGGTGATCCAAATTCAAGTCTCTAATTAATCATTTTTTCTTTCATGTACATAAGAGATTTCCATTTTTATCAGTTATTGATATTATGCGTAGTGAAAGATGCACTATGAAAAAGATAACATATGTGTGTAGAAGGTATCTTGTACAGAAAATCTTGGACAATAGAAATTTGATTATGAGGACATATCAAAATGAGATGAAACAAATATTTAGAACTGCCCGTACAATTGTTGATAGATTTAAACATGTCATATGTGGGTATGTGCAAGATCATGGTGTGCCAAAAAGTGGTGATCTAAAAAATGTGTAGTTCTAAAATATCTCAAACCATTTCAAAATCTATTCCAAATTTCTACCTACTCACCCTAATAATAAATGAAAAAAAGTAATATCTTTATAAGGTCTACTATATCTTCTGATACCAACCCTATATGGTCAACTTTAAAAAATCCTAAAATATGTTTTTGACATATTTTTATGTGATTTTTACTTTAAACATGTAGTTAATGACCTTTTTTTCACCAAAATTTGACCAAATGAAAAGTATTTCTTAAGAATGTTCTTATCTTTCCATAAATGTAAGGTTTGTTAAATTATGAGTTTAGTAAGTAATTATTACTTATTTTCTAATGGAGTTACATATAAAGTTTTGACTAACACACTACTTAAAAAAAAAACTATAATTTTCAAATGGTACAACAACTTTTAAATCCAAAAGATGCATCACATTCTATGTTTCTTATACTATAAGCAAAAAAAATGAAAAAATGAATTTTACAAAGTTTTGAATTATAATGGTAAAGAAACGGTGATCAGCACCATCACACAAAATGATGTGAGATTCTTGAGTAGAATCATTACATACTCTATGTGTGCAAGTTTTAAAAATGGTGAGTTGTTAGCAGGTTTTATCTATCCATCCTATAAGATTTGTATTGAGAAGGAGCAAGTAAATTTCAGTGAGATTATAAGAGTACAACTTCTTGAGAATTTGGAGAAAATAAAGAGAACTAAGAATGGTGATCCAAATTCAAGTCTCTAATTAATCATTTTTTCTTTCATGTACATAAGAGATTTCCATTTTTATCAGTTATTGATATTATGAGTAGTGAAAGATGCACTATGAAAAAGATAACATATGTGTGTAGAAGGTATCTTGTACAGAAAATCTTGGACAATAGAAATTTGATTATGAGGACATATCAAAATGAGATGAAACAAAGATTTAGAACTGCCCCTACAATTGTTGATAGATTTAAACATGTCATATGTGGGTATGTGCAAGATCATGGTGTGCCAAAAAGTGGTGATCTAAAAAATGTGTAGTTCTAAAATATCTCAAACCATTTCAAAATCTATTCCAAATTTCTACCTACTCACCCTAATAATAAATGAAAAAAAGTAATATCTTTATAAGGTCTACTATATCTTCTGATACCAACCCTATATGGTCAACTTTAAAAAATCCTAAAATATGTTTTTGACATATTTTTATGTGATTTTTACTTTAAACATGTAGTTGATGACCTTTTTTTCACCAAAATTTGACCAAATGAAAAGTATTTCTTAAGAATGTTCTTATCTTTCCATAAATGTAAGGTTTGTTAAATTATGAGTTTAGTAAGTAATTATTACTTATTTTCTAATGGAGTTACATATAAAGTTTTGACTAACACACTACTTTAAAAAAAAACTATAATTTTCAAATGGTACAACAACTTTTAAATCCAAAAGATGCATCACATTCTATGTTTCTTCTACTATAAGCAAAAAAAATGAAAAAATGAATTTTACAAAGTTTTGAATTAGTTAAGGTGGTCAAACACAAGAGTTTTTTTATTCCAAAAATATTAAACTCAAAAATTAATTATTTATTATTTATTTAGAAAAAAATACCCAAAAATATGTGTCACATCTAAGAATGAGTCTACTACTCATATCTAGAATATTATTAAAAAATATTATCATTTTATTTTTATTAAGGTGGTCAAACATACATCTACTTCTTCTTTTTTTCTAATTTTTTTGTAATATTGCATTAAAATTCAAAATTTTGACAAATTAATTTTTATTTTTTTGAGATGAGTCCTCGTATTTTAGAAATTAGATTCTATTTCCTAGAGATCATTTTCTCTCAAATTTTTGATATAAAGTTAATACCAAGCAGAAAATTCCACATCAAGTTGACATAACCCTAATTTTATATTTTTTTATTGCCACTTAAGAGCATAGTTTGGTTGACCATGATCCTACACATACCCATGTTTTATGGTGGATACAAGCCAAACTTATATTGAAGCAATAGAACCTTGGAAAAATGTTCTTGAGCCCATAGGTTATGAGTTAAGTGATGATATAGCTATTGGTTATATTGATTTATTGTTGAAATCTAAAATAGATCAAGAATTATACGGATTTGAAATGTATGAAATGATAACCCAATCAGCCTACCAGGCATTATTTGAAAGGCATCTCATAAGAAAGTTTCATCTATGATGAAGAAAACACTATTTGAGGCCGATATGTTAGAAGAAGAATCACAGATAAACAAACAATATCTAGACTAAAACAAATTGGTGAACAAAGTGTAATGTATGTGACACCTTTGTTAGTTGGCCAAGCTCATGATGTATCTATTACAAAATAACCTACATAAAAGAGCATCCCTTATGTTGTTGTATGAATCAAGCAATCAAGTGAACCTAAGTAGAAGTCTAAAATGTTAGTAAAGACTCATAAGTTTAAAAGAGTTAAGTAGCAAGCTACTAGACCAAAGAAAAGAAAGAAGACATTGTTGAGAATTGAACAAGACAAGCTAAAATTTCTTGAAGAAGAAAAGAAGCAAAAATAATAACTAAAGAGAAGAGAAGAAGAAAAAGGGAAGAAGTTGGAAGAAGAAAAGAAAGAGAGGAGTAGGAAGAAGAAGAGATAAAATTAAAGAATGTAGCAGAGAAGAAACAAAAGTAAGATAAGGTGAAAGCATCTAGTTCATCCTCTCCTTTATCTCTTACTAACATTATACGTGATGATGACATTGAATCTAACTTGATCTCATCCTTGAAATTTTTTTTTGAGAAGAATAGAAAGGTCAAGAATCTAGAAAAAGAATTAATGGAGGTGACTGAAAAATTGCACAACACCCTCTCAACCAAACCTAAAGAAGTAGACCCCAAATAGAGAGCTCAAGTAGTTCTAAAATCATTTAATGAAAAATTTAAAAACTTGTTGAATGTTGGTAAGTATAACGCTTAAATTTTGCATGATGCTAACCTTTTTAGCACCATTTGTCAAAATATTCATAATTATTTTCAGTCTTGATACTTGTTGTTAGAACAATAGTCCACCAATATAGCTGGCAGGAGGAGGGGAAGGGTGAATCAATTATATGCTAATTTAAGCATTTAACCTTTTAAATAATCTTGACCATTCAAAGTAAAGAGATGCATATAAAAAATTACACTAGATATGTTGACTAAGGTAACCATTGATCAGAGGGAAAACCCTGGTGGGAATGATGCCCACAAAATGATGTACAAATATGAATGTTCCTTGTTAGAGGATGGACCCTATTACGAGTCTATTATAAAATTTAGTAGAAGAGTTGTTGTAAGGAGACTTTGAATCCCTATTAGGAGATTACAACTCTATTAGGAGTTGTGGAAGGCAACTAAACCCATTGTTCAAACAACTTCAGGGTCATATCAATGAATTGATAGTCTAGTTGACCTTGATACTATTCATTTTAGAGTAATAGATGTGTAACAAGTTTTACTTCTTCCTCTGTCCAGTAAGTTAGACTCCTTCACCTTCAAATCATGCAATCAGATCTAGAACTCTATGATTAGTAACAATAACTGTTAAGGTTACTTACACACATTAGTAAATCACTCTGCTCTATTGCTTAGTAATTCACAAGTCCTCAGTTCTTCACCATGTTCATAAAACATGGAAAAATATTTCCTTTATACCATGCTCAACAATAAATCCTTGAATCGGCTTCAAACTTTATTATCATATGTTAATTATGTTAATTAAATGAAATATCCATTTAATTAATGTTGTTAGCTCATAGTTATACAAAAACTTTCACATGTGAAACTTCAATACATGTACACTTTTTGATGTCATGAATGATTAGTAAACTATCTCCAGCTCACTACACAACCCTTCATTGCAATTGTAAGGAATTGTAGCAATCATGCAATGGGAATTGCTTTATTGATATCTTGTTTCTATATAGTTTTCTATAAATCAATCATATCTTTTGTACACTATTGATTTAGGTTTTGTGCACTTACCCATGTAACAAATACACAATGTAGTATACTCAGGTAATTGTGCATCATCAAATAACTAATATAATGTTCTCACTACAAAAATCACAATCTATTACTCTATCAATCTTTTATAGACTTATTACTATGTTGTCATCAATGACAAACTGATTTATAAATACATCATAACAATGTTCTACAATGCTCCCCCATTGCATCAACATTCATGCTAACAGCTTCCCCCTTTGGCATTGATGGTAACATAGATGAAAAACATCTAGTTCTAAGAATACCAACAAGTCTTTTCAAATCATCTTCATCAATCAAATTTTTTTTCATGCAAATCCTTTATTACAATACTACTCCCCCACAGTACAATGTTTTTCATGCCATACTTCTCCCCCATTGACATCAATGTCAAAGATAGTACACAAATGGTTTAATTTTCTTGAACACCCAATAATTTATCAGCATGACAACAAGCTGATCTATTGCTTTACAACTTTGTATATAAGACCATAAAAAACTCAAGTGTCTAAAGACACTATTGTATACCAACTACCAATTATCAAGAGTCCTTTTCTAACTATGTTCATCACACAGACAAGTAGCATCAACATTTAGTCTAGTGTATTAATACTGTTCTATTTCCTATATTGAGGCACTTTTTTATTTTTTATTTTGAAATAGGCAGGGGCATAACCCCAAACATACCTTTTACTAAAACACATCCTTGGTAAGACCTTCATGAGAATATCTACAATCTATTTCTTAGTGTTAATGTACTCCAATATGATTCTTTTTTTGCAACTTTCTCTTTCAACACATTATACTTTATAGAGATGTGCTTAGTCTTACAATGCAAAACAAGATTCGTAGACATTTTAACCCTACTTGTGTTATCACAATAAATGATAATAGGTTCTTTGAATGTAATTCCAATATTCTTCATCATCTACCTCATCCATATGACTTGATTACAATTGTTCATTGCTACAACATATATTACCTTTGAAGTGCTTTGTGAGGTGCAATCTTGCTTCATGTTGATCCTAGAAACCAATCTTTCACCAAGAAAGAATGCTCCTCCACTAGTGATTTTTCTATCATCCATATCTCTAGTCCAATCAACATCAGTATAAGTGCAAAGAGTAAAGTCATTACTTCTGGCATACCAAATGCCATAATTAGATGTCCCTTTTAGATATTTGAATATTCCTTTTATTGTTATGTAGTGATATTCTTTAGGATTATCCTGAAATCTTGCCACAATTCCAATCACATTCACTATATTAGGTCTATTATAAGTTAGATACTGCAATCCTCCAATCATAGATCTATACTTTTTTTGTTCAATAGTAGGTGTCTCATCCTTGCTTGATAACTTGTGACTAGTTACCATAGGAGTTCCAAAATGTTTATAGTTTTCTAGACCAAATCTTATTAGCAAATGTTTTAAATACTTTGTCTAAGAAATAAAGATTCCCTCTTTGTTTTGAACCATTTGCAATCCTAACAAAAGTTCCATTACCCCTAGCATGCTCATCTCAAACTCATTCTTCATATCTTCTAAGAATTTGTTACTGGCTTCATCATTTCCTCCAAAAATGGCATCATCAGTAATTACAATTACTATCAGCAAAGCATCTTCTATTTCTTTCAAGTACAAGCTTCTATTGGTTGTTCCTTTAGCAAATCCAAGATTTGCTAAGTATTTATCTAACCTTGCATACGAGGTTCTAGGTGATTTTTTTAATCCATACAACGCTTTCTTTAATCTCCAAACCATATCATTCTCTTTTGTTAAAGGAAAACCTTCTAGTTGCTCAATGTAAACTTTTTCTTCAAATTCACCATTCAAGAATGCTAATTTAACATCCATCTACCTTAAAAAATTTATTTACTACTTATGCCAAGAAAATTTTGACTACTTTCATTCTTGCTACAGGTGCATATGTTTTCTCATAGTCAATTCCTTCTTGCTAAGAGTAGCCTTTTCACACTAGTCTTGCTTTTTTTTTTTTTGGTTCTCCTTGTTCATTCATATTATTTTTTAATACCCATTTTGTACCAATCAAATTTTTTTCCTTGGGTCTAGGAACCAATTCCCATGTGTCATTTTTATTATCTGTTGAAGTTCTCCCTTCATTTCTTTTATCTAATGACCATCCTTGATTGCTTGATTTTCACTTTTTGGTTCTACTTGAGATATTAGGCATAGTTCTTCATTAATTTCTCTTCTTGTCATTACTCCTTTTTCTTTACTTCCTATTATTTAATCAATAGGATTATTTTTCATCAAATTTTTATTTGGGGTAGAAGTTGCTACTTCGACTCTGATTTCAGGTACTACACTCTATTCTTCTCTTCTTCAATTTGCACATTATTTTGCAATTCATTGCTAGTCTTGAGAAATAGTTCATTATGTCTATTGGTCATCCTAGAATAATCATCTCCATTATAGTTATAATCCATCATCTTTTCTTTAATGCCAAACTTTCCATCTATTCCCACATTTGTGCACTCTACTATTGTTTTTGTTCTATAGTTGAAACATTTGTAAGCTTTTATTTTCAATGAATAGCCAAGAAACATACCTTCATCACTCCTTGGATTAAACTTACTGATATCATCATCTCTTTTGATGTAGCATTTTCTTCCAAATATTCTAAAATATTTTAATAATGGTGAGTGACCAAATCATAACTCATAAGGTATTTTTTCCATACCTTTTCTAATCTATACTTTGTTTAGTGTGTATAATACTATATTGACTCCCTCTCTCCAAAAGGTTTATGATACATCATTCTCAAATAACATAGCTCTTGCTCTTAGCAATTGATCTATTTCTTCTTTCAACAATCCCATTCTTCTCAAGTGTATGGGTTGAAGATATTTGTCTCCTAATTCCATGATCTTCACAGTAGATATTGAATTCTCTAGAAGTCAATCCTCCTCTTGTATCAAATCTTAAGCTTTTGATTTTAACTCCAAATTCATTCTCTACTTTTTTCTTGAATATCTTGAATTTCTCAAATGCTTATGATTTTTCCTTAACAAAATCTACCCACATCATTATGGTTAAATCATCAACAAAAATCATAAAATAACTTTCTCCATAGAATTGTCTTGTTCTTGTATGACCACTCAAATTTGTATGAACCAATTCTAGCTTTTGTGTAGTACAAAACTACTTGCTAGGAAATGAGACTTTCTTCAACTTAGCCAAGATACATTTCTTACAAATAATGTTATTGGGCTTAGTGATCTTAGGTAAATCTCTAACAACAAGTCTATTACTGGCTTTCACAATGTTATCAAAGTTAATGTGACAAAAGATTTTGTGTCATAACAAACTATTGTCAACTTCAGCTACCAAACATGTTTTTTTAGTGGATTTTAACTAAAATAAATTACCTCTAGTTCTTGTGTCAGTACCATGTATTTTTCCTTGTTCTTGATAATGCATGTGTCATTACCAAACTACAATTGGTAACCTTTTTCCATAAGTTTTCCAACACTTAATAAGTTATGTTTCAATCCATAAACAAAATAAACATCATCTATACTTGTTTTACCATCTAGTGTGCTAGATCCAATTCTTATAATGTGGAAGGCTGCATTGTTCCCTACTCTAACAATTCCTCCATCATGGCTTTTGAATTTGAAAAATTTACTCCTATAACCATTCATGTGATGTGAACAACCACTATCAATGATCCAATCTTTCCTTTCAACTTGTGAGATCAACACACTCTTCTTTGATTTCTCTTTCAAGATCATCCTCCTTTATAGCTACAAATCCTAATTCATCTTCCCTTCTATTTTGATTAGATTCTTCTTCCTCTTCTCCTTCATTATCATATTAAAAATCTTATGTTTTCTAGATTTCAATCTTCCCTTATATTTTCTTTCTCTTTTAGGACACTTAGATGCATAATGACCATATTCATTACATGGCCAACATTTAAAGATATTCGTACCATCTTTTTTTCTTTCCACAAGAAGAGCCACTCCTTCCTAGATCTTTTTCTCAATGGACTTGTTGTTTCTAGTAATGTCTTCTTGTGTTTTTCTTGCTAGACTTGGTTTAATATTAAATTCACTAAATATTGTCTCAACTTTTGCTAATTCTCCAAATTGTTTCAAATTTAATTCTTTAGCTTCCAATCCACCAAGCAATGTTTCTTTGGTGAAATTAGTGGTACAAGGTAACATTACTAGAATCATCTATATCATTGTCTTGAAAGGTGGTGTCAGACTTTCCAAGGTCTTCCATATTACTTCATCATCAAACTACCTTCCATCAAGAGATGTGATTCCTGCAATAATCTCAGATATTCTACCAATATAGGTTCTCACAAATTCATATTCCATCATTTTAGCATCTTAAAATGTGAAATAAAGATTTTGTAATCTAACTCATTTTTAATGTGTATCAACCTCATAATTAGCTTCTAAGGATTTCCAAATTTCATGCAATATTTTGAGTTGTTTTACCTAGCTATACTCACTTTCAAGTAGAGCTGATAGTATTACTTCTCTTTGTTCCTTAGTAGAACTTTCAAGATTGTCTTCTTCTGCAATATTTTTAGGTGCCTTGGTTTTCAAGCCAATATCCTAGGCCCATGCACAAGAGTTGAGTCTTCATTTTATCCTTCCAGCTATCACAATTTGTGCCATCAAATCTCAGACATGGATCTCCCAAAGTTGTTAAACTTTTTCTTCAAGGACATGATTCTCTAATACCAATTGTTAGAAAGAATATTCCACTAATATAAATAAGAGCAGGGGGGTGAATCAGTTATATGATAATTTAAATATTTAACCTTTTAAATAATTATGACCATTCAAAGTAAACAATAACCATTAAGAGATGAACATAAACAATTACACTAGATATGTTGACTAGGGAAACCCTTGATCAGAGGGAAAACCTTGGAGGAAATGATGCTTATGAAAATATGTACTAATATGAATGTTCCTTATTAGAGGATCCCCATTAGGATATTTTGAATCCCTATTAGGAGATTCCAACCCTGTTAGGAGTTCTTGAAGATAGCTAAACCCACTATCCAATTGACCTCGATACTATTCCTTTCCAAATAATAGATGTGTAATAGGTTTTACTTCTTCGTCTATCAAGTATGACAAACTCCTTCACTTTCAAATCACACAATTAGATCTGGAACTCTATGATCAATAATAGTAACCCTTAAGGTCACTTACACACATTAGTAAATCACCCTACTCTACTACTTAGTAATTTGCAAGTCTTCACTTCTGCACCATGTTTGTAAAATACAAAACCATTATCCCTTTATACCATGCTCAATGATAAATCCTTGAGTCAACTTCACACTTTATTATCATACATTAATTAAATGAAATATTCATTTAATAAATGTTGTTGGCTCACTATTATACACAGTTTTACATGTGCAAATTCCATAACATCATCAATGGTTAGTAAACTATCTTTAGTGTACTACATAACCCTTCACTATAATTTTAATGAATTGTATCAATCATGTAATGGGAATTTCTTTCCTGATACCTAGTTTCTATAAAATTTTCTATAAATCAATCATATCTTCCATACACTATTGATTTAGGTTCTGAACACTTGCGCATGTAAAAAATACACAATGTAGTATACTCAGCTAACTACATGTCATCAGATAAGTGCTATAATTTTTTCAATATAAAAATCATAATCTATTGCTCTATTAATATTTTATGTACTTATTACTATGTTGTCACCAATGACAAACACAATTATAAATACATTGTAACAATGTTCTGCAATAATCCCCCATAGCATCAACATTCATGCTAACACTTGTATCAAGGAATTCTAAAGATGTCAACAAGTTGGCAAGGTACTATACATAAAATTTACTTTATCTCATAAATTGATCAAAGATCTAGATAGTAAGATTCAAAGGAATCTGAGTGAGCTGGAGGGTCTAACTAGTCAGATACAACAACCCTCTTGCACTGTTGATGAATTGGAAGGAAAAGTTGTTAGTGTTCACATAGACATCATAAAACTAGAACTTGAAAAAGAAAATATTTTGAGAAGACTATAAGGATTTAGAGAATCTATTGCTTTGAAGATATCAACCATTGAGAGAGAGTCAGAAGAATGCATCAAAGTAGATGACATTTATGTAGATTTAACCTAGTCCAACCTTAATATAGTTGATATTGCATCATATAACTTATGTGGAATGATCACTACAACTGAAGCAACAAAGGACACATGGGAAAAAGATGTGAATAGTTTGAAGAAAAATTTTGATGATTGTATGAAGATATTAGCAACTTGAGGTAGCAAGATAGAAAGTTTGGCAGTGTTTGACAATAGATAGACAAAATCTTTTGACAGTCTTTGGACATTTTGACCTTTTTCATTGATGTTAAAGCGGGAGAAGTTGTAGAAGAAAATTATGTAGTAAGTTATGTATGTAGTAATCATATAAAAAGGGGGAGCAATTGAGAAATTGAGCATTTGTAATATGAGGTATATGTAATGTAATAGATAATAAGTATTGTAAGTTTTGATAAAATTTTGTCACTTAGCTAATTTTTATTACTTTTTTGCCATCAATGCCAAAGGGGGAGATTATTCACAATTGGCTATATGTAGTGATGTAATTGTTTTCATTAATGGTAATGCATAATACATGTACATACTGGTAGAAAATGTTAAAAATAAAGATATTTAGCTTTTAGTACTAAGAAAATTCTTTAAGTATGAAAATGGTTTACAATAGTACATTAGTATATATGTAAAATGTTTCTAATATCATATTATGACAAGAAAAGATAGATGAAGATAGTATACATGTTGATGATGATGTGTATAACCTTGGACATTAGTACAAAAAGGAGATATTCATGATTTACTAATGAACAAAACAATAGAATTAAAGGTAAAGGAACTATTTTGTTTTCAAAATAATTACTTGACCAATTAGGGCCAAGATCCTAGATATTTACTCTAAGTTGGGAAAGTATATTGTGGTCTTAACTAACCTAGCAGAAATTTGTGAAAAGGAATGGTATGTATGCAAAGGATATCTTGTGAGATTAAGTATGCATTTTGTGATGTAAAAGGCAATATGCAAAGCTTTTGTGAAGTGATATATGTGAAGTTTTTGAGAACTTGATTTTATGATCCAAGATCAAGATGAGGTTAAAGATCAAATGAGAAGAAGTTACATCATCTACACATTTTTATTTGAGGAACTTCAAATTCAATTACTTGTTTGGGCAGTGAGCTCTTCCTATAATTGAAAGTGCATGTTTGGGCAATGAGTTGTTCTTACATCCATTGTACTACAACTCCTAACTATTGGATTAAACATTTATCTTCATTAAAAAACCTTAATCATTCAACCAAAGTAAACAAAAAACATTTTAAAATGCACGTAGATAATTACACCATATATGTTGACTAGGGAAACCCTTGATCAGAGGGAAAACCTCGGTGGGAATAAAGGCCATGAGATAATCTACTAATATAAATATTCCTTGTTAGAGGATGGACCTTTTTAGGACTCCATTATAACATTTACTAAATAGATTCCCTATTAGGAAACTTTGAATCCCTATTAGGAGATTCCAAACCTACTAGGAGTTGCAGTACAATGTATGAAAGATAAGCCTACTACCCAAACATGCAATTTCAACAAAATAAGAGCTCGCTACTCAAACATATAATTTACTATTTTGTTCCTCTTTCATTTTATCTATCAATGAAACCAATCATTGTTAAACCTTGTAGACTAGGTCACAAACCTAAGATCCAAATATCAAACTGTAGATACCTAAGAAAAACCTCAGCAATGAAGTTACCTTCACTTTCGCACTACTTTTTTCAACTTCACATTTTGCTCTTATTACTATTTAGCATCAATCATAAATCAATATCATTCCATACCATGATAACGGGAAATTTTCTTCCTTTATACCAACTCCTCAAAAAAAATTCATGAGTCAGCTGTTAGACCTTATTAATTAATTATTATAGGACCACATTAAGAACACATCGCACTTAGTGATAACATTAATCTTTCACCTTGCAACTTAAATAAATTTCCATACACACAATATTATGATGAAAGAACTTATATGCATCATCATCAACATTTCTTCTTTAGGTCCTCAACCTTGACTCTCAAAATATCAACTCTACTAAGAGATAAATCAAGTTTACCAGAACATGCCTCTGTAAACTCTATCTCAAAATAGACATTGCCAAAACTTTCATAACTTCTTCTAGAGTTATATTTTATTCTTTTGATGTTAGCTACATATATTAGATACTCAAAAGTATCTCCCATAAACTTAGATAGTTAGAATACTCAACTAGCCATCCATACCAACTTGATCTTTTCGTTGTTCTTCTATTAGATACCACAGAAAATTGCTATGTTGACATCAATGAAAAACTCAGTCATGAATGTAACATATCATCATAGTAACATATCTACAATAACCCCCCATAGTAATATCATCAACAGTCATCCTACCAAAAACCTCCCCATTGGCATTGATGGCAACATAGATGAAAAACATTTAGTTCAAAGAACACCAAAAAAAGACTATTCAACTTCAAATCCTCTTCATCAATCATTCTCCCCAATTGATATATCTCAATGTGCTCTTTGACAAACTATCATTCCATTTTGTGCTTATGTCAAACATATTGTACTCACAAAAAAAATCTTTAACTATCATGCATAGTACTTTGCAATGTTATTTTGACCATGTTTTTTTTCATGCTAAACATCTTCCCCATTGAAATAAATGTTAAAGGTTTAAGCAACTAGTATTATTGCAACAAAATTTTCAACAACTAATTCTTACCTAGCTTATGTGTCAAAAGATACTATTCAAAACAACATCCAACAAGAGTCCTAGATGACTCTGTCCATCAGAGATACTCCCCCTTACAAGAAGCATCAACATTCAATCTAGCAAACAATGGTGCTCTATTACACTAAATTGATGCACTCTTGCATCTTCTTAATCTTATGTAGGAAGGGGGATAACCCCAAGCATACCTCACAATTTCTCAAAAGTCTCTTTGGGAAGAGGCTTAGTGAGGATATCTGCAATCTGCTCTTTGGTGCTCACATACTCTAATCTGGTTTCCCTCTCTTTAACTTTCTCTCTCAACATATGTTACTTAATAGAAATGTGCTTGGCCTAAAAATGCAATATTATATTCTTAGACATATTCATTGTGCTGTTGTTGTCACAATTTATGACAATAGGTTCATTGGTTTCTATCCTTATATCTTTTAGCATTTCCTTCATCCAAATGACTTGATTGCTATTATTTGCTGCTACAACATACTCCACTTTCAATGTAATTTGTGATGTGCAATCCTACTTCTTTCTTAACCAAGAAACCAATCTTCCTCCAAGAAAGATTGATACTTTCTTAAATATTTTAGATGTTAAAGGGGAATCTTCCTCATGGTTTAGGTATACCTTCACCCTTATTCGTAGGTTGCAATGATAGCTTATTGTTATCCTTAGCATGGGAATTCAATATTGTTTCCTATGATAATGTTATTTGTGAGTTTATGTTTGTATGTTACCCAATTGGTCTTGGTTCTCCAAGCTCAGAGGGTAGTCTCATAGAGAGCTAGGTTGGGAGTTGATCTCTCCATTGTTGCAATTTTTGTTTCATGTAGGTTTTTATGTTGAAAATTGTTAAAGGACAAGATTTGGATGATTCTTACTATGGTGGTGTTTATAAAAAGATAAACCATGTAGTTTGAGAGTTGTGACATCTGTGAAATTCATATATATGTTGTTCTTTATTGTTGAATGTTAACTTGAAAGTTTAAAGTGAATGGTTATTTCTTATTACAATTAAAAAGAATTGTTGTGATTTTAGAGATGTTCGTACATACATACATACATACATACATACATACATGTATGTATGTATGTATGTATGTATGTATGTATGTATGTATATATATATGTATACATATATATACATATATATATATCTATTTATGTATATATATACATATGTATATATATGTATACATATATATACATATACACAAACACATATATATATATGTATATATATACACATATACATATAGACATATGTATATATATATACATTTGTACATATATATATATATACATATATATACATATATATATATATATATATATATATGCATATATATATACATATACATAGATATACATACATACATACATACATATATATATATATATATATGTATATATATACATATATGTATATATATACATATATATATACATACATATATACATATATATATACATACATATATACATATATATATATATGTATATATATATGTATGTATATATATGTATATGTGTGTGTGTGTGTGTATAGACACATACACACAGGCACATATATAGACATAGACACACATGTGTTTGTGTGTGTATGTATATATATTGTGGAAATAGAAGTGAAATAAAATTTAATGTAATCTTAAAATTTTGAATTCAACATGTTCATGTGATTAATGAAATGTAAAAGCATATGTATTTTCATTTCATAGTTAAAATTGTAATTAGATTCAATGATAGGTAATATGTTGCTTTAGGAATAGTGAAAGAAATAATTGTTAATTTCAAGTCATAAACAATAGGGAGTGTACTATTCCAATTCATAGGCAAAAAAATACAATTTAGAAGATTATAAAGATTGGTGCTCAACAAGGGATCATTCAATTTTTTCTTTCTATTAAGCTTGGTAATAGCTTCCTACCAACTCAACTTGTTTATTGTCCACATGCCATTCTCCTTCTCTCTTCCTCCAATTTTCTATTTGGTTCCCTTACCATATACCTTGAAAATATTTATTATCATTTATAAAAAAAAATTCTTAGCTCCTACATGGACTCTTTTTGAGTCATTGTTTTCCAATCTTCATAGTCTAATCCCCAAGCAGCCAAATAGTCAACCACTTTGTTTTCTTCTCCCATTGTGTTTTTGATAATAAATTTATTAAATGATAAGAGACATTCTCTACACTTTTTCAATTTCCAGAGCAATTCTCCAAGGGATGTTGACTTTGTTTTTAAGGGTATCAATTATAAGCTTTGAGTATCCTTCTAACTAAATATTATCAAAAACTAAATCTTGCAATTTTTTATGCCAAAACACATTTCTATAGCCTCAACATAAATATTAGATCATATTCCCAACAACTTAACAAACCCAATAATAAAATTACCTTTCCAATCTCTAATAAAACACCCTACTCTAGCTACACACAAATTTCCTTTAGAACATCCATCCACATTACATTTTATCCATCCCTTCTCTTAAGGATTCAAGTGGTAGTTTTTCTCTATTCCACATATAGTTCCAATGAATATCAATCAAAATCTAGTTTATATTCTAGTTATGTTTTATCTTTAGGTCTAACAATCATGGAAACTTAAGAATCTTGGGGAAACTATCACAATTTTTGTTCTCTTTGATGTTTTTTTTTTAATAATGTGGAAGGTAGAGGTAGCCTTCATCTTCTTGTCTCAAAAGATCCTATTGTTTCGTTTCTTCCAAAGAAACCACCTCACAATGAGAAGAATTATTTTCCAAGTGTTAATTGTAATAGGGTGGGAGAAAGGAGAGAAAAGATATTGTGTCATTATTTCAATAACTATTTCAGGGAACACTAGAGAAAGGTGACATTCCTTGTGCACTAGATTCCAAACCTCTACAAAGTAAGAGAAATGTAAGAGTAAATTATTGATAGTTTCAACATCATTTTAATAAAGAACACTTATGTTAGCTTTCTTCAATCCATGTTTGGAGAGATTGTCAAGCATAAGGATTTTACCATGGGCCACTAATGATGTAGTGCAAGGAAGGAGAATCCCCAAAGGAGATTCCAAAGGAACCAACAAATAACCACACAATGGAGACACAAAAATAGTGCAAGATCTGATTCCAAATCATAACTCTTTATTCATAAAAATAAATGATTACATGCAATATGCCAAGATATAAGGCCTTCCCAATTACAACCAATTACAAATAAAGTAATAGTTTTGTAAGATCCCTCAAGATCCAATCCAAACCATTGCTAGTCTAGATCCACACTCTAGTAGAAACCTAGAAGGAAGATATAAACTTGTGCTCACAACCCCACCAAGAAATCTCCCTAATGTTTCCCAAGCCACAACTACTAGTCATTCTCGAAGTTCACTCCTCTTCCAAATCCTCTTCTTGAAGATGGATGAATATGACTCACTCCTCTCAATTAATAAATTCCTAAAGACTCCAAAAGACCCCTACTAATACCCAACCTACCCACAAGTCAACCTACTAAGATACAAACTAAATAAACCATTACATTAAATACATGTTGAGCTACAAGTCAACCTCCAAAATATATTATATACTAGTTGACTTAGAAGGCTTACAACACAAATAAAATGCACATATGAGAGACAACCAAAACCCAAATAGGTCCACAGAAAGTCCTAGATCAATCTACATCATGATCACACACTACATTCATTAAATGTACCAATAAATCTGGTTGGAACCAACACATTGTCAAGTGTCAACAATCTTCCAAGAATTTCCAAGAAACCAACACTTGCTGAAAAACATAGCTATTGATCTCCTTTAGGGATCAATCACCAAATTGAGTGAGTATCGTTAGCAACTGAGCACCTTGGCCAACACTACACCCCATAACAATTGAGCATCCAACCTTCTTCTTTGACTAAGAGCCAAGCTTACCCACCAAGACCATTTGGTCAAGCCTCAATATGAGAAACACCATAGAGATGACTGAGCAACTCCATCTTTGCATAAAAATGTATGGAACTTTAGGAACCTTAGATGCCCCTACATCAGATTCTTGGGGTATACAGAAAAGTGTGTCTCACACTTTGATGCCCAATGAAAAATCCACAACCGTCTTCATCTTAATGAGAGGTATATTAGAAATCAAAATCTTCTTCCTGAGTTTCTCTCCCACTATGGCTTCCTCTAGTGACCTCTAGGCTAAACTTAGAGAGAAGATACCATTGATGTTATATCTCAAAATCCATTTTCCTTCTTTAGAATAATCAAATAAGCCAAGGTCAAGAAGCATATCACTTACATTACTGATGCCATCTATTCTGATATGCCTAATTCTTTTGAAATTTCTTTTCTCTTTCTATAATTTAATTATGTCCTTCTATATTGCTTTATGATTCTCCCATTGAAGATAGTTTTCTAGTTATTCTCTAACAATCATCTTTAATCAGTCAGTCAAACCTTGGTTATTGACCACCACCTTTAAGGGAACCACATCCTTCCATATTTCTTCCTAGAATAAGGTTTTTCTATCATTTCCAATTTGCATTATACTACCTCTTATAATCATTTTATTAGTTTTCAAGATATTTTACCATATAATAGAGATGTCATTAGAGTTATTGGTTCTTAGTTATAAATAGGTAGGACCATAAGGTAAGTATTTCTATCTCTTAACATTTTAGTCCACTCCTTAGCTCCTTCTTATGTGAACCATTCCAATTTATAGACCACAGTTTCATTCATGCTTTCAAAACTCTTGAATTTGAGGTCTCCATTACCTTTGGTTTTATACACCTAATTCCAGTTAAAAGGAGACATCTAAAAGTTCTCTTTTCCTCCACTCTAGACAAGATAAGGTTCTTTTGGATTTTCTCCAAGGCATCTACCACCTTTAGTGGTATTAAGGAGAAGGTCATTGAGTACACTAGTATATTTTGGAGACAAGCTTTTAGGAGTATAAGCTTACCCTTAAAAATTAAAAGTTTTTCTTTCTAACCTACGAGTTTGTTTTGGAACTTTTCCATCACATAGTATAGGTGACCAAGTTTCTTGGGAAAGAAAGGAGGGCAAGATACATGTTTGGGATACATTGGATGTGGTGTTCCAGCTAAACAAAAATATGAAGTTGAATGCCATGCATGGTATTTAAAAGTAAAAGTTTCCTTTTTTGGAAGTTGATATATTGTCTAGATAACATGTCATAATTAGCTAAAAGGGATTTCCAAGCCTTAGTCTTAGATAAAATAGCTTTACCAAATATCGTAGTATCTTCCACAAATTATCAACAAGTTAATGGGAGGATATTAGAGACAACATTGGCACCATGAATAGAACTGGCACTAGTAGAATTTTGACAAATAAATGACTATGTAACTAAAAGTGATCAAATTAGAGTATTATTTTTAAATTTATAAGAATAAGTGATTAAATAAATGACTAATTTGGTCATGAAATAAAATCAAAAGGTTATACAAAGATAAGTAACAAAATAAATGACTAAATAATTGGTCACTACAAAAATTAGTCACCCAAAGATAAGTGCCTACAACACTATGGTAAATTAGGAGTCTCTTTTGTGTGTCCCATGCCTTTTGAGCCCAAATGCATCGACTCTAATTCTGCAACAGCAAAAAATGCATATGATTTTCTAGCATCATCATGTCCATAGGTAATGATTCTACCAAATGGATCTAACACTCTTGATGCTCGACTTCCTTCTCAAGGATATTCATGACCTTGATTTGTGAGGAAATGCAAACACTTGATAAAAAATGAGAGATCTAAATCCATGAGGCCGACCAATATTAATTGATCATAAATAAAATTTAATTAACTTTAAAATGAAATCAAAATTACAGTTTGTTAAATTAATAATAATAAAATTAATTAATCTAGGATTAAAGAAAATAGATATAAGATTTCTAATAATAATAGAATTATATAGAGCTTTTAGTACCTATCAAAAATAAATAAATAAATGATAAAAGTAAATAAAATCATTGACCTTTTGAAAGCCTATTTTATAAAAAAGAAGAAGATAAATTAATGTTTATGATTATTATTTGAATTTTTTTTTAATAGTTTACAATTAAAATAAAATAAAATAAAAGATTATAAGAACAATGAAAAACTTATAAAATAATATGCGTGGGCTCACTGTAACTTGTGGAGTAAAATCAATTGAGGAGAATTTTAAAAAAGTAATAATCACGCCCTCTTTGAAAGCTCATATATATGAAAGGGAAAAAAAGCTTATTCCTCACAAATTTTTGCTTCGCTCATAGGGAACATTCTGCTCACATTTGTGGTCACAGAGAATAGATTGGGGCTACGTATGGGGAGGGCATATTGGGTTTATTAAAAAATAAATTAATTCATCTCTTTGAGGACAGACAATTGAGGCAATTATTCAGTTTCTTGAGAGGACTGGGGATAGAAGAATAAAGTATTTCAGTTCATTTGACCTTCTTTCTTCATTCATCACCAGGTGAGTTAGCATTTCTTTCCTTCAAATCTTGAACAAATTTGTCTAATTTGTAGTATGCAATCCCTTTGTGTTTAAAAGCCACTCCTTTCATGTTTTTTGAATGTTTGTTCAATTAATGAGGTGGTTGTCCCATTCGCTATTGAGAGAAAATAACAGCATGTATTTCTCCTAACATTTCCCCACTCTGTCATTATGGTGTAGGAATCTTTAACTAAGATACATGGGAGCCGTATTTGAGATCATATCTCCCAACTGTCTACCTTTACTCTTCAGTCAGCATCATCATGTATTGTAGACCAGTGAAGCATGTAAAATCCAAAATCTGTATTTACACACTATTCTATTCATGAATGGTTATTCCCCGCTACAAGATTTCTTTCACCAGCTCATTCCATCCTCAATCTCTCTATTCAGACATTCAAAAAATTAATTGCAAAATCCGTAGTCTCATATTTCCACTCCTGAGGAGGATATGCCCATTTATGGCTCTCTTTGTTGGGCATATGCACATACACTTTGTTGTCTCTTCTTTGTTGTTGTATGAGAGCATATGCTTATGTTTGTTGTAGAAGAAAATTAGAGCAGCCAACAAAAGGGGTCTTTGTTCATTCTTACTTTTTTGTGCATGATAAAAATCAATAGCCTTGTCTTGTGTATACATTATGTCTTCTATATATTATCATTTTGGATTAATATATGTTATACCTTTGTTCTTTTACTCTTTGTTCTTGCTTTCTTTTCTACCTTTTCACTTTATATTATATAGTTTTTTCAATCTATTATCATTTGTCACAACACTCCTTTAGTTCTCTAGACACACTCTTGATTGGGCAGAGTTTGTAGACTTTTCTACAAGAAGAGCTTGTCCACATCAGCTAGCAATGAATATTTTAGTCTTTGCTAAATACATGGACTTCACTAATTGTGAGCCATATGAGGAGGCTATAGAAATTTTTGTAGAGTAAGAAAAAGGAGAAGAGTATAATTTTGATGTGAAGATTGAATATTGGCAGTTGATGGTGCCTACAAGAGTAGGCACACTTTTGATGGTAAGATTGATAGACATAGTGATGAGTAGACTCCATTGATTCTCTATAGGGTTTCACCATTACAAATGCTAGTTACAAGTTCCATGCTAAAAAATAGCAGCATAAATGATTTAAATAAATAGAGATATTCCTACTATCAAAAGCAATTGTATTAGTTGATAGAAAACTTGTAGCATCTTAGCATAAACAAGTAATTTGAAACTAAGTAAACTCAAGTGAAAGTAGTAGAGTTTCCTTGGAGAAAATCTAGGAAAACCTCCAACTAAGTCAATCTACTATTGAAATTACTTTTTACAACCTTACTCCCTTCAAGGGCATTTGAAGAACAACTCTCTTGTAGCATTCTCACTTACATCTAATTTTGTAAATTCTAATGATTGTACACAATCACTTGATACTCATGGAACATAGTAATTATCTTCTACAGCAATCGAAACAATCACTTGTTGCCCTCTCTTTTCAAAGTTGAATTTGACAGTGATAAAAAATGTGTCAAAAAAATTTAATCATGGCCAAACCCTTCACTAATAGTTCACCCTATAGGTTGTAATTACATATGTAAATATATCAGACTTTATTGAAATATGTAAAAATATTGCAGTTAATCAAAATATCACACTTATGATAAGTCTCTTATGTTTAAATTGTTTGTGTCCCACTTGATATAAAATAAAGAATGTGTAAGATATGCTCCAACTTGATCACACCATTCCATAATGCAACCTTTCATGTCTCTATTTAATGAAAAATATTTTGGTCCCGTCCATCATTATAAATGGACAAATGCATTATAGAGGGTAATGTAATAAAAAATTTAGCTAGTTATAAGCCATAACTTTGCATTGAAACAAATAAATGACATTCACCACAAAGTTATTGATGCAAGAATAAGAAATTAACACCCTTAAACACTCTACAAAAGTGTCATAATGTCACCATGTCATTTCATTGCACAAAAAAGTATGTCATCATACACTGTGAATTCCTCTTTATCGGATTGTGCTCATGTAATGAAGTTGTTGACTATATGTCTTCTCAAGCTCTAATGCTAGTATCAAATTTATAAGACTACGTGAAAAGAGCACAACCAAATTCCCTTGTAATCTTGAGTACATTGAGGTCTCAGTTAGTCAATACTAATTATAAATTATTTGTGCTATTTGCAACCACTATTGTTTCCAAATCTATTAACAGTTATACCCAACCAATGCACTTCATTATCAAATCAAAGTAGAAGAATTTTTCTAGCCAAAAATATTATACTTCCTAAAAATAATAGCTTGACATGGTAATTCTATTTCCAAAATTGTAACATCTATGGCTTGTTTACAACAAAAATATTTGAATAGGTATTTCACAAAAATATATTCATAAGCCTACTTGTGAATTTTCATATGTGAAGACCATGACCAAGGTGAGCTAGAACCAACTCCAATAATATTTATATTATACTCACCATTTGGAAGTCTACAGCTAGGTATCTATGTCGAGTTGACAGGTATATCTATGATAGGAATGTTTATACATTACGTAGATATACTAATTCCACATTAAAGCACAATCATTTAAGATGCATATTGATTAAAAGTTGATGTGCCAGGTATCTATGTCCAGATGACAATTAAATAAACATTTACATAGATATACTAATTCCACATTAAAGCCCAACCATTTAAGATGCATATTGATGAAAAATTGATGTGCAATAGCACTTGTGAACATTTGAGTTAGCACTGAGTGTTTTTGACTTCTGCACTACCAACTAAGAGTACACACAAATGGAATGCTTTCTTTAGAATTTTGCAATACAAATTGCGAGTTGCTATAGCTCATCTCTCTAGATGAGCCTAAGAACCAAATGCAGCAACTAATATATTGTGAATGTTTGCAATTGAACTGCTGCTTATTTTGTTTTCCCCTATAATCTCCTGGTCACAATATGATAGTTAAATCTATTAAGGAATAAGTATTAGATCATTGATAGAGTTTTAGTTTTATTTTATTTAATATGATGACTAGAATCTCTTCTTGAATCTTCTTGCTAATGTGAATTATTTTTCTTAGATTGTAATAATGATACCATAGTTACAATGCTTTTCCTCTCATCTTTATATTGATTCATAAGTTGTTAATAAATGTTCATCATATTTTTTGGCATTTCTATTCTCGTGGGTAGGTATTGAAGCAATTATTTGTCTTAGATTGTAATAAAGATATCATAGTTACAATGATTTTCCTCTCATCTTTAGATTGATTCATAAGTTGTTAATAAATGCTCATCATATTTTTTGGCATTTTTATTCTTGTGGGTAGGTATTGAAGCACATGCATGGGTGATAAAGTTGTTTTGGATAGGAATTGGAGACTTTTGAAAAGACGTGCAAGGAAATCAAAGTTTGTTGCAACAAATTTGAAGTCAGTGACACCCTGTACAACAAATTCAGAGGTAACTCAAAACCTCAAAACACATGCATTTTTTATTCCCACTAGGTAATCTTCAAATAAATGTAAGATTTCAAAATAATGACTCATTATATCTCCAAAATTGACTACATTCAACAATATTTTGGCATCTATGTTTCCAAATATACATTTTCTTCATTAATTTAGAAAGTCAATTAATTGGAATGCACAATATTACAGATGAATCAGCATCATAGGTTGTCTATGAATCAATATCATGCATATGATGAGAGAGTAGCTGAGGACGGAGGCATTAAAAAATATCCATGTCCATGTAAAGATTGTTTTAGTGGAAAGGTGAAAGAAAGAAATGTGATTTATCGACACATGGTAAGATATGGGCATAGTGGTATAAGTCCTTGGGCTTACAATTATTATGAAAATACGATAGAATTACAAATTGTGAGAGATGAAGAGGCAGAAAAAATAGATGAAGTGACACCAAACATAGATGAAGTGATAGAAATGTTTGATGAGGGATTTGAAGTTGATAGAATGTTGAATGAGGGACTAAATGATGATTGGGCCAAGTCAATGGAGGATGTTTTAAAGCATGTGTATGCAAACTATAAGTTAATTCATTTGACAACAATCCTTCAAATTGGTAACTTGCAAGTGGTGCATGGTTGGACAAATGAGAGTGTAGATCAACTATTGTCATTATTAAGTTCATTGTTACCAGATGACTCCACATTGCCGACAAAACAAAGTGAATGTAAAAAGAAAATCAGTAAGCTTGGCTTAGGGTATGAAAACATTCATACATGTGTTAATGGTTGTGTCTTATTTTATAAAAATCTTGCAAATGAGAGTGAATGTCCAAAATGTCATGAAGGGTGGTATAAACAAGGGTTCAAATCAGTTGTTGTTCCTAGAAAGGTTCTTCACCACTTTCCAATAATCTCATGATTACTCTGAATGTATAGGTGTAGAGATATATCTGAACTAATGTAGTGGCATGCCCAAAATAAGAGCACAAATGGAAAACAATGACATGTTCTAGATTCTAAGACCTTTTTTATCTTTTCCTTCTAGATTTGATTGTGTTCATTTTTTTAGCACAACATTTCGGATCACACTCTGTGATCCATCATCAAGATGAGAGAATGCAAGAATGAAAAAATGTGAGCAGATCAAGCCAGAGTAGGGGGTTGATAAAGGAAAAAGGTTGGCAAAAAGTGAGGTGGATAGAGGAGAAGAAAAAAATAAAAAATAAAAAAGCTAATAGGGGAAGGACCCATGGGAGAGAAAATGAGGAAGAAACAAAAAAAAGGATTAAAAAATGACATTACCCCTAGGAAATAAAAAACCAAGAGACAAAATTAAAAGAACCTAAATGAGGGCAAGTGCAAAAGCCTCCCATGAAATGAATTAGAGATTTTAAATAGTAAAGAACAAAGTAATCGAGAGGCAAAAGCAAAATAAAGAATTAAAAATGTGATAAAAATGAAAGGCAAAATTATAGATTAACAATAATAGTGTAGATATATATAGAAAATTAATACTATATAATGATACACAAATAGCATAATAATAATAATATAAATAAACAATGAAAATTATTACTATTGTATAGTAATAAAAGTAATACTATTGTGGTAATAATAATGATACTATATATTAATGCTATAGCTATAATAATAATATATATATTAATACAATATATTAATACTATTATGGCATAGTATTAATATATATATATATATATATTAATACCATATATTAATCCTATTATAGTTGAAATAATAAATAAAAATAAAAAATAAAAAATACTATTGAGCTATAAAAATAATAGGGATGGAATTTGATAATAGATGGCCTGATTTTTATCAAGATCCTTGTAATATAAGGTTGGGATTGGATCTAGATGGGGTGAATCCTTTCTTAGATTAGAGTACTAAATGGTCAACATGGCCAATGTTTCTAATAAATTATAACTTACTGCCATGGTTAGCAACTAAGCCATTTTTCTTAATGTTATCATTGATTATACTGGCAAAGAAAAGTGTGACTTCAGATACACTAGATACTTATCTAGAGCCATTATATGATGAGTTAATTGAATTGTGGAAAGGAATTGAAGCAATTCAATCTTTAAGGGATGGCCATTTAATCAAATTTACTTGAAGAGCTTCCTTATTGTTTACAATTCATGATCTTCCTGCATATGTGATGGGGACACAACCCAAGAACAGAATGGACACAACAGAAAAGGGAAAATTATATTAATTGAGAGAATAAGCTAGTACAAATATTACAGGAAAATAAACTTCAAAACATGCTCTAAGGGCCAATAGCATAAATCTGGAGATAATTTCTCCTTTCAGTACCTCCTCTCAAACTCCACTCCAAACTGCCTTTTACAATGCCAGAAATCTCCTTAAATAGACCTTGGAGGGTTAAGGACTAGGAGTACATTCTAGAAAGTGCTAGTAGGCACCCACCGACCAAATAGAAGGTTCTGGAAGCTGTGGTAGAAGTCGGCGCAAATCTAGAAGAATCCAGAAATGGTAACCGAACTTTCGGTGAGGCATAACTTTTGAACCATAGCTCCGATTGATGAACCGTTTACATTTTCGGAAATCTCTCAGAGTGCTCTATAGCCCTATGGATGAGCTCCACTTGTCCCCCATTTTTGACCTTTTCAAGGTCATTTAATGCCCCTAACCTAAATTTGAAGCATTCTTAGGAGGTCTCCAAAACCTAAAAAACTGTAATAACTTTCAAACCATGGGGCCTTTTGACTTGATTCTTTTTCTAGAATTCTCTAAATTACAATTACATTCATCTGGCCAATTCACACGTTCTAGGTCACCAAAATGATGGCCAAATTACATGCTCCTATTTTTTTGGGATTTTCTAGCACACTGATAGTTGAACTGTGAGAGTTGGAACCTTTATTTGACCCAAATGGGTATCCAAAAATGAAAAGACATGAAATATAAACTAAGTCTAAGTACATTTTTTTGGGTGACATAGGATTGCCCTTATACCTCTGGATGCTCCTGCATCAATATGGCACATTGTCTAGTCTATCAGTTCATGGATACCATGGATGTCCTGCTTGCAACTTTAGGGATATTGTGAGGCACTCAAGAAGTTTGCATAAGTGTATCTATTGTGGGCATCATGCTTACCTTAAAATAGATCATCCATATCATCAACAAAAAACACATTTTAATGGTCAAGAAGAGAATCGTGTAGTGCCATTGCAAAAAATAGGTGATTACATTGTTGAGAATGGACAAAAAAGAATGTCATTTATTGAAAATGGTGGGATTGCTAGAAGTAGATATGATCCATATAATGAAAGTGGTGTAAAAGAATTGTGCATATTGTATAAGTTTTCGTACTTTAAGGATATTGCTATTAGGCATTCTATTGACTTTATGCATACTAAGAAAAATATAGCTTATGCTATTATAGAAACTCTTTTTGGTGCTTTTGATACTATTTCATTTCGTGAAGACTTTCAAGAAATAAAGATTCGTCAAAATCTTTGTGTTGAAAAATATAATAATAAAAAATATAGAAAACCTAAGGATCCTTATATTTGGACAAAGGAAAAATGTGCACAATTCTTACAATTAATGTCTCAGACTCGATTTCCTACTGGATATAGCATTAGAAGCCAAACTGATATTAATAGCATAAGAGGCCTCAAGACTCATGACTATCATGTCATAATTGAGGATATATTACCTATTGTAGTAAATATGTCAAGTTTGGCAAAACGGCCAAGAATGGAAATTATAAGGCTTGGCCTAATATTAAAGAGAATGAGTTTACATGTATTGGATCCTTCAAACTTCAATAGTTTGCGAGTGGAGATTGTCGAAGTCCTTTGTCTATTAGAACGAGAATTTCCACCAATACTCTTTAACATTTCTATGCATCTTTTGATACATCTAGAATATGAACTAGAGCACTGTGGCCCAGTAAGAACAAGATGGATGTATCCTATAGAACAATATATAAAGGTTTTGAAAAAAATTGTTCGTACTAGGGAAAAACCTAAAGGTAGCATGTTCGAGGGATATTCAATACAAGAGGCCATGGGGTTTTGCACAAAATATATGAAGGATTTTAAAAATGTCAATCAACATGTATGGGATGATGATGAAGATGAGAGATTTGTGGGTGAAGTATTAGAAGGAAATGGATGTCACTTCAAACTCTCATATCAAGAAAGAACAACAATACATACCTTTATTCTTTAAAACACATCTTTATTCAAAAAATGAATAAGGTAAAAAGTTACACTAATTTATTTGCTCAATTATATTCACAAATTTATGTTATTAATCTTACTATTTGTATGTCATTATTCTATGTAGAAAATATGAAGAAGAGAAACAATCTTGGCTACAACATCAACCTCAAAAGTGCAAACGTTATGATTTGAGTAGATGTAATTCTTTTCCTAAATTTGAAGAGTGGATTGCTAATGCAATTAGTGATGCAAAAAGAGAAGGTAAAGATATAACAATAGAGAAAAGTGAGCTTTCAAAAGCTCCATATATATGGGCTATACATTTTAGTGGAATGTGGGCTTATGGTAGTCATTTAAGAGTGGAAGAAAAGGACAAAGGAAAGACAAATTGTGATTGTGTTGTTAGTGCTGAATTTTTGCATGAAATTGAGAAGAAATTTTATGTTGGAATCATCCAAGAAATAATTCAAGTGGATTTTGGTGAAAACAGTCCTATATAATTAAAATGTAAGTGGATCCCACCATCTGCTATACAAGTTGATGAGTATGGATTTATATGTGCAAACACACGACAATTTTTATCAGAGACAAATGAGCCATATGTTTCTCCTCTTCAAATTAATCAGTCATTTCTAATTGATGATGTAAGAAGCCTAGGTTGGTCATATGTCATTCAAATAGAGCCTCATTCAAAATGAGAATTCATGGAATTTGTCAATGTAATACCTAATGGACGATATTTTCATGTACAAGAAACATTTGAAGAAGTGGATGAAGACAATGAGGGACTATTAGAAGAAGATATTTTGATTACCAATGAAGAAATTTAGAGAGAGAATGTACTACATATCACAAATGTGGATGATGAAGAAAATCAAGTATATATAGACATGGGTGATCATGATTCTGATCTTGTTGGAAATGCAGATGACTATTGATGATTCCCATTTTATGAACTTTAATCTCAAACACTTATATTGTTTTGAGATTATTTTATGTTTTAAGGACACTGTCCTTAAGATTAATACCTATTCCAAATTTTTTTGTTGATTCAAGTTTCTATATCAATGGATATTTTCTATATAAAAATTAAGATGCAATATCTCAATATGTTTTCTATTAATGTGCAACTTCTCAATATTGCATTTTCCAACCATAGTGTATTGCATAAGCTTCAATTTGTGTAAAAGGTCTTATTGTAAGGTTTTGTATTGCAGCTATGCCATCCATAGCACTCATCCCCATGTAAATAGTAGAGAAGTTTTAATTGATCTGATCAGTTGTAGATGTGACTTTCTATTGGCGATACCCATTCACTCCACTTCAAAAATAGTGATAGGTAACCAAAAGAGTTATCTATGTCTGAAAATTGAAAATTCTTTTGTTATTGCTGTCAATCAATCTTTTTCAAATAAATAGTAGATGTAACCCCAAGGAAATATCATTTCACAAAGTGGCATGCTATAGCATAGTCATTGTCAAAATTTGCATGCACTAGGTTGTCATATGAATTGTTCACTAATGAAATAAAAAGCTTCCTTTTCTTCTCATCATTATATGATTCATTGTTGTCATTTAGCCAGTTATTTGATCTCTTGGTCATCACTAAAGTATATCATTCTGACTTCTATAGCTATTTGAGGAAAAAAAAAATTGGTATAGCTTAAATTAAGGAAAAAATTGTGAGCAAATATAAAATTTACACTAGGACAAAAACAATAATCCACAAAAAAATGGAAATGCATAAATACCTGGAAAAGAAGTGAATGTTGCTTCGTCTCTGGGTCAAATTGCTTAGTAACCCTATAACCAGGCCTACCAATTTTAACTGCAAAAGTCAAACAATTGTAACTGCAATATTTTAGGATGAATATAGTGCCTAGTAAACATTAATATTAGAAAAGATTGTGTTAAAAGTAACAACATTATCTATAAGTAAAATAACTTGTATCTTTCTCCCATGGAAAATGGATGATGAATAGAACCCAAAAACTCATGAGAACCTAGAATGCATGATTTACTGAGATTTTAAATCTGTAAAGTTAACACCCAGTAGCTATCACACTACCACCTGTTTTAAACAAGATAGCATGCCACAAGTATTTCCATCCAACTTTCATAATTGCAATAGATTGTCCCAGTGAAGGAAGAAAAATAAAAACACAACATTGATAGTTGGGGAATAATTTTTCTAGTGTTCCAAGCTGGAGACTCACTGCAATTTTCCTTCTATCTAGTTGTGGTTGGGCTGGAGTATCTTTGATGTAATAGATTCACTACACACTCCCAAGACTCAATCACCCTATTCAATTTTTCATATATTTCGCTATCAACATTCATTAGAGGCTCTAAAATACTATCACCTTCCCATAAGAGTGTACCCATTTACCCTAAACATAGAATCTTTACATTAGACTCCATGCTCCTCTTTGAAAGAAATCTCATTATTCCATAAACAGATCTCAATATAATGGTATACAATATGAGATAACAATGGCTATGAACGATCATTGTATTACATCTCATCAAATATTTACCTTCAAAACATTGCTTCTTTCTATCTTTGGATAGACCCGCACCCATACATGAATAACTTTTGAACAAGATCAAAAATCTTGATCACTCTAGTAAAGATGGGCAGAATTAGGCCTATAAAAACATATTCAAAGTTCACAAAAATCCAACAGTGCATTTGTGAGATATGGCCCCCACACCGATACTATGTTTTTCTATGCTAGTCAAGAACAAAATGCAGGGAACTCTCTTATTTTTGAATCAAATGCCATCATTCCAGAAACAAAATGAGCATAAAAGATAACCAGTCAAACTAGACTTATTAGACTATTCGAACTCTCAAACTAGATTGTAGGAGATTTAAAGAAACTTCTTAATAAAAACTGAATAGACCATTTTTTGATTTGGTAAAACACATTCTAGTTAAAATTAAAAATCATTACATATTAGAATGGTTCTCTGACTATAGGTTAGAGAACCCATATCTTTCCACACTCTACTCTATCTCACGTAATCTTTCTACTCTCCCCTTTTCATAATTACATTAATATCTCTTTAAGAGATTCGTGGGCAGTTACAAAACTTCCCATCTTTCCATAACTGCTACCATGATTACATAAAGTTGTCTATTAATAGACAATCTTGGATAGTTACAAAAACTATCTATCTGATGACCCATCATAATCTCATTATAGTTTTTGGTTACAAATGCTATGTAATCCATTCTAAATGAAATTTTAATCCATTTAAACATTCCTTATACATGGTATCATTTTATTCAAGATGACTGAAACATTACAATAACACAAATCTTGTCATAATGTTCAAGGGTTGAGATGCTCCCGCATCAATCTTTTGCTTCACGAGTAGCACGCTTTGCTAAATTTGTTTAGTGGCTCAAATCTAAGATAATACACCTAATTTCTTTAGGGCAACTTTCCTTCTATTTGGTTGTGGCTGGGCTGGAGCATCTTTTTCTTCACAAGTAGGACGCTTCGCTAAATTTGTCTGATGTCTCAAATCTAAGATAATACATCTAATTTCTTTGGGGAAACTTTCCTTCTATTTGGTTGTGGTTGGGCTGTAGCATCTTTTGCTTCATGAGCAACATGCTTTGCTAAATTTGTCTAATGTCTCTTTCTTTGAGCATGTGCCAAATAATTGTCTTATTAAATAATTGCCTTCATTATTGTGTAGGGTCAAACATAGTTTGCATTCATACTTGCAAAATTCAGCCATAAACATGAGTTCTCTTTCTTATGATTCCTAATATTTAAGGGAAGACGACATCGGTTGATATGAGAGAAATCAAAAGAGTAATCATGCATAACTAACAACAAAAATTTAAAAGAGAACCTAGATGCAAGATTCCCTATCTCCAATGCTTTGTCACTCCCAACCAGTAATCTTTCTCAATAGCTGCTCATCTACGTTACTAGACATAGACTAGTTTTGCATAATATTAATTCTATTCTCATAGAGGATTTTCTACAGTTAATTTAAAAATATCACTTCATAATAGATGTTACGAAGGGGATTTTTCAAATGACCAAAGGGAAAAATATTTATTTCAATGTTCAAAAGAGCATAGAAAAATATATATTTATAAAAACAAAGCCGTGGATATGCTTCCTTTTAAGAAGAAAGAATAGATTTTAGAAAACAAAAACAATGTTTCAACCTATGCTTTGCTACTGGTAGCTGGGATTCTATCTCATAATGTTTGCTAAATTAGTTATCTTTTCCACAAAGTTCAGATATAGAGATTTAAATCAAGAGATCTCACTAGTTCGTTGTTTCAATGATCCAATATATAAAGCATGCACAATTACATATAGAGAGTTTTAAATTATTATTTTTTGTTTATCTACCAATTTCATTGATACTGCAAAAACTCAACAATTCTCAAACAAGACAAACATGGCCATGATAAAATTTAAAGGTTTGGTGGTCATCACATTATAATGTCTAACCTGGAGTCTCTACCATTCTATAGCCAGATCTCATGTAAAAAAATAGAAATCCACTACCATCATCTACAAAGTTTTCCGATAAGATGAATAACATTAGCTAGTAGTTTAATTCTTGTTGAAACAGAGGGTAAACTTAGAACTGATAGTGAAAGATGTATGAAGGAGAACCTGGTGATTAATGCTGAAAACAAGTTCACTATGCACACAACTCCAAATAGTTTCCTTGTACAACCAGACTCACTAACATGCGAGGTCTTCAGCACATGACCTTTCTAATGGAAAAAATCTAGTTAGTAAATTAGCACATCAAAAATTCTATATTGCAAAAAATATCAATTGTAGTGATAATATAAACAAGCCAAGAAAGAAGCAATAAACATCCATGGGGTAAATGAGTCCCACATTTGAAATCATCAAGGCTAATCATATTATGAAAAGCATACATTTTTGCTACCAAAAGACTACATGTTAGATGACACACTTGGGACTCTAAAATAATGATAAACTACTCAAATAAATATGTCACTAATTCCATGTTGTCCTGAAAATAACAAGAAAACTAAGAATAATTGGCTACAAATATGTGTCAACTTTTAGTATTCTATGTTTTCCTTCTTGATCCGAGGAGGCATCGACTTTCTATGATTACAGATGTCAATTTTATCATGGCATTAGGCTTTTGGTCTATCATAAAACATTATTCTGAGAGTTATCATACTATTTATATTCTAATTATGTGTGTATGTTAGTGTAATGATGGAAAAAAATTACACCTGGTTTTACACATGTTCCATAATACCTATCCTACCTTTAGCTCAAGGGTGCCTGTTAAAAGCTAGTATCTTTTCATATGATTTTCTCTAAAAATCCTTTAGTCTCAGTGATTTTTAAAAAAAATTGGATTCATGCTTATTAATTCCCATGAATCAAATAGGCTTATGCCATATCTTTCATAGGAGTGTCCTAAAAAACTCTTAAAGATTGACTTGTAAGTTAACATGCTTCAAGAAAAAATGACCAATACATGTACTTTAACCTTATAGTATATAGGTACTCTTAATTTGATAAAGTGATAGTGTGCAAAAGGTAATCAATGTTGACTGAAGGTTGAATATATTTTGGAAGTAAATATCAAGGCTGGAATATGATAGAGAATGTTGTATTGAGAAAGAAAAGTATGTTATAATTTAATAAAAACCCAAAGGAATCAGCATTGGCATAAATTAAGGATATTCATTGTTTTCGAGGAGTAGCTACATAATTGCACATTTTACCCAAAGATGACATCTTGTTTTTGAGGAGAAACTACACAATTGTACATTTTACCCAAAGATGAAATCCTATCCTACTCCTGCAAATCCAATTAAAAAAATAAAGGTTGGTCTTTCAATATTTTATTGGGAACAATAGAAAATGGGAGAGCATGAAAGATCATGAAAGATCCACATATCAGAGATTAAGTCTATATAAAAGAAGAAATCTAAGTATGCAAAGATAGTGATTAATAAACATTAAAATATCATGTTTGTATTTAGAATGCAAATAAAGAGCATACAATGATGATAAATCCTACACATCCTTCACAAAATGAGTGTAGTGTGACATCCAAAACCTCCTTTGTACATAGGAGCTTCATCTATGATAATATACCTAACTTATCAAAAATAAATAAAAACTGAGAAAATTCTATGTTGTTCACTGCCCAATAATAACATCGAGATAAGATGGTTCTCATTCATTCTATTATTAAATAGGAGCTGATAAGAGCACGAAGATGCAAACAGATCATTTCATACAGTTTCTTTTAGAAGAAATATTTGCACTCAGTCAAAGATTGCAACAATGTAATAGGGAATTGACATAGAAACATGTGTATGCCATGATAGTAATATGTGTTCTTCTAGTTTTGTCTGCAAGATATGAGTACAATTGGATTGTTTCCATATTGGTAGTCCTATTGATACCCATATAAAATAGGTTGTTAGCTATAAAAACTGGAAGCACCATGAAGGAACATAAATGGTTTGAAGAGGAGTAATGGAATACCACTGGGTACTTGCTTTAAGATGTACTTTTTACTTGGACTTTCAAATGGTGTGACTTGTTACCAAGAAAGAGTTCTATCTATTTTATTGCTTAAATTGATATTCAATTGATTAGCAACTTGAATTTGGCAGATGCCAATATGAATGTTTTATTGTTGAATTTTGCAACAACCTTCAAACTCCAATATGCATATGATCTACTCCTTCCAAATATCTTCTCAACATCCCAAGGATATATATACTAACCCTCCAATGCATATGCAAACCTTAAAATCCTCTTCACATTTTTCCAGCCTGTAGATTTATTGTTATTGTATACAACAGTAGATGAGTTACTGATTCTCGGCCAGTTCGCTACAAAGGGGTGGTGATGTGGTTTTGACACCTAAGGTGGTCATTTAAAAAAACCAAAGTGGTCTTTAAATCTTCCACAACCTTTATAAAATGACAATAAATAGATGCTATGCTCAGTGAACCCAAGCATGCTTGTATTTTACTGTTCTAACTAAGAATAACCCATACAACCAGGGGTGTTGGATATACATGCTGTATTCATATTGAGTCACACCTTCAATAACATTCACAAGGAATTTGAAACATCACCAAAACCCATGAGATAGTAAGGAAAAACATAAGAATGTAACCAAGTATCTAAGAATGCAAATTTTTTAAGGGCTCTTTAGCATTTTTATAAGGGATCCTTTCATAGCTAGAAACCAAAAGATATATCTTTTCAAGAAAGAAACCAAGAAATTCACCTTGCATAGAAGGGTAGCCAGTCCTTTAGGAAATGCTTGCAAATCTGCTATAGAAGTTTCCATATCTAGTCGTTTCCTACACAATTTCTCAAATCTTAGTTTTTGTAGATGTAACTCAAACCTTCCATGATCATCTTTCCAAGCCAAAAAAGAAACATCATCTTTCCATGCATCTTCTCCACAATCCTTAACCACTGAGGACAAAAACCACTACTTTATTAGACACAAGGCTAACTTGTGTGTCAAGGTTTCCCCAGTAGCATCTCTTATAGTCCTAATTAAAATCGATTTTGCTACTCTTTTATTTAATCTCTTGGAGAAAAAAAAGCATGACTCTTCCCATTTAACTACTTTTTCTATGACCCCTTTTGCAGATATTCTGAAGGATGTGCCATGCAACTCAACAAATCTGATAGCTGTCTGTTTATAAATAGGAAGCAACTATTTCTCATGAGCTTTAATTTTTTGTTGTATGTCTATAATCAACCCAATGTTATGATCATTGGCTTTTTGTGACTCCATTTTAAGTGAGATCATTTGCTTATCAAGATTGTGCATGCATTGCAACAGGTCTTTTGTACATGATTTAATTTCAATCAGGCCCTCTAGTTCTAGTACACCACCTTTTACAGTTCTTTCTGCATTCATTTCAACTTCATTAGAATTAATCTTTCTATCTACAACCACCCATGCCCCTTCTCTTAGTTCCCCTATTTTTGGAATGAAAAAAAATATAGGTTGCTTGTATGTATAGATATTTTTAGTAATAGTTGATCCTGCCTAAAGAATTCCTTCAAAAAGATCCCTTTGGTCAGCAGAGAATCCTCTCCTGTTAGACAAGATGAAAAGAGGTAGCTCTTCCTTGTTAAAATCTTGTTAAGGCTTGAGTTGTCTTACTTGTTGAATCTAGAAACCAAACCTGCCTAGCTTGAGGAACTACTCTCTCCGCAGAATCAAGTTCTCCAGGAACTACAGGAATCACCTACATTACTGTTTGAGTCATAATAGAAATGACACCTATAGGGATGCCCCAAGTTTCACTCATCCAGTTACCACTTTTTGTGCCCACCCTTCTAATGTAAATGTGATTTTGTAGATTTTAAGTATTAAGATGAAAGCAAAGAGTAGAAACCCAAAATTAGCTTACTTGGAAAGATTTCTCACCTCATTTATTATTATGTACTCAATTATTCATTCTGAGTTTTCTTGTTGAATAGAGCTTGCCACCCCTTTTTCTTCTTTCATTTTATGGAGTATACTTTCTTCTATTGCTATTAATTTTAGTGAATTTTTGACAAGATTATTTATTATTTATTATTATGAGAATTGTAAAAAACTAGCAATTGTCTTTTGTAAACAAGAATTTAGTTTGTTACTTATCAAGGCCTAATAGACCTTGCAAACTAAATAGGGGCAAGACCTGTCAGTTTGTTACACATCTTGAATTCAATGGTTCATTTTGTTTCTTCACAAATGAAATTTTACATTAAAAATGTTGCATGAAATTGTATTTTTGCAATTTCTATTATGGTTAATTATGGTTGGATCAACTTACTAATTTATACATTATTTCTCTTTTTGATATCAAAAAATGAAGAGAAACAATGTAAGGTGCAAATTAGATGATAGTGATCAAAATGCTAAAATTTTGGTGACAAATTATGAGTGCTTTCATGAAGAATGTGTGGCCAAGAATAATGAATGTGTATTGCATCTTGGTTTTGCAAACCAGCAAGTTGTAAATCAACCAAGTAGTATATTATTTGTTTAATACCAACTAATAAAATTATACAAGCAATATATTTTTGTATATATGACATGATATGTTGTTTTTGGTTTTGTAGGAAAGAAAACAAGTGCAAAGAAAATGAAGAGAAAAGAAAAGTAGCAAAAAAAGATAGAATGTTGCCAGTTTGTAAAAGCCAACACTTTTGTGATTCAACAAACACAGTTGGTGAAAAAGGTAGTTGTGATAATGCACAACCTAATATAGCACACAATGATAAACATCGTGATGAAAGTCGTGAAGAGAGTCCATTTGCATCTGATGTACCTTAGAGTGCATCGTTTGGTAGTGGTTCAATAGAAGATGTGCTTGCTTTTGTTAAAAGAAAGAAATTGAGTCAAGATTTGTACAGATCTACATAGAGAGAGGAAAAAGAAAAGAAATTAGAAGGAAAGAAGCCATTCTTAGTTCAGGTATCAAAAAATGGTGAGCCCATTGGGAAAAATGCCACAAGGTGGGCCACCAAGTTGGGTGTAAGATGTCAGGCTCATTTGGATATTTGCAAATAGAATTTTATAAAGTAAGATCCACAATGAGTGGAATTTATTATACAAAAAATGGAAAATATCTTTGAGACTATTGGTGGACGAATCTCTAGAACATATTACAAGAACAAGATGAGACTTATACTAAATAATTTTTGATACAATTGCAAAAAATTAGTCATGGAGGGAAAAGAGAGTTCTGACAATACCTTAACTCTCAACCAGTGGGATGCATTAAAAGAAAGCATGCGTTCTGAAGGATATTTGACAAAGAGTAACAAAGGAAAGAGAGCAAGAAATAATGTAAGGGCTCAATATACATTTAGCGGAGGTGGGTTGCAGGCCAAAATAAACAAATTTGAAGTGTATGAAATTTTAGTTCATTTTACATTATGATATTTATTTCATTTTTTATTTAAATGACTATTAAAATTGATCTTGTATTTTAGGTTGAAAACAATAGTAGAGAACCAGGTGTAGAAGATATTTCAATTATATGGCGGCAATAGATCCTACAAAAAATAAGAGTAGTATGAAGTGGAAATCTAGTTTGTCAACATCAATTTCACAACCATCTGTGGAACACACAGTAAGAGCCTCTCAAAATCATGCTAACTCAAATGCAAGATACCAACATATGATGAGTTATTTGCATAGTCTTGGTGAGAAAGTTTCTCAATTGACTTCTGTAGTTTAGCCTATGTTTTCTGCATGGAATGACTGCAATTCCACATATTCATATCAGGTAAGAGGCTCTATTGGTGAGTTAAGTCTATTTTGTACTAATGTATTTTTGCATTGTTGAAGACATCATTTTGATCATTGTATTTCAAAAAAAAAGCTATATATGTAGAATAATTTTATCAAAGAAACGTAAAAACAAAAATACCTTCATGCCAATAAAGCTACTAATATTAATAGCGATCATGATGAACGAGCGGATATGAATAATTTGTAGCCCAATAATAGTTATGCTGAATTTGAGTTAATATAATAACTGTTGTGGATTTTGTTTTAGTAGATTGTGTACTCTCTACTTGAACTATATTAACTCCTCATGATGATTAAACCACATGCAAAGCAATCATATGAAAAAAAACCAAAAAGGAAACAAAAATGTTGATAGTGATTATGTTGACTTCGATGAGGATGCATATGATATGTATGTAAATGGTAGTACCAAACTTGAGGTGAGTGCTATAAAATTTTATGTTTTCTTGATTATGATATGATTGTTAGTTCTCAAATAACCCAAAATAGTCATGAAATTGCCTTAAAATGGTACTTTTATTCATTGTACACAATTGAAATTATTATTTTGGGAATGTGTATTTCTTTATATTTCATTATCTTTATTTTTCATTCACATTCCATGTAAAGTCAAGTGATCATATATATCTTTTCTTTTTTTCAAGCTATTATCTTTCATTGGTAACTTACTTTGAGTCACATAGAAGATATAACCAATCTTGTCTTGTTATTTGTAAAACCAAAAAAATAATCTTTGGAAGATTCTAAGTTGAGACATGTACAAATAAAATTATAATATTATTAATTTATATAGTATTTTGTGAGTTTTTTTATATTTTAGAAGAATATCTACCTTTAGCAAAGAAAAATGAATCTTTATCACAAGTACATTATTATTGCATTATATTTTTGGCTATTCATTACCTATGTAATTTGATGTAATTTTTTATTCATTTTGTAGAAATTTATTCATAAACTCAAAGAAGGGGATAAAGTTAAAGTTTTGGATCCATATGATGGTGATGTTGTAGCTATTGGGCGGATTCATTGTCTATCCATTATACATGGATCCAACCTGAATGGAACTAGAGATGCTAATGTAAATATTATAAAGGTCACAAGTAACATTCCACTTGCTTATGAAGATGAAATAGATGGAGCCATTCATCTCAAAGAGAAAGAGGGAGCCTTAACATGATGGCCACTAAAGTATTTGCAAAAAATGACATAGTTGATCAATGCTTTATAATGTTCTATTTTTTATAAATTTTGGATCATTTATTAATATTGCACTAGTTTGAAAGTGGTGTTTAAATATTGACTATCAAGTTGTATTTGAAAGAGTTGGAAACTCTTCTTAGTCAATTTTGACATTTTTATTATATCATGTACTCTTTTAGACAAATTTGATGTGTTATTGCATATTACCTTTCTTTATCATGATATTAAATCAATCTTTTAATTTATTATATTGTAGCTTGTTCATGTGTATATTTTCATTTGCCTTTATGTTTTAGCTCAAGTTGATATCATGTTTTTTGTATTTTAAAATTTACACTATTGAATGAATTATTCATTTGATAACCATATTTGCTACTAATGAATATAAATGATCCAATAAATGATGTTAACAATGAACTACCAAATAATATAATACCATATATACTACCAAATAAAATACCAAATATACTACCAAATAAAATCCCAAATATACTACCATATATACTACCCAAAAAACTATCCAATCAACTACCAAATATACTACCCAAAAACTACCAAATATACTATCCAAAAAACTGCCAAATGTACTACCCAAAAAACTACCAAATATACTACCAAAAAAACTACCGCAATTACCAAATAAACTATCAAATAAATTACCAAGTAACAGTAATAAAAAACTAAATCAATGACCTAATCAATGATTAAAATAGTTTACTCACAAATTTAGTTGGGAGATAAATGTCTAGAAATAAACTATGATTGGTCACGTGATCAAAATTAGTCACATATCTATAATTTTTAGTAGTTTATTTAGTATTATATTGTTGCTTTTGTACTAGTGTAGAGAGCTTAAGCTTTTTCAAGTTCCTACTTAGGACTTTAGCCACAATTATGGGTAGGTATGGAGGAAGAGAGTCTCCTTCCTTGAGTCCAATTTCCATGGTAGAAATCCATATAGGGGCTCCATTAACTAAAACTACATAACTCATGCTACTAATAAGGATTATAATCATCATGTGAAAGTTTCCAAAGAAAAAAAAATTAGCTAGCACTTTATCTAGGAAAGACCAGTTCACCCTATCCTAGGATTTGGAAATGTTAAGCTTAATAACTATTTATGGTTTATCACTGGCATTCATAGAGTGTAAAACCTCATGAGTAGTCATGACCAGATCCATAATGTTCCTCCCTCCAACAAAACCTTTTTGATTTTTAGAAATTAGTTTATTTAGGATTAGTTTCTTTCTATTCAGTAAAAAAATTTTCTATAATTTTGTAAATTGTATTACAATGGCTCATATGATTGATGTGTTCTAGATAAAGGAGAACTTATTTGAGAATAAAAACAATTTAGATCTGATTAATCTTATCTACCATTAATCCCATTGTAAAGAAGTGACACACAGTTTTAAACACATCTTCACCCAAAATATCCCAATACTTATCCTTTTGAACAAATAATTATCCTTTTAAGGGTGTACCAATTCTTCAAAACCCTTGGTCAGGGCCCGATGCCACCCTGAATCCCATTGCCCTAAACTCTAATGAGAAATCATGGAGTATGTACAGTACTTCCAAAGATTTATTTTCTTTCCCCCAAATCCTTCATAGCAAATGCATTTGCTAATTGGAATTTCAGCCCCTTAATGTGATCCATGTTAGACCTATCTACAAGCATATTGTCAACATATAAACATAAAATAATGTAGTTTTCATCATCCAACCTCGTAAAAGTAAACAAAATGATATGAATGAAATGTACTATATCCATGCTCCTCCATAAAACTGTCAAATTTTAGATACCATTGCTAAGGTACTTGCTTCAAGCCATATAAGTTTTTCTTCAATCTACACATTAAGTTTTCCTTATCCTTGACCTCAAATCCCTATGACTATATCATATATATTTCTTCATCCAAATCACCATGAAGGAAGGTTATTATAAAATCAAGCTACTAAAAATGAAAATCTTCAATAGCCATAGTACTTAAAATAGTGCAAATAGAAGTCATCTTCACAACAAGAGAGAATATCTCATCAAAATCAATACATTTTTTCTATTCAAATCCTTTTACAACTAACTTGGCTTTAAATCTTTTCTTACCTCCATCCTCGTCTTTCAACCTAGAAACACATTTATTCTATAAAGCCCTTTTACCTATAGGAAACTTGCATGAATCCCATGACTTATTTTTTAACAAAGAGTCCATTTATTCTTTCATTGCAAACTCCCACAAAATCTTTGTATCCATCTACACAACTTCATCATAACATTTAGGTTCACTAACATTAGTAAGTAAAATAGAATACGAGGAAGGAGAAAATCTTTTGGGAGCTCTACTTAACCATGTTGACCATCTAACATTCATTGGGGTGTGTCATAATTTTTGTTGTGTTTCTTGCAAATAATGAGGAATTGTTAGAAAATTATCTTTTGGATAATCATCCAACACTACATAATTATCCTCTTTCTTCTCATGTTGCTGCAACAAATCTTTGTACAATAGTTTCTCATTTTATATGACATTCTTGCTTCTTACAATTTTATGATTTTGAAAATACCAAAGCCTAAAGACAAATTCATCAATGCCATATCCAACAAATACACATTTATTTAGCTTAGCTTCTAGTTTGATACAATTTTTAGAATCTATATGAGCAAATGCTTCACAACTGAAGGTTTTGAGAAAAGAATAACTCACCTTCTTACCAGTTCATGCTTCCTCTAGAATACCACAACCCAAATGAGTAGAGTGACCTCTATTAATCAAATATATAATATTATCGATAGCCTATTCCCACATCTTTAAGAGCAACCCAACATGCAACCCCATGCTCCTTGCACACTCAATTATAGTCCTATTCATGCATTTAGCCACTCCACTTTCTTGTGCAGTCCTTAGATTAGTTTTTTTATACAAATACCATTAGTGGAGAAATAATCTTCAAATTCATGATTGCAATACTCACCACAATTATCAAATCTAAGACATTTTAATTTCTTACTAGTCTCATTTTCAATCAAGCATTTCTATTTCTTATTTAGTTTTGAAATACATCATATTTCTATGTAAGGAAATAAACCCAAAATTTTTTAGTTGCATCATCAATAAATGAAATATATTAATGATAGCCACCAAGGAAAGATATCTGAGCTGGTCCCCATACATCTGTATGAACAAGTTCTAAATTTTCACTATTATTTTCCTTCCCAATCTTCAAAAAACTCACTCTCTTTTGTTTTCCATTCACATAACTTTCATAGAAATTCATATTAACACCTTTTAGACCTAGTAAAACTTTCTTTGAATGACTTACTTTCATACCTTTCTCACTCATGTGCCCTAGTCTGTGGTGCCATAGTGTTGTATTAGAATCTATAGGACTCATTTGTTCTCCCTATTTAACTGCAACAGTTGTTCTTGACCATTCATTTTTCTTTGAAATAGTCAATGTAGAAAGAACAATATGAAATGTACAAAGATATATGGTGCCTACTTTCACACCTTCTCTACTACAAGGGAACCTTTTGAAACCTTCCAATTTTTATCCCTAAAATTAACTACACAACACTCATCACTAAGTTGGCCTACTAAAATTAAATCCCTACTTAGCCCTAGAACATGTCTTACCTCATGTAGTATCCAATATTGTAATTCTACAACTTAAACTTAACTTTTGCCTTTCCAACAATATGAAAAGGTTCATTATCCCCCAAATAAACAAGCCCAAAATCACTTTGGACATGAATAAAATAACCTCTATGAGGTGTAGCATGAAGTGAATCACCAAAATCTAAAACTCATGAATCATTAACAATTTCTAAAGGTAGAAGCAAAACATCTTGTTTGGATTTGTCACCTACCACATTTTCCTCCTTGTTTCGTTCTGGTTTATCTCCTTCATTTTTCTCTTGAGTCCAACAATATTTCTTCTTATGCCTAGGATTCCCATAGTACTAGTAGTCATTTATCCTCTCCATTAAGACCTCTTCCTCTTTGACATTCCTCTTGATTTTAGACAATTTTTGGATTTATTTCCTCTCTCAGTTGTTCTACCTTTGTTTTGTGCATTCAAAGCACTTCTTGATGTACATCCACCTAAGGATTTCCTACATGTCTCCTCACTCAAAATAACACTAATCACATCATCATATTTGATGGTATTAGGTCCAGAAACAATATTACTCATAGCCATTACCAAGCCATTCCACCTTTCAGGAAAAGAACACAAAATCAAGTGAGCCCTAGTTATTTCATCAAAATTAATACCCACCAAAGATAATTGACTAGTAACAATATTAAATTCATTCAAATGATCTCTAAAAAATCCACCTTCCACCATTTTCATATTAAATAAATGCTTCATGAGAAATATCTTATTGACGTGGAGGGCTTTTCATACAATTTCACTAGGTTTTCCATCAACTCTTCCATCGTCTTCTCTTTTCTAATTTTGAATGTCACCAATAGTGTAAAATATAACCAAATTCCTCCAAGTTCCATTCTAACCAAAATCACCTAGTCCTCACTTTTCATAGTTCCTTGGTTCTTAGTTTTTCTTCCAATGGCTTCCATAAATCCTTCTAATAGAGATAGTCCTACATTTTTCTTTTCTATAACTAAGAGTTTTGCCCATTAAACTTGTCAACCCTTAGCTTACCTTCATCTTCCATCACTCTAGCTCAATTGTGAGACTCCCACTCAACTATGTGACTTTCCTATAGAGAATAACTAAAAAAACAACCTCACTCTAATACCACTTGTTAGGATTAAATCTTAGATAGAAATAACAACATGAAAATATAAACAATATAAAAATAATAATAAATTACACAGAAGAGAATGTAAGACACCAAGATTTAGCATGGTTAACCCAATCCCTGGGCTATGTCCACCAAATAGGAAGTGTAATATTATTATGATCTAGTGATTAAAACCTGATCACAATCCATAATCCCTTATAGCTCAATACTACCGCAAGAAGTAATTATTGTATCACCCAAAATCAAATAATTCCTAACCCTAAGCCCTTTTATACAAGTATTTTTTCCACTTTAGGGTTAAAATTAGTTATGATATGTTGGCCATAAAATCCTAATTTCTCAGGGGCTCTTCCCCCAAAACCCCACTTGGGGCCTGGCTTGGCCCTGAACCCTACCACCTTGAACCCTATAAAGGAATTATGGAGTATGTACACTACTTCCATGATCAATCACCAAAATCTAACTTCTTCCCTATCAACTATTTTGGACATACTAGCATTATCCTTAGGAGAAACATGCATAGAAGTACAAAATAACAAATCAATAGGATCATCCACTCCATTATCAATAGCTCCTCTCAATTGATAGTAGTTAATCAATTTTGTGTTGATGTCATGTTCCCCAATAACCACCACCTCATTGGAACATTTAAGATACTTGATTCTATTTCTTCTCTTATGTGTCATTATGGTTTGATGAAAAAATCTAGTATTTTTGTTACCTTCTTTGAGCCATTTAACCCCAATCTTTTGCTTCCAAAAAGTTTCTTCTTGAGTAGAGATGAAGAGCCATTGGTATTTATAGCTCCTCTTGATAACTTTAGAATCTTTATCATTGGAATTAACTTTAGACATCTTTTGGGAGACAACTAGTTTACCTTCCAAATCCTTCTTGTTAGGATTAACCACAAACATAAATAATAATTCAATGAAAATTTAACCAATATCAAAAAATAATTAATTGTGCCAAAGAGAATACAAGATAAAAATATTTAATGTGGCTCACCCAGTCCCTAGGCTATATCCACCAAAAAATAAGTCCAATATTATTATTATCTTGTGATTACAACCTAATTACAATCTGTAATGCCTTACAACTCAATACCTCCACAAGAAGAAATTATCACATCACACACTATGAAATCCTTAACCCTAAGTCATTTTAGACAAGTGTTTTTTCCACTTTAGGGTTAAATTATGTGTAGTTCTTCCCTAATCAGTCACCACAAACTAACAATCTCCCACTTGGGGATTGATCAAGCTCTATAGTAGATAACAATCTCTCACTTGGAGATTGGTCCTATAGCAATGTTGCTACTCCATGAGGCTCTCACTCAATCAAACCTCCTTGGAATCAACTGCACCTTTATTTTATTTATTCGAGAAGACCAACCAAAGCTAATGAGGAGTTCAACTTCTCCCTTATCACTACCTTTCTAAACATATCTACTAGATTTTCATCTATATATACCTTGTCTAGCTCTAACTATCGACCATCCAAAACTGATAGAATGATATGCTATTGTAACTATATGTATTTTGTCTTTGAATATAGAGCATAATTCTTTGTGAGATGAATGACACTCTAGCTATCTATGAATAAATATATATTCCTCTATGGGTTTCCCAATTATTTCATGAAGAATTGAAGTGATATTATCTCCTTCACTACCTTTGTAGAAAAACATACTCTTCCTCTAAAATGGATAATTTTTTTTGAAATGTAATGACAAATAGGTGACTAGGAGGGGGAGGGGGGTGAACCAAGAACCACTTAAAACTTTTCACTTAGAATACTTTTCCTTTTCTTTATTAGATTGTCTAATCTATTGTCATGCATAGAACATAAATTAACAAAGAAACCTATACCATAACACTAACACAATATTTGGTAACCAAGAAACCCCCCAAGGAGAAGGTAAAACTAGCATGGGGATTACACCCACAATACTTCATTATTAAAGTAATAAAGTTGGCTTGTTAGGGAGTACATTTGATCACTTCTGGTGATCTAATCTCTTAAGAGATCTTACAAAGGACTATTAAGTCCACCTTGTTAGAGGATTTACCTTATGTAACTATTATGATGCAATTAGTAGGATAATCTTTGATTGTGACTTGATTTGTTGATATAGATCCTTTAAATATTGTAATCACCTCATTGTGATAGATGTGTCTCTTCTTTTACCCTTTATATGGCTTGGTATACTTTTAATCAATTTGCTCAATCTTTTTCATGTATTCCATATTCACTTGCTCTTCTTGCTTACATGTCTCTCTCACTCATTTTCACATCTTCAACAAAATAATTCACCTTCCTTATATAACCATCAAATAATATTTTCATTCCAATTTCACTTCAGAGCAAGTGGTGCCTTTACAATAATCAAATTACATCTTTAGGTTGGCTAAATATTGATGCTCAAGTCACATTGTGCACTTAGGCATTATCCTGATGGTTGGTAAATTGAGTGAGCTTTGGTGATACTCTAGAACTTAGGTAAAATTGGATGCTTTGGTGATGCTATGCACTTGGGTGATCAATGATGCCTTTCTTGAACTAGATGCTTGGTTCACATAAAGAACTTGTCAAAAGCTTCTAACTTAGTTCACATGGATGACCTAGTTTATACTATGATGCCTATTCCATATGATAATGTTGAGTTAGTACTGTGAACTAGGATAATTGATTACTTAGGCTATAGTGAAACATGTTGACTAAAGGAAATCTTGATTGCCATATTAACTGGCATTTGTGGAAGACTTAATTGTTTTGTCACTAATTGATAATATGTTTTCTAATGGGTTCAAAAATCTCCATCTTTGGCATTAGTGAAAAAAACACTTATTATGTGTAATTCTATCATCAATCCAAAAAACTCAAAATTTTAGTCAAACTCCCCCTTCCCATATGCTTTGGTCTGCAATTAAGTTTGAACAAAAAAACCATGGCTTCGTCACAATTAAATTTTAATTTTTTTTTTCATCAATACATCTTTATATATATATATATATATATATATATATATATATATATATATATATATATAGACACACACACACACACACACACACACATGTATATACATATATGTTTCCCCTTGTACATGTTCCCCTACATATACATAGATAATTCCCCCTTACTTTTGTTACAAATGACATAAATACGTCTTTACAAAGTTATACAAAAGTGATGGAGATGCACTTTCAAAATTAAGGGCATACATTAATCTCAATTTTCTTGTAATATATTTGAAATGTGTAGTTTAATCTATATTTTAGTTGATAACTCCATCATGAGATCTACAATTGAAAAACTTGTATCATGAACTAGAGTCTTTGCATGTGTAAGATGTTTATGCATTACATGCTTGTGAAGAATAATCATAGTTTTAATATCTTTTAATGTCACCCTAATATTTTCTTTCTCCCTTAGTAGTTTAGCCTCTAAATTTTTCAAAAATATTACTTTCACAAAATGATTATAGTTGGTACTTGGGTTAAGTGCCAACTGACTAGCACTGTTCTTCAAGTCTTCATCAATCTTGGCTAGTTTTTTCTTTATTTCCTTGGTGAAATTTGATGTATCACATAATTTTGCAAATAGAGAGACAACATTATTCACAACTCCTTCTAATGTAGCAATAAGAGAGGATAGGTCCACTTGATCAATGACAAACATTCTCCAAAAAATTATTCTTAAATCTTCTTTCTCCTCTTTGAATTTTTTTTCCAAACCATCTAAATCTTTATTGAATTTATGTACAATGTAAATCAATTGTTCAATGATAGGGGCTTTATTATTTACCTAAACTTACATATCATCCAAAAATATGTCCTTGACGTCCTCAATAACCTTTCCTCTGTCCCTTTCTTCCTTGAGTTTCCTCTAGTGAGCCCTTTTCCTCCATAGTTCTCTCAAAATTTCCACTTCTTCAATAGAGAGATTATAATGATCCCAATTTTAAATCACAATCTCTTTATTAAGGTCAATTTCTTTTGTAACCTTTTCTTTTTCATTTCCCTTGGCACTTAGAGAAAGTATAATTAATTTTCTATCATCCTTCTTCTCTTCACCACTTGGTTGATTCTTGCTTTCTTCTTTGCTTCCTTTGTTAATTGTGTCCTCATCTTTATTTGATTTTTGTTCATATATGCTTATCCTAGAGGTATTCAAATTCTTCTTCCTAGTAGCTAGTTTGGTGGATGTAGAACTTTCTTTCTCCTTTTCTTTAATCTTTGTCTTCTCTATGCATTATGGAATAATGGCTTGGCTTAGAGAAGCGTGTAGAGAAGCTAAAACAATAGCTTACATCATTTCTAAATCTGAATCTTCAATGGCTTGTACATCTAATGTCGCATCATTTTCTACCTTATTCTTTTCCTCAAAAATAGTTTTCCACAACATTTTTGTGGACTAAACAAACTCTTCTATTTTATTTGACAAAATTTGAAAAGATTTGAATCTAGGAGTTAGCTTGTTTTCATCCTTGGTCATGGCCTACTTAATTTCCTCTTTAGTAAAGTGTGGCATGACACTTTTCAATGTTTATTCTCTAATGTCTGACTCTATTTTTATAGCATTTTTTCATCTTCACAATTAGCACAAAATAGACCAATAAAGTATGATCAAAATAACAATATGAAATTTAATTGATGTTGTACAAGTACACTACAAGTGCCTGTACATAAAGACCTCTAGAATGCTTCTAGAATGTCTAGGAGTTAGCAATATGATAAGCCTCACAATTAAGCACATGTCCACCAAGAGTGGATTATCCTCCATTGACCATAGGAGTTAGTGCAATGATGAGAGGATAACATTACATAGGTGTGTCACATAAAATTATGTTGTAGATGCCATGTGCTTAATTAGAGTACAAACAACTATGTTGTCTACATGACAACTTAGTTGACAATGCAAACTCTAGTGTTGTAGACACCATGTGCTAAATTAGAGTTGCTTGCTCTTGTGTTGTCAACATGAGGTAAAAGAACAAACTTGTGTCACCCTTTTACAAAGGAAAAGGCAAACAAAATTGCAATTGTTCACATTCAATGACATAAAATTGGTATTATTATTTAAAATTTTAAAATGAAGTAAACTAATGAACTGTGTAGAAATGGAAAACATTTAGGATTAAAATTTTTAATAATTATTTTGAATAAAAAATTATATATTTTTCTATTTTTTAAAGATAAATTTTAGTTGCTAAAAAATGCTAAAAATTAGGGGTCTAGTTCCCACCACAAAACTATATCAAAATAAACTTATTTCCCTTTGATCTTAGATTATATTATTGATAATATATGTAACTAGAAAAATCTAAAATACCAATAGTGGCATGTTGTCATGGTTAATTTGTTATCCTTGCCATCAAAGGTTCAAATCCAATGCAGATGAGGTCCCCTGTTTGTGGCCTCACTGGTTCATAACTTCAGGTCAAAGCGTTTACCCCTCTTTAAAAAAAAAGAACAATTAAAAAAAAAAGGGCTTTAGATCTATATTTTCTCTTTTATAACGATTCAAATTTCAACTTATTCAAATTGATAGTTTTCAGATCCCGCCACATTTTTCAAAATAAATCTATTCCAACCATAAGAAAAAATATAGATTCTAGAAGAGGACACTCTCCTCTAGATCATCAAATAATTTTAAATTTTTTTAATATTATTCAATTTTTTTTTCTCAAAATCAACATCTTCTAGAGTGTTAAAATATGTACTTGTACAATTTTTAAATTATAATATAATATATCTAATTAAAACACTATGAACTCTATATGAGAATATTCTTGACTTTGAGCTCTATAGAATGTTGTCTATATATTATTAAAAATTTCTCATAGTAAATAGTAGAAGTTATAGAAATGTTAGTTTTCTAAAATAATTGTATGTTTTTAGTAATTGGATGCTAACTAGTATAAAACATAACTTTAATAGAGATTTCCAATTGGAAAACTGTAATACTATATATAACTTAGCTAGAATAATTTTATCAAGATCATATGTTTGAAATAAAATGTCTTTTATATAGAAATACTCAAATTCAATTGTTCTAATAAAGCAACCTAAAAAGTGACATAGCTTTGTACTTTTATCGAATGACAACTCACATGAGTATGAATACTTCTAGGTGTCTAACCTAATAAATAATAAAATAATGCATTTAACCTAAGTAAATTATAAATAATTATTATTTACACTGACACCCCCACTTAAGTGCAACTTAGGGGAATGCACTTAAGCTCACAAAAGCTATGATGAAATGCATAATGGGTCTCGGCTACTAGGCCATGTTAGATGCCCAAGTACAAATCCACTATTGTACACACAATGCAATGCAATAAAATTTCTCTAAAAATGGAGAAAGAGGGAAAACCTCATGGAAAAGACCCTCCCCCAAAAAGAGAGATAAGTACAATAAAGAAAGATGTATGTGTATGGATGGAGTAATCAAAACCCCCCCATTATGACATACATCATGCATATACAATAGAGAATCCATTAGGAAGGGGATACACCAAGTATAGTTGCAAATATGCTTCCCACTATGGATAGGAAGATGGAAGAGGAATCCATATGTAGTATGCTATGGATGCTACACCTAAAGTTTGCTTATATGTCAACAAGTCCTTGATGAATGTAGATGTCATGAACAAATCTGGTAGATGCCCAAGAAAAGGTGGAAAATGAGGTAACATGTCCATGTATGAAACTAAATCAACCTCCAAAGACAATGAATCATCCTAGTAGGAAGATATGGGAAGAGAAGCAATGTAGCCTTCCATTGATGATGAATGTACACCCATGAAAGAAGCTCCTTGATGACTAAAGAAGATGCACCATGAAATTCGAATGATGTTTCTCCTTTTAGGAAGAAATGGTGCCATAGGTGTAGTAGAGAATGCTCTCCAACTAGTAGGAAGAATCCTTAAAAGATATGATGTCTAAGGAAACTAGAATATAATCTCCGAAGACTGATATGTAAACTTTGAAGTAAAAGAATTCTCCTCCAACCACTATAAAGAAATTTCCATAATCAATTTAGTCTCGAAAGAAAGCTCAAGTGGCTGAGGGTCAGAGTGTGCCCTCACAACAACTAAAGAAGTCTCCTCAACAAAGAGAAGATTGATGTCATCAATAATGTCTCCCACATCTTCAATGTAAGACTCCACAAACAACCTTTTAAAGTCTATAAGGAAGTCATCCCATGAAGCTAAAGTAGGAAGACATGGTAATTCCTACTACACTGAATCAGGAACATCTGTGGTTGGAATTGGATTAGTAGAAGCAATAGGAGCATCAAGAGGTAAGATCTCATCTAGAGTTGAAGGTACCATAAATGTAGTGACTGGTGGTAGAATGTCCTTTGGAAATGGAGTAATTGTGGGATCTCCATATGCTTTCCAAAGAGCTATCCAAATGTCATAAGGATAACTAACCTTCCTAATGACATCAAAGAATTCAACATTGAAACTGAAATAAATGAGGTCCAAAATTATTTTAACTAGTATTGGATCATCAAAGGGCAGTTCTTTGGAACATAGATAGGGAAATACTTACTTATGCTCTCTTCTTAGATGATCAATTATCAAGGCACTCCATTTTTATAGTTTCTCTTTGTCAACCATGGTCTTATACCAAACTAACATGTAAAAAAAAACTCCATGAGATAAATAAATGTATGCACCCCCCCCCCCCCCCCAAAATGCAAAAATAATCAATGAATACCCACTAATGTATGATTTGGCTCTTTATAGGTAGTGCGCTTACAATAGCCACTTGTCAATTTAGGCCTTAGTGGGCTTATGGTTTTCCTATTTACAACTTCCTCTTAGAATTCAAATCTAGAACTTTACAATGTAGCTTAGAAATACAACAATTGCGAATCAATACAATGCAAAGAAGGACCTATTTCATAAAGTGATATTTCTATCCACACAAGCCTATAATCTAATTGCATATCTGGAAAGTAGAAAAAAAATTATTCACTTTTTTTAAAAAAAAACCTAAAAATGTGTCTAGATGAGCCCATATGGAGCATTTGAAGTTGCAAAATATAGGATTGGACAAATACTGTCACCAAAAATTGAATTTTTTTACAAATCTATTCACAAAAACAAGAGAATAATAGCATCACTAAAAATTTAAGAAATTTTGGCCAAACTCTGAAAAAGTTGCACTTGATTTGGAGTCTAGATGACATAAATATGGCATCCTAAACTTGAATTGTCAAATCAAACCTACATATGGAGAGGAGTTTGATCAGCAAAATGTGAGATTAAATTTGACATCCAAATGACCATCATGGTAGTACAATTTGGCCTACTGGTGACAGTCAAATAGATGTCAAATTTAATATAGTAACTAACTGACATCAGCAAAAAAAAAACCTTCTAAATGATGTGGTAGGTACAAACTGTATAGAATTGTATGACTTGATGATGCTAGATGTATGGATTTATTACATGTCTTTGTTATGTGGCAAAATGATGTGTTTTTTGATGTCACTACTCACTATACTAGTCTACATGTCACTGACTATGATCTGACTTATTGTCCATGTGGGGGTCTAACTAGGCATAGAATGTGGTAGTCATCATGTTGCTAGGAAGCACTAATTGGGTTTATTTATGGTGGCCACATGGATCTTGGTAGTGGGAATAGGCTACCAAAAAATGTCACCAACAGCATTTGTAGATGTTTCTAAGGATATGAAAATGATGCTAACTTTGGTAGATTGGTCGGTGGGAGTCTTCTGCAGATGGTCGAAGGGATAAATGTAGACAATGTTGAAATTGAAATGGCTAGTGGAGGTTTGGCTATCGATGGTCAAACTATAAAATCCAATGACAATGAGTGTTTTTGCCGATGGGAGGATGGAGAGATTAGTAGAAGTTTATTGATGGGTAGATGTTGGATTTTTAATCCCACATTCACCACTTTAGTAAATGTGGCAGTGTTTAAATGAAGTGCCCACTAGAGTTAACTTGGCTAGAGAGTTGCCAATGATTAGTAATCTGCTATATTGTGTAGTTCACCAAAATTTGTGAATTTGGCCAATAGTTGATGTAGCCAGTTGAATAATAGAAGATGTTGTCAGATATAGAGAAGATACTACCAAATTTTGAGGAACAATCCTCTATGGGCACTGGGATGTGATCACCTGATTGCCTACGATAAATTAGCCTCTACAGGCCTGATAGGATAGAATTTTTTTTGAAGAAAATGTAGATCTAAAAATAATAATTGTAGAGACTAAATAAAATATGTAGATCTAAAAAATTAATTTCATAGATCTAATAGATCATACTGAACTCTAAAAATTAGGCCTTCAAGTGACACTTTACAAGAAAATTTAGTCAAAATTCATCGAATTGACACTTTGGATGTAAAGGTGAGGTCCACTTTGGCTCTAGATGCTCCTAATAGTTGCAAGAACTCTAGATCTAAATGGTGGTCCTCTAAGAGGTGAAGCAAGAATGGTCTCCAATGGCTATGAAATGATGCTCATATGGCTTTGATAGCATGTAAGAATTTGGTATAGCTCTAATACCATATAAGAATTTTCATTAGGGAAAAATCACCCAAGACCAAGAAGCTTAACAACCAGCACAAAATATACCAATAAAGTATGATCAGAAAAACAATATGAAATTCAATTGATGTTTTACAAGTACACTAGAGGTGCCTATATATAAAGGCCTCTAGAATGCTTCTAGAATGTCTAGGAGTTACCAATATGATAAGTGTCACAACTAAGCACATGTCCACCAAGAGTGGATTATCCTCCATTGAGCACATGAGTTAGTGCGATGATGATAAGATAAGCTTACATAGGTGTGTCATGTAAATTATTTTTTAGACACCATGTGCTTAATTAGAGTACAAAAAACTATGTTGTCTACATGACAATTTAGTTGATTATGCAAACTACAATGTTGTAGACACCATGTGCTAAAGTACAGTTGTGTACTCTTGTGTTATCAACATGAAAACTCATATGAGTATGCATACTTTTAGGTGTCTAACCTAATAAATAATAAAATAATACATTTAACCTAAGTAAAATTAAGTAAAGTTTAAATAATAACTATTTACACTAACAGCCTTGAGCTAAGGTTTTGGTGGTTTTATACCTATCTAGAATAGGGTAACCTATGACTCGATGGATCATTTTCTTTGAAATTTTCACTAGTTTCTCAAGCCATAATGACATATTTTGAACCCTACTCAAAACATATCTAATCCACTTAATTTTAAAATTTTGTGTCATATGTAGTGCATGAGTTAAACCCTTGACTTCTAAATTTATATGTTCAGGTTTCATCACACCATCCTCACACATTGTACCGAATGATTCATTTAACTCAAAAGAACCTAATTCCTTAATTTTGTAACGAAAAAATGACCTAATATCATGGATAAATTTAGTACAATTAGAGGGATGACCAAGTTAGCTCCCATGGGGTCTTTCTTCTCAATAATCACAAAATAAATCTTAAACTTTGGTGCCTTGTAGACCGCATTCTTCACCAACATATCAAAACCTTTCCTCACTTTTGCACTACAAATAGATGCCATTTTGAATGGTGAAAGAAGAATTTTACTAACCTGTAACCTTCCCAAAATGTACTTTTGCAAATTTTCTTACCGACACAATAATTCTCTCTTGATCACTTGTGCATTCAAAATTACTCTATGCAAATTAATTTTTGAAATTGTAGTGAAAGGATAAAATCTCAATTCCCTATTGTATAAAAAATTTTAATTATAGGGCCCAGTAGATTTTTCTTACTTGGTAGGTGAGATAACTAGGCAAGGTCTTCAAACTTTAGCTCGACATGAATAGTCTATCATGAAGTTCAGTTAGATCTAGTTCCTAACTTGGCTTTTCTTGGTGATGCTTGACCAATTGGTTATAACTAAAATTCAACTTGGTTAAAACTTAGTTTCTTCCACTTGTCGTAGGGCATCTTAGTATGTAGATTTCCACTGATCTTTATTTCTTATCTGGAATAAATGTATGATCTTATTTTGATTCATAGTTCCAACCATCTACTTGAATGCTTAGTTGGATGGGGATGCTTCACCCAACTCATTGGTTTGGGTGACAATAGCTTCATTTTCTTGCCTCATGTTTTCCTTTGATTTTCATACCCATTTTTTATTCATCCAAGTTTTGATCTATTCAACCCTTATTTTCCCTTTGTTTTCTTTGTCTTAATTTTTTGTTGCTTGATTCATATAGTTTAATGTCAAATGACCAACCTTTTTTAATACATAACACCTCACATTATTATGTCTTTTTGTAAAGTGAGCATTTATCCAATTTACTCCAATGTGGTTGTATTATACACATATACGACATCTTCCCCATGTGATGTAGTCCCAAGAAATAAATTCTCTTTGCATAGTTCCATCATGCTAATTATTTGGATTCCTTTATTTTGATCTACATTCCAAGGATTTGTGACCATGCTTGTGACATATGAAAGAGTTTCCTTCAAAAATTGTTCCTGTTCTACACTTATTTGCCTATGTCAAAGCTTTCCACAATTGTAGCAATAACCTTTAAACTTGGGTTGTATAGTATTACTCCATAAAATATTTTATGTATGACCTATTTTTCCACAATTGCTACATGTAGGTATTTTTTTCTTTTCTACTCTTGTTGTGATGATTCTCCTTGATTAGTAAACCCTAAGAGAATAGTTCATTTAGGCCTATTCAAAGTTTGTTCATATCATTGATTCACAATTTCTGGTGACCTCAATGTTATTTTATTGAGTTCCTTTTTAGCTCTTACATCACTTTGGACTCTGTCATTCTTTGTTTCTAGGTTGGTGATTTCATTACTTATAGTATCTAGCTGGCATGCCATGTCTGTCTGATGTTGAGATAGTTGTTGGATTTTATCAATCTTTTCTTCCAATCTTGTTGCAAGAAATATTTTATCTTCATCTTCCATTTCTTTATCATGCACTACTTTTTTCTTCTATTCCATGACTTTACAAATCATAACTAACTGACTAACCTACTCTCTTTTCTACTTTCTTACTTCTTATAGAATGGCATTCCTTCCTAGTAGATCTTCTATGGTTACATCTTCTTCTTTTGAACTTCTTCTACTACAAAGTCTTATATTATTTCATCTATTTATAGGTTATCATTCATCTTCTTAGCTAATTCTTTTCTTCTTTTTAAAAAGTGAGTGAGTTTCTTGTTGAGTTTCTTGACTTGTTTCATAGCCATATGTAGATCCAGTTTTTCATTTTCAATACCTTTCTCTAACTTATACACTTCCACTTCCTTGGATCTTTATTCTTAAGTTCTTCATGATAGACAAATGACTAAGGGGAATGGGAGGTTGAATCAAGAACCACTTAAAACTTTTTAGTTAGAATACTTTGGCTTTTCTTTATTAGATTTTGAAATCTACTATCATGCATGGTATTGGAATACTTTAGAATAACTAGGGGGGGAGGGTGGGGTGAATCAGTTATCCAGGGCCTAGATGTATAAATACAACTTTTCATAGTTTAGCGAACCCATAAAAATTTTAAATCTTCATACATGCATCTATAAGATTATGCAATCACTTAAAACTTGTAGGTTACTTAATGTCATTTGATTTCCACAATCCATTAATAATACCTCAAATATTTTCTAGAACTTGATTGTGTCAAAAAATTTAAGCATCAATGTTTCAGATCACACACAATGATTCCCTTGCACTCCTCATCCTGATGATGGACCACTATGTGTTATCTAAAACATTGATTCTTAAAAATTTTGACACAATCAAGTTCCAAAAAGTCTTTGACGTATTGTAGGTTACTATCAAATCAACTTGCAGAAATGTAAACATGAAACATAATAGATTAATCAACACACTTGACACAATGATTTATGTCAAAACCCAATTTGGGATAAACTACTAGTAACATGCTACTCCTTTTTTCTCTTCTAAAGTGATGCCCTGTGAGAAGCCTACCAATTTTATTTACAGATTATAGATGTCTATTCATTCTTCCATTATGCTTGGCCTTCACTCATTGTGGCTTTCATAGCTTGTTCCCAATTAAGCATTCATACCCTTAAGCCTTCTTGTTTAGCATGCCAATGTAGCCTCTTATCTTAGGTCACTTAATGAAGCAAAACCCTTGTCTCCTTGACTTCCTTATGTTCTAGCACATGACAACCTTGCATCATGGCGATCCATTCTTATAAATAGGAAATTTAGATCTTTTTCCATTCATTCTTAAGAATCTAATTTAGGGTTGCTATAGATTAGATAAGATATAATGAATCTACCCCACATTTCATATTTCTTCTAGAATCCTATTTGAATTCACCTAAAAATGGTTTACCTTGATTTTTTTTCTACCAACCCATCAACCTTAACTTTCACTTGATTCACACAATCCAAGAAAAAAACTTGTTGGCTCAGATCCATCAAATTTATTATCTTTTAAAAATGGTAGTAGCTTGACATTGTCTAGCTTTTAATGCTTGGCACATACTATGTTTCTTGGCATCCTTTGTAAAATTAGTCAACACAAATTAAAGTATACTAGTGGTCAACATCAACTAAACTTTACTTAGCATTCCCTTTTCTGCTCGGCATACACTAGAAAAGATGTTTACTCAGCTCCAACGAATTTTCTACTCAGCTTGCACTGGCTTTTCTTAGCACCTACTATTCACTTGGTCAATCTTGGCAGACCAACTTTGTGTAACTTGTTCTTCTAAAATTTCTTAGTTTAACCAACCTTTGTAACCTTGACTAGATTATCAATACATCATCTTATGACTATCTTAACCAATTATTGTATTCCTTTACATAATCATAACTCAACATTTCCAGTAAGTGTTATTGTTACATATTTTGATCAAATTCTCTTCATTAATCAACTAAGTCATATTAATTAAATCATATAAGTAGTTTTCTTACCACCAAATAGCAAGTTTGACATCAGTGACAAAACAATGATTGAAACATATAATCTTCTTCAACAATCTCCCTCTTTCAATCTACTTTGAATAATCTTCCTCAACAATGGTCTTTTTCAATCTAATCCCAACAATCTCCTTCTTTGGCATTAATGAAAAACTAAACTAATCAACCAAATGGAAAAAACCTTGTTCATCCAGATTAACTAGGTTAGAATAGTAAGACCAACAAAAAATCAAAAAGAAAATAATGCCTTATATCGAAATCTCTCCCTCTATCAAAATCTTCCATCTTTTAAATAGGTTACAAAATTCTTTCTTATAAGTCCCTCTAAGTTTCTTCTTGTGTCTCCTTCTTACTATATCTCTCTCTCTCTCACTAGGTAGATGTTAGGATTTCTCCCTCTTTGGTAAATCTCTATCTTCCTCATCATATTTGTGTTTTCCTCTGATTAGCTATATCAACAATTATATTGAAGTTGGTTTGATCTTGATCAACAATCTCTCTTGATTAGTAATCTCTCGATCTCTTTGACAATTATCTCTTGATATCTCCCTCTTAATCAATCAATCTCTCCCTCTTTGACAAAAATGACAAAAACTTTTTTTCTTAACATGTAGATATAAGCTTCTTCATTTTCATTAGTTTTCTCCCTCTCTCACCTTGCCTTTAACTGATTTGAAGTTTTAGTTCTTTGATTACTTTAGGCCGCTCCTAAAGTAAGAGCCTCTACATCAATGTGTAACATATGAAAATTAGCTTGTTTGATGTAGGGCACACCTCTTGTCACTTAGATAGCCTTTGATAGAGGTATCATCCCTAGTTTACCTCTTAGATACTCATGAGCATCCTTAGGTAATGCTTTTGTGAAGATATTAGAAATTTTCTCTTTAGTGTTAACATATTCCATCTTCACCTCTTTAACTTTGACTAATTCCCTCAAGTAATGATAGTTGATTGCAATCTGCTTAGTCTTTGTGCGCATCACATGATTCTTTGATATGTTTATAGCACTTTTATTATCACAATAAGGTATCACTATTTTTGTGATCTATTCCTTCATTCCATTGAGTAGCTATTTGATCTATACAATGTTTATACAATTTATAATAGCAACAACATATTCATCTTTAGCACTAGATTGTGAGGTGAACTTTTATTTCTTGCTAGTCCATGTAACTAGCCTCCTACCTAAGAAAAATACTCCTTCATTGGTGATATTTCAGTCATCAATGTTTCTATCCCAATCTTCATTAGTGTAGGCTCTTATTTCAAACTTCTCAATTTTCTTGTAGTATAGACCATACTCCTTTGTTCATTTTAGATATATTAATATTTTCTTTATACTCATCAAGTGATTTTCCCTAGGATTAGCAAAGAATCTTTCAACTATCCCTATAGATAATGCAATGTCGGGTCTGCTATGTACTATATATTGCAATGTGCAAATCATAGACCTATATAGTATTTGATTCACCTCAGTTGAATCATCATTCTTTGACAACTTGTATACTGTCACCATAGGTGTACCTACTAGTTTGGAATCCTCCAATCTAAAAGTTTTTATTATTTCTTTGACATACTTTGACTAAGTGATTTATATAGCATACCTCAACTAATATACTTGTAAACCCACAAGGAAATTGATCTCTTCAAACATAGACATCTCAAATTATTATTCCATTTGATTTGCAAAATCTTTACATAAAGCATCTTGGCCTCCAAATATGATATCATCAACAAAAATTTCAAATTAAAAAAAATATTTTCCTTTCTCTATCTTCATGTACAAATTGCTATTATCACTATTCCTTTCAAATCCAATCTTCACAAGATAATTATGAAGTCTCTCACACCGTGCTCTTGGTGCTCATTTCAAACCATATAGAGCTTTGTCTAATCTACATACCATGTTCTTCTTATTAACATAAACATATCCTTTTGGCTACTCTATGTAAACTTCTTCCTCTAATATATCATTCAAAAATGAAAATTTAACATCGATTTCATAAACTTTGAAAACTTTGTATGCAGAATAATCAAGTAGATTTCTTACTCCTTATAACCTAGCAACAAGAGAAAATGTCTTTCCATAGTCAATTCCTTCCTCTTATGAATATCCCTTGCAAACTAGTCTTGCCTTGTCCCTTTTGAGTTCACCATTTTCATCTAACTTGTTCTTGAATACCCATTTGGTACTAATCACATTTTTGTCTATTGGTCTAGGAACTAAAGTCCATGTTTTATTTTTCTTAATTTGTTCAATCTCTTCTTCCATGGCTTTACTCTAGTCTATAGCTTCTAATGCATCTCTCCATAATTTTGGTTCCTTCATGCTCAGCAAACATGTATCATTTCTCAATTTGTTTCTTGTCATTGGTCTAGCATCATTATCTCCAATCATTTGTGTAGTAGGAAGATATCTTTTAATGTATGTAGACAATCTTGGTTCAACTCTATTTTCCTCTTCTTATTTTTTTAGCTTTGGAGTAATTATGTATTTTTCTTTTAGGTAGTTTAGCATCTCTTTCATGTACACTAATCTCAAAATTAGAATGTTCTTCAACTTCATTTTGTAACTCAGCATCCAAATGTAGCTCGGTTCCTAAATGTAGCTCGACATTCATAGTATGTGACTCAAAATTCATTGAAACTTGTTGTTGGTTTGTAGCTTGATTTGTAGCATTTTCATCAGTAGGCATACCTTTATAAATGCATACAAATGATTTGTATTCATCTAGTTCTTTCATAGGTTCAGCCTTATGCACTTATGTATATTCATCAAAATTTACATTTGCACTTTCCACAACTTTGTTAATGTTAGTATTTAAACACTTATAAGCTTTACCTCTTGTGGAATATCCTAGGAACATACCTTCTTCACTTGTTTCATCTAGTTTACCATTCTTGTAGTCTTTAACAATGTAACACTTGCTTCCAAATACCTTAAAGTATTTTATATTGAGTGAGTATCCATACCACAATTCAAAAGGTGTTGAATGAGTGCCTTTCTTGACTTATACATGGTTCAAGGTATATATAGCTATACTTACAGCTTCTCTATAGTATTTCAAGGAAACATTTTTCTCCATCATAAGTGTCCTAGCATAGTCCATTATAGATTTGTTCCTTCTTCTAGCTATTCCATTTTGTAGAGGGTTTCTAGTTGTAGATGTCTATCATTTGATTCCTCTGTCATTATAGAACATCTCAAACTCATTTGATGTGAATTTTCCTCTTTTATCAGATCTCAAACACTTCAAAATTGTACCTGTCTCCTTTTCAACTGTTTCTATGTACCACTTAAACATTTGGAAAGCATTAGATTTAAATTTTAAGAACATAACTGTCATCATTCTGGAATAGTTATCTATAAGCACCATAATTTACTTATCTCCTTTGTAGCTTTACACATCTATTGGATGACACAAGTCAGTATGAACAATCTCTAGTATTCCTTTAGAGGTATAAGCTTTACTCTTAAAATGTGACTTTGTCATATTGCCTAACTAACATTGTTTGCATGTTACATTATGAGGCTTCTTCAACTTAGGCAAACCTTTAACTTTTCTCATTTTACTAATACTAACTAGGTTATCAAAATTGACATGACATAAACTTTTGTGTTATAGCCACATATTATCAAATTTTACAACTAGATAAGTACCATCCTCTATATCAAGATGGAATAGATTACTCCTAGTTTGATCACCTTTTCAAATCAGTTGTTTATTTGTATCATATATCTTAGCAATTTTGTTTTCAAACTCAACCTTACATCCCAAATTACTTAGTTGTGACACACTTAACAAATTATAGTTAAGTCCTTCAACATAGCAAGCATTGTCACATAAAATCTTATGTGTGAGTTTGATGGAACCTTTTCCCTTTATTAAACATGGTGCATCATTACCAAATCTTACACTATTTTCATAATTAAAATTCAAGGTAATGAACTTACTTTTGTCTCGTATGATGTAATGTTGACACCCACTGTCAATGATCCATTTTTCATTCTTGTTCACAAAAGTCACAAGTGCACTTACCTCATCTTCATTAGATTTGTCCATCATTGCAACACACACTACTTCATCATCATGTTTATCATATTCATCTCTTGTTTCCTCTTCAGCAATGTAGCATGACTTCTTGCCTTTTTCTTTGTAGTCCTTGTTATATTCATCTCTTATGCTCTTGTATTTATCACAACCTCTATAATTATTCTTCTTTGGACATCTAGCAACAATATGATCAAATTCATTGCAATTGAAACAAATGATAGGTAACTTACCTTTGAACTTCCCTTTACCTTTGTGGAATCTTCTTCCCAGTAGTGCTTCAAGTTGTTCCACATCCTCCTCATTTATATAACTATCATTGGACACATACTTCTTCTTTTTCTTTTTATCACGTTCCTTCAATGATACCTTAGCCTTTAAAGAAGATTCAACATTTTTAGGTTTGTAACTGTCAAAGTTTGATTGCTCAAAAGAAGTGAGTCTACCTACCAGACCTTCAAGTGATAGTTTGTTCTGTGATATGCATCTCAGTTCCTATATTACAGAAAATATAATAGAATATATAGGCAAAATGTCCTTAAAACTTTGCTTAGTAAAGCATCATCATCTATAGTACCAATATTTCATCTTATTTCATTAACAACTTATTTTATCCTTTCAACATATTGAGAAATAGTTTCACCTTCTTTCATTTTCATATCATTAAACTTACCTCTAAGAATTTTGGCTTTGTCTCTTAGAACATTTGCATCTCCTCCGTAGATAGTTGTTAGGGAATCAAACATTTTCTTTGCACTATCACAACCCTTGATATCATCAAATTCAACATAGCTTAGGGAAGAGGAAATCTCCAACATTGCCTAGTTATGCTCTTTCTTCTTTTTTCATATCCTTAGCAATTGAGGCACCAACAAGATTAGCATGCTAAACAGAAATGGTAGATTTTGCATGATCTCCAAGTCCTTTAAGGTGAAGCTTCATCAAACTTTTCCATGTAGGAAAGTTATCTATATTGATCTTGGGTACTTCTCTTTTTGACATCTTGATCTTTGTGCTTCTAGTACCTTCAAACTAGACCTCTTAAGAAGATTTCTCTGATACCAATTGTTAAAATACTATAGAATAACTAAGAGGGGTGGGGGGTGATGAAATAGTTATCCAAGATCTAGATGTATAAATTAAAAATTTCACAACTTAGTGAACCCATAAAATATTTATCTTCATGCATGCATCCATAAGATTATGCAATCACTTAAAACGTGTACGTTACTATCAAATTAACTTGTAGAAATGTAAAAGTGAAACATAAAAAATTCATCAACACACTTGAAAAAATGATTTACATGGAAACCAAATTTGGGGAAAACCACTAGTAACATGCTACTCTTTTTCACTCTTCTGAAGTGATGCCTTGTGAAATGCCAACCAACTTCATTTGTAGATTATAGATCACTATTTAGTCCTCCATTCTACTTGGCATTCACTCATTGCAACTCTAATAGCTTGTTCACCCTTCAAACATTCATACCCTTAAGCCTTCTTGCTTAACAGGCCAATGTAGTCTCTTCTCTTAGGTCACTTGACAAAGAAAAACCCTTGTCTCCTTGACTTCCTTAGGTTCTTGCACATTCAAACCTTGCTTCATGACCAACCATTCCTATAAATAAGAAAGTAAGATCTTTTTCCGCTCATTCTCCATTGTCCAATTTAGGGTTACAATGGATTAGGTAGGATACAATGAATCTACCCCACATTCCATATCTCTTCTAGATACTTCTCATAGAATCCTCTCTAAATTCACCTTAAAATGGTTTACCTTAAATTCTATGTCGCCAGCTCATCAACCTTATCTTTCACCCGGTTCACACAATCCAAGAAAATAAATTTGTCAGCTCAGATCTATCAAATTCATGATCTTTTAAATAATGCAACAGCTCTGAATTAGCTAGCTTCTAGTGCTTGTCACATACTATGTTGCTCGACATCCTTTATAAAATCACTTGGGATGAACTAAAGTTTACTGGTGCTCAGCATCAACTAAACTTTACTCAACATTCATTATTCAACTCGGCATACACTTGAATAGACATTTACTTGGCTCTAACTAATTTTTTTCTCAGATTGCACTAACTTTTCTCAGTATCTACTATCCACTTGATCAATCCTTTGTATCCTTAAGTAGATTATTGACACATCATGTTATCATTGTATTAAGTAATTCTTGTATTCCTCTACATAATTATAACTCAACCTTTCCTCTAGGTGTTTTTTATTAAGAAAAGAAGGTTTTATAGGAATCCTAAAACCCAAAAGTTTTTACACAATGTCTAAAATAATAATATTAAATAAAGTCCAAACCCTATACAACTGCCTATAAAAGACCATAACAAACAACAGGCTCGAGGCCAGGAAACAAAATCCAAAAACAAAAGATAGGCTTATGGCCTACAGATAAAATCTAGAAGCACTAAACTAAATAAAGTAAAAAGAAAAAAATCAAACCAGTAGCAATTATTTCTCACCATTTGGATCCTCCAAATTTTCTACTTCCTAGTTGGCACTCTGGATCTCCCTTAGTCTTCCTGAGATCCAAGCTAGCCTTTTCATCCATATCCCCACTGATTCTTAGATTTATTAGGGATCCATCTAGGCTAATAATGTTCTCATTCAAAAATGTTTAGGGTAGTGATCACCTAGTTAGCCAAGTTTTAGTTCAATATCTCAATCTTTTACACCCTTTTGTCAACCTTTGAGATACGATCCTCCTAGCGAGTAAGATGACTCTAGGCTCCTTTTCTCCTTGAGCACCTCAATCTCATGGAACAGGAATTTGATAGAGTGGAAATTGTCTATCATGCTATTTTTGACATTATTAAGTAGATTGAGTGCTATTTACCTTGCATTATCTAAAATTGCAACCAGAGTAGGGTCTATGAGTTCATCGAAATGGGTTTTTCCTTCTATATCTTCCAAGACTTACAGTTTCACTTTCTCCCTAACAATCCCCATCTTTTCTATTTGGATGTTGAAGTTTCTCCATGACCTCCTTCTATCTTTCATAACTATATCCCCACTATCCCCACTATTTTTTTTTTCTCTTCTAGCTACAACTCCTCAACCTTTCTCTTTTTGGGGTTCCCTAATTGAATAGAAATATCTTCTCCCTTCTTCCCACTGTCTTACCCCTTCTTCTCTTTCTCCAACTCCATTTCCCCTTCCTCTTCATTATACTCATGTTCCTTCTATTTCAGTAGATTGGGGGTTATTCCCTGAGGGCTCTTTTTGCTAGGAATAGAACTGAAAGGAGGAGGAATTTTCTCCCCCACTTAGACTTTTTTCCTTTTGAGGAAGTGTTTTCCTCATCTTTTGAGCTAAGATTTTGACTTACTTAGAATTAGAGTAGTTCAAGCTCCCAATGGCCTTTGAATCATCCCTAGAGTGGCCTAAATATTTCCCCCTTGTTTGAGTCTTAACAGATTCATAGACCGACAGGAGCAAGCCCTCATGCAGGGCTACGTTTGGAGTGGGTTTCTTTTTAAAACCCTCAATGACCTTACTCATTGAATTAAATAGATAAAAAGGAAAAAAAATCTGTGTGCCATGCATAAAATTATTTAATAGAACAAAGTGGTTTTTTCTAACCCTGTTGAATCTAGTGTCCAAAGAAATATATTCAACAACAACCCTTAAAACATAAATTCACAAATTTTTTATATACTCCATCTCATAGTATGTCTCACCCTTCACCAAAAACTTCTATTCTTCCTCATTCTTCACAAAATCTTTAACTACATTGGCAAACATTTTCTTATCCTTGTAAAAATTAATCTCCTCCATGGGTATCTTTGTGATCTGAGCTATCATTTTTGCATTGATTTGATGAGAAAACCCATCAATTTTTACATGCCTATCCTTACAGGTATTCACCATGAGCTTGGTGATCCCCTTATCAAATCCATGGAGTTTCTCAATATACCTTGCTATCTTGCCCTTTTCTAGTTTGTTCCAGACTTTCATTCTTTTCTTCCATTTTTTTGCCTCCCTAGGTAGCTCCTTCCTGCTCCTCTCTCCAAGCATCTTGAACTCTTGTTCAAAAGCCTTGTACTCACAAACTTCAGCTTCCTACAATTTTTTAAACCCTAAATATTTTTTACCTTTGGTAATTTTAATGGGGATAGGAAAAACGGCACATAAAATGTGCCACAAGTACATGAAATGATGGAGAGTTATTAACTTTCTATGATTTTCATCAACATCTTATCTTACTTGTGTTGTAACATAAATTTCCATAATTAATGCAATATTTCTTTCATACTTCCCTAGATACATTCTAGTGTTATCATATTTTTCATGACCATCAAGAAGATATCACCATTTTGCTACATCATCACCATGTTTTTGACTACCACCTCATTCGCAAACTAGTTCGTAGCTAAGTTGCCTCTCTATACACATGGCTAATGTGGACCCTTTTTAATTTACCCAATTCTAATCGAATCTCATCCACCATATTTGTGATGATCCAAGAGGGCTTAGTGCAGCCTTTTAAATAATATATTATATTTAATGAGTCTCCCTCCAACCAAAGGTTTTCAATTCTAGTAGCCAAAGTTAGTTTAACAATATGATAGGTGGCACTAACCTCCACAAACTGATTCATCTAAATCCCTAAGGGATAAGAAAAAGTTGCAACTCCCTTACAATGACCATTTCTAATAATTCCTCCATAGTCAAGGGGGCCAGGATTCCCTTTGGCTGCCCCATTGAAATTGGCTTTATGCCATTTTTTAGGGGGGAGAACCCACTTAGCTTCCTGTCTTTTCCTCTCTGTATCCTTTTTCTTTACTATGATATTTCCTACTTCTTCAATGTCTCCCTCCTTTCTAATGGCAAAATTCTCCTTAATGGTAGTAAAATTTTTATCTATAATAACAAAAGCAAGGGCTTCCCTATCTCTGAAAATACAATTATTCCTCTCTTTCCATATTCCCTAATACAAATTTGGAAGAGACTAGGAACTTATCATCTAAGTCTTCATTCCTTTGTACATACTAGTCCATTGTCCAAATAAATCTTAAATGCTGGCCAATTTACACCAAGTCCATAGTCCTTGGTCATAAGATCCCATACCTCAGAGGAGTAGGAACAATGAATAAAAATGTGGTTGGTTGACTCCAAATCATTCTTGCAAAGAGAGCACCTATTTGGGATAATTTGACCCCTTTTAGTCAGGTTATTGAGGGTAAAAAAATTTTCTCAGAGAAGCAACCAGAAGAATATATTGATTTTCGGAGTGAGGCCAATCATCCAAGCCTTTGCCTAGATAGGTTTCTCCACCCTATTCCGTAGTGAGAAACAACCTAAAGAAACTGAGTATAACCCATTGGGATTGTCTCCCCACATGATCTCATCCCTCTTATTATTAAGTATCATGGCATTCAGAGTAGTCATCAAAGGTTTAAGATCCTGGGATACTAATGATAGGTCTTTCCATCCATGATCAGCTTTGTAGTCACTAACTTTTAGACCAAATTTTCTTACACATATATCAGCCCATCTCTCATAGTTAGGATGATCTATGAGGGGCCCCTAGCTTAACCAATTGTCCTGCCAGAATAAGATACTCTCCCCATTGCCTACTTTCCACTTTTCCTTTGACTTTGCCAAAGTTTTTTCCTTAAGGATCCCATTCCAAATAAAGGATCCATGGGGAATATCAACTTTACCAAATATGAAGTTGAGAGATTGCCTTCTCAAATATTTTTCCACCATGATATCCCTCCATTCTCCAAGACTTTGAAAAATGTGCCATATCTGCTTCGCTAGCAAAGCATTATTGAGATGTCTGATTTTTCTAATGCCTAGGCCACCATAGCATTTGGGCAAGAAAACATTGTCCCATGCCACTAGATGATATCTCTTGTTTTCTTCAACCCCTATCAACAAAAAGTCCCTCTGGATTTTCTCCATTGTATCAGCATGTTTTAACAGTGATCCCAAAAAGGCTAAAGGAATAAGTTGGGAGGTTTTGAAGAGTTGATTTCACCAAAGTACATTTACCTACTTGACTAAGGGTAGCTCCTTTCCAACTAGTGAAATTCTTGCTAAATCTATCAATAATGTCATTCCAAAAAGAATCTAATGATTTTGACCCTAGAGGCATTGGAAGGTAAGTAGCCAGAAGAGACCCCACACCACAACCCAGTATGTGAGAAATTTTTCTTTTTCGCTTAATTAGGGTATTTACTAAAAAGACCAAGCTTTTATCCTAATTTATAGCCTGTCCTGAACCCATTGTTTATGTATCCTGCAAACATTTTAGCACCTTAGCCTCTTGTACTATGGCTTCCCCACCCAAAATACCTTTCCTCTAGGCGTTATCATTATATCTTTTGATCAAATCCTCTTCATCAATCAACTAAGTGATAGTAGTTAAATCATATAAAAAGTTGGCTTACCAGCAAATAGCATGTTTGACATGAGTGAAAAAACAATGATTGAAACATACAATCTTCTTCAACAATCTCCCTCTTTCAATATAGTTTCAACAATCTTCCTCAACAATGGTGTATTTCAATATGATCTCAACACATGGAACATAAAGTAATAAAGAAATCAATACCATAACACTTTCACACAATATTTGGTGACCTAGAAACCCTCCAAGGAGAAGGTAAAATTTGGGTGTGGATGACACCCACAATACTTCACTATTGTAGTAATAAAGTTGGCATGTTAGGGCTTACAATTTATTACTTTTGGTGATCTAAAATTTTAGGAGTATAAGGGACTATTAGGTCAATCTTGTGAAAGGATTTTACCATACAATGAAGTATATACTCTATTAAGAGAAGTTACAAAGGGCTATGAGGTCCACCTTTTTAAAGAATTTTCCTAATGAAACTATTAGGATACAATTAGTAGGATGATCCTTCTTTGAAACTTGATTTTTTGATTTAGATCCTTTGAATATTCTAATCACTTGTCTATTATAGTTGTGTCTCTACTCTATACTTTATACTGTTTAGTATCCTGCTAATCAATATGCTCTATCATTTTCTTGTATTCAATATTTTTTTGATCTTCTTGACTACATTTCTCTCTCATTCATTCAAACATCTTAGACAAAATAATTCACCTTTCTTATATAGCCATCAAACAATATTTTTATTCCAAATCGGCTTCAAAATAAGAGGTTTCTTTACAATAATCAAATAACATCTTGAAATTGCTTGAATGTTGATGCCCAAGTCACACTGTGCACTTAGCTACTATGTTGATGCTCAAGAAATTGAGTGGGCCTAGGTGCTACTCTAGCACTCAGGTAACATTGGATGCTTGGGCCATGCTATACACTTAAATAATGCTATGATGCATTTCTTAAACTAGATGATCAGTTCACACAAAGTACTTGGCAAACATTGCTAACTCAGTTCACATTGATGGCTTAGTTTATACTATAATCCATGTCCCATATGATAGTGTTTGATTAATACTAGGAACTAGGATACTTGGTTGCTCAAGCTATGCTAAAATATGCTAATTGTTCAAAGGAAATCTTCATTACAGTATTAATCAACCTTCTTGAAAGACTTGAGTGCAATGTCACTAATTAATAAAATGTCTTGCCATAGAGTCAAAAAAAGCATTAACCTTCTACAACAGAGAACCCAACTCACTATTGTCCCATAAATAGTAAATACATATTGTGCAGTACTCCACCTGGTATCAGTATGCCCTACCAAATTTGAGTCAGCATAGCCTTGTAAGTCACTAGTAGAGCCCCCAAAATGTAAAAAATTATCAGATGTTCCTCTCAAATATTCAAGAATCTATTTGATTGTATTCCAATGCTCAATGCAAAGATATCTCATTTACCTATTAACAACTCCCACTACATGAGTAAAATCCATCCTTGTACATACCATATCATACATTAAGATTCCTAGAGATGAAGCATAAGGTACCTTGGACATTTTATCCTCCTCTTCTTGTGTCTTTGGACACATCTCCTTAGTCAACTCCAAATGAGTAGCTAAAGGTGTGTTGAAAACTTTAACATTCTTCGTAGAGAAATGTTCCAACACTTTCTAAATATAGTCATCTTGAGATAATGTTAGTTTTTTTTCTTTCTCTCTCTAGAAATTGTCATGCCAAGTATTTTTTTTGCATCCCCTAAATCCTTTATAGAAAATGAATGTGCTAATTGCTATTTTAAACCCTTAATGTGATCCATGTTAAACCCAGCTACAAGAATATCATCGTTATATGAAGATAAAATAATGTAGCTATCATCATCCAACCTCTTAAAATAATCAAAATGTTCTAAATGACTCCTACTGTATCTAGGCTTATCCATAAAATTGTTAAATTTCAAATATCATTGTCGAGGTGCTTGCTTCAAGCCATATAAACTTTTTTGCAATCTGCACACTAAGTTCTCCTTACCTTTGACCTAAAATCCATGTGGTCTTTCCATGTATATCTCTTCATCCAAACTACCATGAAGAAAGGTTGTTTCAACATGAAGCTGCTCCAAATGCAAATCTTCAGTACCCACAATACTTTAAAACAATATGAATAGAAGCCATTTTAACAACAAAAGATAATATCTCATCAAAATCAATTCCCTCCTTCTATGCAAATCATTTTACAACTAACATGGATTTTAATAATATTATGTGACCTCCATCCTCTTATTTTAAACTATAAACACATTTATTTTGTAGAACCCTATTATCTGTAGGCAATTTGCATAAATCCCAAATCTAATTCTTCAATAAGGAGTCCATTTCTTATGTCATCATAGACTCCCACTGAATCTTAGTATCCGCCTGCATAGCTTCATCATAACATTTGGGTTCACAAACATCAATAAGTAAAATAGAGTACAAAGAGGAAAAAAATCTCTTTGGAGGTCTACTTAGCCTTGTTGACCATCTAATTTTTATTGGAGTGGGTGGTATTTGTTGTTGTTGTTGTTGTTGTTACAAAGTATGAGGGATTTTTGAAATGTCTTTCTTTTTGTGTATCATCCTACACTTCATAATAATTTTGTTTCTCTCATGTTGATGTAACAAATCATTGTATAATGCTTTTTCATTGAATATGACATCTTTACTTCTTACAATTTTATGATTTTCAAAATCCCAAAGGTTATAACCAAAGTTATCAATGTCATATTAAACAAATACACATTTCTTTGAATTACCTTCTACCTTGGTTCTCACCTTCTATCATAGCTCAAAAGGTGAATGATCCAAACTAGGGAGTACAAAGCCCCATGGTTAATGAAAAATAAAAAAGAGACTAGAAAATTGCCATGGCCAACTAGAAGAAACATTAAATTGTTATTTAAAAGGAAGGTCCTTTAATTTCACATGAGACTCATCATACTATTAATGAGAATAATATTCATTCACTTTTTTTTTTGGTAATTTTGAACCCTTCCTTTGGTAATGCTAAAAATTTAAAAAAAACATTATAGTTAGTGGGAAAAGAATAGAAACTTTCAATGGTCATAATTATCTTTTTTGTTTCCATTCATTTCCCATATAGTCTTCAATATATTGATAAATATAATAGCCCTTTCTATGTTTAAAGTTGCCAATTTCATCATTTATTTTCTTTATAATTGTGAAGTATTTCAAATGCATTCTATGGTGCTCTGAAGTTCCATTTATAGCCAATTGAAGCACTGAGTGAGTGACCTTGTTAGGTTTGATTATTGCTTATGTGAGCTCTAAAGTGCTAGAAACATCTAGTTGCATCATCAATAGTTGTGGTAAGTTTGGATTGAATGGGTCTAGAAACTGCACTTGTGACTTCATTAAAAATACCTACAAATTGTTGGGCAAGACCTCTTCTTATTCATCACTTCTTAATCTAATAGCTCATTTACCCATTTTTCATAGCACCTGAAAGTTCAGACTCTTTCTTTCTATGATTTAATTTCTATGACCTGTTATCCTTTTGTGTAAGTAATTATTATTTTAGTGACTTGTTTGAGCTCTATTGTTGTTATTCTTGTAAAATTATCATGCATTGGACTTTCATTAAAATTAAAATCTTCTAGTGGATCATATTTAATCTTGACTAGATGACATTAGTTGTTATTCATTTTTCTTACTCATGTATACAAAAATGTCGTAGCTCTTAGTATTATTTTTTATATTAAGAAATGAAAAAGAAAATGAAGTCTCACCCAAAAAAAAAGCTGAAAATTAGCAGTAAATCACTTAGAGTAAATCATCAAATTATGTCTTTTTACCAGTAGACAAAGTTTCTTTCTTTTACGTTGAAATGGACCTAAAAAATTGTGGATCAAGATGGAGAAGCAAAAGAATAGATTGATCAAGTTGGAGTCCTATTTCATGACCTTGGTTGATTTTGGGGTCAAGTTCATTCATGATGTTGCAATTACCCTCCAACCTACAATAAGAGAAGGAGAAGGAGGAACAAAAAGCGGAGAATGATGTAGGGAAGTGTACTAGTTCTTTGCCAATGATTGCATGGATGTGCTTATGTTTAAGCCCAATTGTGAGGACTAAAAAATTGAAGAATTTTCATATTTTTATTCTTTTATTTATATTATTGGTATGTTTTATTTCTGTTCTTTAAACTGTCAAGCCCTATGTGCCTAGACTTGGAATAATTGCATTATGATTTTAATGAGTGTTATTATGAACTTGCCTGATCTATTATAATTAGTTTAGTTGTTAGCATAGTGTGGATGATTTTTTTCTTTTTACTATCTATAGGACCTAGCTTGATAGTAGGTTGTTAGTCCATTATTATTATTATTATATTAAATATGGGTTTATCTTACTGATTGTGAGTTTGTGAGCTATGCTTCTATTGATACTGACTCTATCACTAAGTCTATATAATATGGGCTAGTCACTCAAATTTTGACTTCCTTTTAATATCAAAGACATCATTTTCAATTAGTTATTATATATTTTTACATTTCCTTTTTCAATTTCTTAGACTATTGAAGAAAAAAGAAGAACATGAAATGGTTACTGTTTGATTTTTTAAAAAATCTAGGTAGTTACATCTACAAGTGATCAACTGATTATGGCATGCTAAAAATTCTACAAATTCAACATGTTAAAGATGAAATTCTTTTACTTGTCTTTCTTAAAAGATATGTTTTTAAATTAAGGAACATTTCTACTACACTATTGTCCTTGGTAGAAATATATAGTATGGATGATTTTTTAAGTACTTAATTATAAGGCTGTGACATTTGGGAAATCAATGTAAGGTGTTGGAAAAATTAATGTCATTATTCAATAATGTTTAATGTTGTGTTCATGATATGAGAAACTCTTGCTTTGTTTTGTAGGAAAATATTTACAATATACACAATAAATATGGTATTTCAAGTGATGTTAGTTTTAAATGATTTGTTGAGTTATCTACAATAATAAAATATCGAAAACAATTATAGTTAATATTCTATTATTAATGGTTGGAAACATTAAATATTAAAACTTATATTTAAAATAGCTAAAAACCTATAACACAATGGCAACTTGTGAACCTTTCATGTGGGTGGTGTTGGCTTCAACTCTACTTGAACTATTCACATGAAAATAACTACCACAACAAATAATAACTAATCTAGGCTTAGACCATTATATCAAGATCATACTATGAGAATACTAATAATTCATTCAATTTGTACATAAAGTCATACATATGGGAATATTGTTTTGATTTCTATCATGTTTTGATCACTTAATCATACAGAGAAATGTTATAGAATTGATTGATGAGATGAAAAGAGATCTAGGAGTTTGAGAAATTTATTATACTTTATGGAATATGTCTTTATTATAGACGTGTGTAGAATGAATATCACTAACAGGTTATCCCTTCAAGTTCCTATCCTCCTTGTATTAATTAGCTCTTAAATGGATGCTAGTTTTTTGTAAAACTAATTTTTTTTATGAATAGTCCTTTTCAATTAATAAAATTTACTAAGATTACAATTCACAAAAAAGGGACCGGGGGATACAGGATCACCCCGCGAATGAGTTCAAATGGCCAAAGCCAGAATAAACAACATGGCCTCAGCCAAAAACTAAAAACTATTCATAAAAATAAAACACTTTTAAGCTACCAAGGAATTACCATCATAGGGAGGAGGATCATCTTTATCAGGAAATCCCCATGCATCAGTGGGATTGTGAGGCAGACTAGGAACAGTCCAACCGTCAGTAGCATCAGCAGGGTCTGGGGTAGTCGCAGTCTCTACATCCTTCTTGTCTGGCCATGGAGGAGAAATTGCCAAGGCCAACCGAGGAAACTTGCCAGAGTGCGCCCATCTAGGGGGAGGAGCTAGAGACTGACCAGAAGCCTACCCAGGGGGGGAGCAGAGGACCATCCAGAACCACCATGTGGTGGGGAAGCAGAGCGGTGCCTCCAACCGCCATGACCACCGCTGGGAGAGCGGTGGCGGGGACCTTGGGAGCGCAGCGTGTGTGAATGGTAGCCAGAGGACTGGCATCGAGAATGACGACCGTAATATGACGAGGCATCAGCCAAGGCATCCAAAGGCACTCTAGCAATGGTGCAAGGAGCATTGCCCCAATGATTTAACAATTCCTGTAAGTGTGCAACTTCATTAGCTTGCACTTGTATCTGCATAATGACATTGTTACAAATGCATGCCTTAGTGTACATTGCAATGTTAACATTTGAAAAATGGTGAGTGAATAAAACTGCATTCCTATCTTTCCATAGAGAAAACAAAATTTCCATCCTAAAAGTATGCCAAATCTAAGAGAACTTCTGAGGAAATCTGGGCGAATCACCCAACAAGATCATGTGCCATGAAAAAGGTTCGGGCCTAAAAGGCTTGAAAAAATCATGAATCCAGTGCCAATAATTTTGAGCACGCTTGCAAAACTAAAAAATATGCAAAAAGGACTTAGGTTGGCCATAGAAGGGGCATCTGGGATCAGGAACCCCAATGTGCTTGAGCTAAGGCCCTAGGGGAAGACCTTGGAAGGAAAGGCACCAAGCAAAGTGTGCAATCTTAGGTTCTGTAATGGCACTCCAAATGGTGTCGAACCGTTTTCTCCATTGAGAGAGAGAAGAATGCAAATGCCACCATTGATTAAGCGTGTCCACCATCAGAAGGTGGGGCGAAAGCCATCTATATCCCATATTGGGCTTATAATTAGTAAATGGAGTGGTAGGAAACCACTTCCAATCATACGACCAAAGATGAACAGACTGAATCTCCACTTTATGAAGTAAGTGCACAGGGATGGAAGACAACAGAAGGTCATAAGTCTGGCAATCGGCACGAACAAGGCGGTATTGAACTTGCATATCCTCCCATGACCTGAAATTCATGGTGACTCTTGAAAAAATGTCCTTGGTAGTATAGATGCCACGTTTAAAGAATCACAAAGCACTGACACCTTGAGTCTTGGCAAGAGGAGTACCCTGGAAGGCAAACAGGGGAGACCACCAAATGTTCTATTGATTTAAGGATAGCCCATTGCGAAACTCATCACCAACCCAATGAAGCCAAGGTTTACCAGCTTCCCAAGCTTTCCAGATGCTCTTAATAACAAAAGAGGCTTGTATGACCACTGGTTCACGCATAGTGAGAAGGGTCTGAAAACCAATCCCCTTCCATGCTAGTTTGTTAGCAGGGAAGCCTGAAGAGATGCAATGCCTAACAAGAATTTTCCAGGCTTCATCTCCAAAAATAGCTCTGATAATCCATTTAGCACAGAGGGCAAGGCCCTGCTTCCAAGTGGAAAGTAGGTCGAGACCCCCAGATTCCCTTGGGAGACAATAGAAATCTCAAGCAACTCTGTGAAAACCATGATGGTCAGAACCAGAAGCCCAAAAAAAATCTCTGAGCAAACGTTCTAATTTGAGATAGGAAGCCTTGGAGGGAGCCCAAAAAGAAGAATAATACACATCGGTAGTAGCCAAAATCTTAGAATAAATTTGGAATTTACTAGCAAGAGAAAGAAGCTTAGTGATCCAATAATCAAGCTTTTTGTTAATCTTTGTAAGCACATCATTCCAAAGTTCCACAGGGGAAGCCTGGAAAGCAAAGGGAATGCCAAGAAAGCGAAAGATTTCTCCACGAGTAACCCATTTCCATTGGAATTGTTTGAACCATCGTGGAGCTGGAAAAAAAGATTATTGGTAGCAGAGCGTTTTATGCCATTGAATGGCAGAGCAAGAGGCTTGACAAAAAGTGCCCAGACAAATTAAAGCATTTTTGATGTTTTCTTCATCTTCAAGAAGAGTAAGAAAAGAATCATCAAAAAAATGCCCATTGACTAACTGGGAGGAAGAATCAGGCAAGGAAATGCCATGGACTAGTCCTGAAGACACAGAGTGAGCAAGTAAATAACCAAAATCTTCAGCAGGAAGGACATAAAGCCCTGGAGCTAGCGGACAACCTTGTCTGATGGAACAAAAAAGTCCAAAAGCTTTAGATTGCGAATTATTGATGGTGATGCAAGCATTAGCATCACCAAAGAGCATCTCCACAGACTAAAGAAAATTGGGACCAAAACCCAGAGCCTAAAGCATAGCTAAAATGAAAGGCCATTCAATGCAATCATAGACTTTAGCAAAATCTATCTTTAAAAAGATAGCTTACTACTTGGACTTATGAGCCCATTCCATACCTTCCCAGACAGCAATGATGTTGTCAAGAACATACCTGGATTTGATGAAGCCAGTTTGTTCAAGCTGCACAATTAGAGGAAGCATATGGCAGATTTTGAGAGAGAGCGCCTTAGCAATGATCTTATAAGACACATTCAGGAGGGTGATGGGCCTCCAGTTGCAGATGTCCTCAGGATCACCAGCTTTAGGTATGAATTCAATATTGCCTTTATTTATGATCGCTCCTAAGCTTTTAGAATGGTATGCTTCAAGATAGACTTTGTGCAGATCAAGACCAATTTGCTCCCAAAGATGTTTGTAAAATTCATAGGAAAATCCATCACACCCAAGGGATTTGTCATCTGCCATGGAGTAAACTGCCTCTTTAAGGTCTCGGAGGGAAAGAAGTTGCTCACAGAAAGTGCATTGCTCAACCACTAGGCGGTTTGGAGTAACATTAATACACTTTCTAAGAGCCTCCTCCTGAGCAACCGAATGGCCCTGCGAAGCAAAGATGTTCTCATAGTGAAGAACAAAAGCTTGCAAGATGTCAGGCAGACTGGAAAGAACATCAGTTCCCTATTTTATCTTTTTAATCCCAACATTGGTATGACGGGCTTGGAGAGCCTGGAAGAACTCCTTCGAGGCTTTGTCGCCAACCTCCAACCAATGGAGACGGGCTTTGATTTGAGCTCCTCGAGTAGCATAGTTATCAGCAATTTTCTTTTCATGGCAAAGCTTGGCAAGCTGAATTTGAAGATCCACATCAAAGGGGTTGAAGGTGAGAGCTTCAGAGGCTTTTTTGAGGGCAAGGGTGTTGGCTTCATAAGACTGTTTTCTAAAAATTGCCAGCTGACACCCGTAGATGCGCAAAAATCAAGCCATTCTAGTAATGGCATCATTCCACCATTGAATCCAACCTCGATGGGAATGTGGAGGTGGTTGTAAATTCCAGACACGTATGTGGGAGATAGTGGAAGCATGCAACAACAAAGATGTGTTGAGGAAGAATTGAGACTTGGCCACTTTGGGGATAGTTGTTTGCCAAAAAATGCTAAAATAAATGGGATAGTGGTCTTACAACGTCACATCTGACAGGGGAATGACAGGTAGATCACGATCTTCAGAAAAGGAAAAAAAAGATTGCGCCGAGATCATAGCATGATCAAGATGTTTCAATATGCAATCAAGACCGGCTCGAAAATTGGACCAAGTGTGTCAGGTCCCACTATCATGACAGCGGCTAGTATTGGGATCAAAAAGGCCCAATTTATGATGCATATAAAACCAGGCTTCTCTTTCCGTAGCTATCCAACGGAAAGGCAGAATGCCATCTTTGTCAGAGGCCACTTCAACTATATTGAAGTCCCCACACAAGACCCAAGTAGCTGGCGGCAACTTGTCAGCAAGCCAAACCCACATTTGTGCCCTTTCCACAGCATCATTGGAAGCATAAACATTAATGACTCCAAAAGAATGATTGTTAATGGAAAGCAAAAGCCAAATAATACGGTGAGTGGGGTTAGAACCGTGCGAGATAATAGCAGAATGAAGGCAAGGTGATAGGAGAGTAACTACACCACCTCAACCAGCTTCATGCTAAGAAGAAAACATGATACTATCCTGCCAAATGACGCAACATGCAACAGAAAGCATGAAACCAGAAATCTTAACTTGTTGCATGCAAAGAAAATCTAAATTCCCAAGTCTATGACGGGTATCCCGGACATAGTACTTTCTGGGGAGGTCTGTAAGACCTCGAACATTCCAAGACAAGAAGTTCATGAGAACTCTTCCATACCATCCTCGTCCTCCAGAGAGGAGTAACTATTCTGCAAAAAGGTAGAAACCGGGTGGAAGTCAGACGGGAAATCCTCTAAACTTACAGCCTGCCATTTTACCCCTGATATCTTCACATGTCCAGGAGGACTGCGAGAACGCCTTGTTGCTGGTGATACTATGGAAGAGACTTCAAAAGGAGAACGAGCCCCAGCCAAGGACGAGGCTCTGGCAGCTGCCTTGATCCCTTGCGAACGAGCAGAGTTTGAAACCTGTCAAACCGGAACAAGTGTAATGGAAGTCACAAGGGATTAACGTTCTCTTTGTTAGAATCATGGTCATCATATTCACATCAAATTGTTTAATGGAACACGTTCATAATCGAATAAAAATATATCGGAACGCGCTACTTTGCCCATGGGTCTACCGCACCGACACATACACCACTTACCATTTCACACAGGAACCTGAAATGAACGATGTTATACATGTCAGGAGTGTACCTTAATGACCAGATTATATCGTTTCTTATTGCACACCTACCACTTCCTGCCGGACTATCAAAACACATATTGCATACGTTGGAAGCGCCCCTTAATCATATTCTAAAAGCTCACTGTTGGCGAAACTTTTTCATATTCATTTAAAGGGAGAGCTGATTGAGGTTTAAATAATTAGAATCGATTGTTGGGCTTGACCGGGTCTATGCTTCAAAACGGACTGGTCCAATGAGTGGCTCTTCTCATATATATATATATATATATATATATATATGATAGATTGAAGCGACATCTAATTAGGGAAAAACTAGTTGGAGAGGACAATAAGTTAAATTTCAGAAACAAAAATGGCAAGCAAAGATGCATCAATTTGTGCGAAAGCGGGATCTTTGTGCAGCAACTCTACCTTCTCTGGGAAGGCTCTGTGGCAATCTTCTGTCTATGAGTTCGAGAGTCTCCAAGATATGAACACTGCCCGCTACGCCTACGGGCGTTATGGTTCTCCCAACTCTGATGAGCTCGCCATGGCCGTCGCTCGCCTCGAGGGCGCCCAGCAAGGTAATTGAATGTTTTAGCCCATAGATCACTTTTAGATTAATATTAAGAGATCTTGGAAAAAAATCTGGATGTCATGATACTGATCCGAAGGTACCAAGGCCCACATTGTTCCACTGGGTTTCTGCAAACTAGTTATTTCTTGGATCAATTCCTCACAGCTTAGAGATAAAGAGCAATGCATATGTCAAAATTTCCCCCATTTGAAAAGCCATAATTTGGCTAGTCTTTTTAAGTATTAACTTGCTGGGTCTTTTCTTGATGCAGGCTTGGCCACTTCTTCTGGCATGGGAGCTCTAGTAGCAGCAATTTTATCTATCGGCAAAGCAGGTGATCATATTTTGGCCTAATTTGACTGCTATGGTGGCAGCCGAGAATTCCTTCAAAATGATGCACTACGTTTTGGCATTAAAACAGAGGTCATCGACGTACACAATGTGCCAACTCTTGAGCTTCGTCTCAAAAACATTGTTATGCAACGTCAAACAGTTAATGGGAACAATAACAATAACAAGAGCATAATTGTCTTCTTCGAGTCAATTACTAATCCATGTGTCAGAATTGGGGATATACAGTCCATTTCAACCGTATGCAAAAAGTATGGAGCATTCGTCATTGTGGATAACACATTTCCTACAACTGTAAGGATCAAGCCTCTAAAGTAGGTAAATTATTCACAGGCATTATGGCCATTTTTTTGGTAGGCAGTGATAAAACTATTACCTATTGTTGTGACAACACTAGAATTGATTCACAGACATAGTCACCACTACTAGTTGTACAGTAAGACAATTATATGGAATTATACATCTTTCTTACAAGCGCTTGGTTGGAATGTTATACATGCAGGGCGCTGATATGGTTATTCATTCAGTGACAAAGTTTCTTGGTGGCCATAGTGATATGGTTGCAGGTGTGGTAGCAGGTTCTTCTCATCATATAGAGTTGGCCTCCAAGTTAACACGTCATTGGGGGCTGACAGCTTCTCCATTTGATTCATGGCTTGCTACAAAGGGAATCACAACACTGCAGGTATGGAGCAAATACACAACGTTACTTGTTTGTTTATTATTATTAATATAGAGATATAAGTTGTAACACAAAACTTGTGAAAATGGAAAACTCTGAAATTTTCAGGTTAGAATGGAGCGTGCATTGTCAACAACTGCTGAATTGGCAAGACGAATACTTTGCAGCGCAGTACCTATAAAGTTGTACTGGACGCCTGATTGTGCTATATGTCCATTGAAGTACAAGGTGGACTGGATGGTGCCAGTAGAGCTATTTCAAACATGAAGATGATAAAGTTTGCGCCAAGCCTAGGAGGAACCACAACCACTGTTTCCCATCCAGTTTCTACGTCTGAATCATCCATCCCCCGTGCTGACATGGAAGCCATGGGAATAACTGATGGGTTGCTCGGGTTTTCTGTCGGTCTGGAAGATGTTGAAGATATATGGATTGATTTAGAGCGAGGCTTTTTGGCGGTTGCTGCTACTAACTAGACCATCATAGTGTTGTCTTCCTTCAAAGGTCATTCTAAGTCTCCTTGATATTTTCAGTTTGCAATAAATGCGTTTTAAATGCAACGTTAATATTAGTTATCAGGTAAAATATAGAAATAATTTTGATATGTTTCTTTCATTTCTATGTAATATGGGAATTAATGATAAATTTAATGTAATTAAATCTATCCTTTAGTATTTGGTTCTGAATCGAAAAGATCATCCTAGAGGTTCATGATTCCATATGAGGTAGCAAGAATTATTTGTGATGGCATTCTTCTTTAATTTCATTATGGGAATTAATGATAAAGACTATGTAATTAAATCTATCTCTTAGTTTTTGGTTCTTAGTTGAAAAGATCATCCTAGAGGTGCATGATTCCATGAGGTAGCAAGAATTATTTGCGATGGCATTCTTCTTTGATCTGTTGGTAGGTTTTGTGCCTCAATTAGGTAGCCAAGTCAAATAAATTTGATGGAGCTTGTAAGATGCCTTAGAGATGTTTTAGAGGCATCTTTTTCTTGAAACAATTCTAACATTAAGAAATATTTTATATTTTATAATAATAATATATATTTTTCATTATCAAATTTCTATATTTTACAATATATTGTATAATATATAAATAATGAAATATAAAATATCATATTATAAATGATTTATATTATTTTAATGATTTGTATCACTACTTTTAATATTCATTTAATTTCAAAAATTATATTCAAAATTAACATTATAATTATTAGATTAGATTGCAATATACTATTATAACATATAATTTACTTGGTGGAATACTTATTATTTGAAGTTTTTATCTCCAAGAAAAAAATTGAAGTTGTATAGGTATATTAAATTGTACATATATAGGACTATAATTATTTCCACTATTGTTTAGGATTTCAAAATGCATAGTAGCACAAAATTGACAATTCTATGCTAATTATAGATAATGTCTCCATTAGTTCACCTATCCAATGATGGAAATCTTTGTCTACTATCATTGTGATGTTCTTATGTTACAATAAAAGAAATCTTTTACTCCCCACATTTTATAAACTTACATAGTTAATTATACACACCTAAAGAATAAACATCACAAAATGGATAGAAGCACTGGATTATTTAAACTTTTAATAAAAATTTTAAGGATTGCAATCATTATGAGTATATTATCTAGAATAAGGATATTGTAAGGAAAATGGTATCTCAACTTGTATTTCTATAAATTTATTATTGATAATTAGTTTATATTTTATGTTGGTACTTATGGAAGGAGAGAAATGGTCAGGTGTTCAGGCATAGGGAAGCCCCTTCTTGGGTTACTACAAGTAAAGCTATAAGTGGAGTAAGGGAGAATGTGATGCAAAAAAAGAAAACGGTCATAGACCCAAAGGGATTTAATCCTAGAGCTTCTCTACATTCAAACTTCAATACTAAAATAAGAAAAAGGTCAAAGAGAGAGAGAGAGAGAGAGAGAGAGAGAGAGAGAGAGAGAGAGAGAGAGAGAGAGAGAGAGAGAGATGTTTGACTAAGACCACCCAAAGGCTGGTATAAAGTTAATTTTGACAACCCGCTAAAGGAAACCTAGGGAAGCAGGTTATGGCAAAATTCTCGGAGATCATGGTGGTAATCGTATTGATGTGGTGGCAAGCCCTCTTAGAATTTTAACTAATCACATTGCTGAAGCCTATGGGGTCCATCAAGTGGTTACCCTAGAAGGAAAAAAACAAATGTACATCTCTTTTGCTTAATGAGGATTCCAAAAATATAATTAATATTTTGAATAAGAAAAGGAAAATGGCATGGACCATTGAAAATATTATAAGAGTAACATGGAGAATATTGCCATTTGAAAGGGTCATCATCACCCATGCATATAGGGAAGCAAACCAAAGTGTAGATTATATTGGCAACAATGGTGTACGTGTTGATAGGAAAGTTCGATGGTAGGAAGATCTCATAAAAGATCCACAGATAAATGAAAGGGTTATGTTGGATAGGACACACAGATGTATTAAGAAGTTAAATAGCAATTATAAATACTTTAAGGGGGTACATTAATAAATTATGCATCATTAAGAAATCTTATATGGTGAAAGATTCGCACATTTTCTGGGTCGTAGTGATTTTTTTCCTTTTTGGTGTTTACTCTATTCACTTTTATGAGGAAATAAATTCTAGAAATAGCAAAGAACCAAGGATAAATATTAGAGACCCAAAAAGATATAACCCAATTAATTTCAAAAAATGGAAGAATATCCCATAGGTTTGGGAAGCACTTGAGAAGGGGGGTAAATAACTATGTATATGGAGTGTCTCCATGGCTTTGAACCTAAAGCTTCCCTTGACTTTTTTAAATGATTGAAATGCTACTCAGCAACCATGTATGGTATTTCATTTGAAGAATAGTGTAGAAGATGAGTGACAACATATTGACGCAGAGTGCTAGTATTTTTCATGTTAAATCATGGATTTGACAAATCTTAGCAAACTGTTTTATTTATTGAATTTTATGAAGCATGTAGAATACAACTATGATGAGTTGGTGGCATAGAATTCATGATAAATCATTTTGATGTGAATTCGAAGTGGATTCAAGAAGAAGTTTCTATAGGGACTAAAATAAAAAGATGGATAGATTCATTGAATCCTACCTAATCCTACCTAACCCTAAAATTAATGATGGAGGATGAATGGAAAAAAAATTTGTATTCTCTATTTATAGAGATGGTTAGTCAGAAGCAAGGTTGGTCAATGTTCACGAACCTAAGTTAGACATGAGGTCTAAGGTAATGCTTCATTCAAAGACTGAACATAAGAGACTGTTATTGGGAAGCAAAGCAAGAACACTTAAGGGTATGAATTCTTGAAGGATGAACAAGCTATCAGAGCTAAAGTGTATGAAAGCCAAGAAGAATGGAGGACTGAAATGAATATCTGTAATCTACAAGTGATTTTTAAGTTGTTAATGGATAAAACCTTTCTATTAGTTTCTAATCATTGTACTAGTCTAGGGTAAAGCCTTTGGATTAAGGTTGACCTAAAAGTCATTTGTAAATCCTTTAATTGGGTGACATTTCAAGTGAATGATCTGAACTCTTCTAACAAGGTTCACTCCTAAAAGGGTGATTGAAATCCTTTAACCAAGTGACATTCCAACTCTAAGTGAATGATCTAAAGTCCTCTAACAAGGCTCACTTCTAATAGGGTGATTGAAATCCTTTAACTGACTCACATTTAATAGTGTGTATTGTAACCTTTAATAAGGTTGTCCTTTCATAGGGCATCACTTCATAAGAGTGAGAATGAGTAGCATGTTACTGGTGGTTTTCACAAATTGGGTTTTCATGTAAAATTATTGTTTCAAATTTTCTATTGAATCTATTATATTTCATTCTTACATTTATGCAAAGTTGATTCAATAGTAAACTACTACTTTAGAATAACTAAGAGTTGGGGGGTAAATCAGTTATCCAAGGTCCAAATGTATAAATAAAACTTTTCAGAGCTTCGTGAACCCATAAAACATTTATACTCATGCATGTATCCATAAGATTATGCAATCACTTAAAACTTGTGGGCTACTATCAAATCAACTTGGAGAAATGTAAAGCATGAAACATAACAAATTCATCAACGCATTTAACACAATTATATATGTGGAAACCCAATTTGGGAAAAGCCACCAATAACATGCTAATCTTTTCACTCCTCTTAGGTGATGCCCTGTAAAAGGCCAACCCTTTTAAAGGTTACAATACACACTATTAAATGTGTTCCTATTAAAGGATTTCAATCACCCTGTTATGAGTGAGCCTTGTTAGAGGACTTTAGACCATTCACTTAAAATGTCACCTGATTAAAGGATTTACAAATGACTATTAGGTAAACTTTAATCCAAAGGATTTACCCTAGATTGATACAATTTCTAGAGAGTAATAGTAAGGCTTTGATCTGATACAACTTACCACTTCATTTGTAGGTTATAGATCACTGTCCAGTCCTTAATTCTACTTGGCCTTCATACTTTTCTGATTTGATAGTGTGTTTACCCTTCAAGCATTCATCTCCTTAAGCCTTCTTGCTCAACATGTCATTGTAGACTCTTCTCTTATGTCACTTGATGAAGCAAAACCCTTGACTCCTTGTCTCCCTTAGGTTCTTGCACATGACAACTTTTCTTCTTGACCAACCATTCCTATGAATAGGAAATTAAGATTTTTTCCACTTATTCTCCATCGTCTAATTTAGTATTTGGATGGATTAGGTGGGATACAATGTATCTACTCCATATCTCATATCTCTTCTCGAAACTTCTCCTAGAATCCACTTTAAATTCACCTAAAAATAGTTTACCTTGAATTCTATGCTACCAAAAGATTAGCCTTATCTTCCACTTGGTTCACACAATCCAAGAAAAAAAACTTGATAGCTTAGATTCATCAAATTCATGATCTTTTAAATAATGCAACAGCTCAAAATTATCAAGTTTCTATGAGCTACTGATTCATATGTTAAGTCACAAGAGAGGGGATACATGAAAGAACATGTGCTTCCTCAGGAGACCCCCCTTGCGAGTCCTCTCTAAAGAGAGATTCAAGGTACTACACTACCTCCCTAAACATTTCTAGAAAGGAAGAAAGATGCTCTCCCCTATCATTCACCAACCTAGAGATAGAGTTACCATGCTTTGACAAAGTTGAAGAAAAAAGCTATATATTTCTTCCCTTCCTGAAGCCACTCAATTTGTGCCTTTTGTTTCCAATTAATTTCCTCTCACAATTCCCATTATTCTAGCAATTTCATAGCCTGAGCCTTGTCCTAAAGCAATTCATCTGTTACCCCCTCCCTCCTCATCCTTCTTGTGATATCATCCAAATCTGCATTGGGCCCCTACCTTCTCATGGAAGACATTCCCATAGTGCAAATGATTCCATCTTTTGAGCTCAAATTTAACATATTGAAGATGCTTAGCAAAGATATACATTGAGGTGCCATAGGTTGGTCTACCTTTCTTCCACCAATAAAAGACCAAATCATACAAAGATGGGTCCTAAAGCCACATAACTTGGAACCTAAAAGAAGGCTTTCGAAACACTATCATTGACTCTATAGAAAGCTTAATAGGCCAATGGTTTGATCCTCTCCAATCCAAGATCTTAGAGCAAGATGATCACATCCCTCCAATCCAATAACAAGAAACTAGAAACTGATCTAACCTTTCTACAATACAAAACTCTCCACTCTAATGGTTGTTCCAGGTGAACTGACCATTGCTATGTTTAATATCCACAAGATTCAAGGTATTGATATTTGTCTCGAAGTAGGAGTGTAGAAGGATCCAATCTTCCACTACCACCCCACTTCTTAGCCAAGTCACAAATAGCATTGAAATCTCCAGCCAAGATCCAAGGATGAAAAGGCAACATGCTACGAATCAACCTGATGTGGGACAACAAAACATGTTTACCATGGAAATCAGTAGGAGCATAAATATTGGAAAATAATATGAAGTCCCCTATCTCTAGGTTAGTAGCAATCATGGACATAGAGGATTTAGAGGAAATCCACCAAAGAGGCTAGATTTTTGAGGATTCCATCAACAACCCAAACCCTTGAAAGCACCATGAGCCCCAATGCATTGGCAGTCCCCACTTCTCCACATGCTAGGCTTCAAACCTTGCATACTCTCAACAGATAACTTAGTTTCCTACAAAAAGACAACATCAAGACCTTGCCTTTTGACTAACTCATGAATTTCTTTTTGTCTAGGGTCTTTGTTCAAGCCCCACACATTCGATGACTAAACAATCATTTCAAGAGGCATGAAAAAATAGAATCTAGAGGCTTAACTACCCCCAACTCCACCAAATTTATACCAGCTAATTTAATCTTTTTCACATCCTTTTTTTAGCTAGGTTTAACAAATTTCTCCACCCCACCCTTCTTGATATTTTTCTATAGAATGCCCAGTTTAGGAGGAGGCTTAATCTTCACTACCGAGATCGAACCAATGTGTTGCCCAATAGACGGAGGATCCACACCTATTATTGTAACAATGGCCAAGGGTTACTGCACCTCAAAAATCCCCCTTCACTGATTTGCATCCAATTTCCAATAGTCATCCCCTAGTGGATCCATAAAGAATCAATAATATGATCCTCTTGAGCTAAGCCCAGAAGCCCATGATTCAAATTGATCAAACCCGGGTTCACCTCCTATTGGTTGAGCTCATCCAAAACCTCAAATCTGTTAAAGGTATCATCATGCCTTTCTTTAAAAGACCTCTTTTGACCCTTGTTGCAATTTTGAGCCCTAATCAGAGCAAAGCCATCAGAAGCACCTACCTCATTAGGAGAAATACTCTTCCCTTTATCTGTCTTAGGAGGATTGCTCATAGGCTATAAAGGCTAGGATTCCCAAGGCTTGTTCCTTGGGCATCTTCACTGCAAATGACCATATTCTTGACAAAGATGACAATGAAAAGGAAGAGTTTCATAATCCAATTGTTGTACCCAAGAATAAAACCTGCACACAACTCTATTGCATTTAGTAAAGTTCTACTTAGATCAATTTCAACAAAAATGCATGTAAAAGTCATTACCTTTTTACCCAAGGTCTACGATGAAGTCCCTATAGGTTTTCCAAGCATTGAGGCCAAAAGATGCAAGACATCCTCTAGACAACATTCCACCAGGAACCTCGATAAACAAACCCACACTGAGATGCGATTTGGTAGCTCCTCTACAGGATTGAAGCCATCATGCCATGGGTTAATAAACAACCCAACCTTATTGTGGAAATAAGGACCTCCCTCAAACACCCGATTACGATCAGTAATGCAATTAAAAGTAAGCATGAAATAACTATTTGCCAGCAACATTATCTCCATTTCCCCCTCTGACTCCCATGTCCTCTAGGCCCAAACCTCCAAAAATTTCAAGGAAACCCTCATCTCCAAAAACTTACAATACAAGGAATAATGTGAATAACATTCAACATCATCCATAATCATCTCAATTGGAATTACTAGTTTTGGCCTTTCCTTGTACCTCTTGAGACATCCATTGGTTTTTTGTAATCCTTGAGCCATTAGGTAGCCCCAAATCAACAGTCACAGAGTTTGGAGCAAACAGATTGTTGTCAAAGGTCTTCATCCCTTGATTTGAAAACTTAGGGCCTAATGTCGCCCGAAAATCCAAGCAAGGGCTTCTCACTACTGTCTCACCCTTAGCATCAGCCATTTGCAAGAAGCAACGAATGAGAAAGGGAGACCTCCACCCACCCTTAATCAAATCTCCTCACAACTTCAAACCTACATCTTTGATTCCCCGATCCTCCATAGAAGAGAGTAGACCAAGGCTGTGGGCTAGCAAATCCGCCAGCAACAACAACCACTTCCCGCACTAAACACAGATAAAAAAGATGCACAAATAGTTACCCGTGCACAACACAAATCTCCTCCTCCAAATGCACGGCCCAGTCCATGACCTAGCAAGAAGAGCCCCCCAATCTACAACCCTACAACCACCAATCTCCCACTATCGCAATGATTAGAAAAACTAGATAGAGCTAAGGTCAATCGCCCGAGAGCCATCCGAACCACAGTCATAAACTCTAAATAATATTATTAGTTAAATTAATAAATATATAAAATGATGTCTTCAATATAGCAAGCAAACTAGAAAAAACCTTATGATTGAATAGAATTAAACACCTGAAGCTCTGCCTCTAGAAACTGAAGTATAGTTGCAAGGATGATCCCCCTGACTCCTCCTCCATCAATGCTAAGAATTGTGATCATTTCTCCGTCGGTAGCTGACAGGTGTCTCTCAGTTGCCATTGTTCTTAGTTGACGAGCAATTATTGAATGAAATGAGACAATCTGAGATGTGAACAATTTTTAATATTGATCCAACTTAATCAACCGGTAGACCACTATGCAAAGATGAAGAAGAAGAAGATGGCTTTGAGGGTGCTGCAATGGATTCCATATATAGAAAGAAAAAAATGGAAATGAACCATGGTCTGTCTACACCCAATGCTCGTGGAATGCACTGTACTGCCCACCAAAGGGCACAGATGTGAGTGTGAAATGACTATAAATGTTAATCCTGCTTCTTCAGAGATCAGGTGGCACGTCTCATATAGATATGGTGAGGGTCATTACAATGTAAAAGACGGTGTGTTATCATGCCTTCTCACTCATGATTTTCGTGGGCAGAAAATTGATAAAGTGCTTAATTTCAGTCAAATGATATGCGTAATTTGAGCAGGAAAATGACAGCACTGAATGAAAAACTCTCCACAAATCTTTTCCATTTAAGACGGGGTCCTAGCTAAATCCTCGAGGATAATGTTTACAAACCATCACCTTAAGTTCACATTAATAAAGGCAATTCAAGATCTTTAACGTCGATAGAGCATTGTATACGAGGTCTCTAATTTTATCCAGACTATACAAGACATCAACAAAAGCTTTGACCCAGACCCTTATGGTGCCTTACGTAATATGGAATGACTCGGTATTTGCTGTTGCAGGTAGATTCTTTCATAGAAGCATTAGTGTATTATAGTATTATAGATAGCAACATAGTTTACTATCTTTAGAAAATATCATGCGAAGAGATGAAGAGATTTAGTTCAAAATATCATCTGTATATTCATTGATGATCAAATAATGAATATAATGAATATAACTAGTTGAGGTGATTTGATGATAAAATAATGAATGCTACTTGAGGTGATTTGTTTATATGTGTAGTATCTGAACGTAAAAAGTTTGAGATATGATATTAGTAATTGTAGTTTTTTCATACAATATCTTAGTGAATGCAAACAAATTGTAGAACTTTTTTGATAAATATCTTTTTTTATTTTTTGAAAAAGGTTTTATCTTTTTTTGGATGCAAATATAATTCTATATATTACGTGATATTTGTAGTCATAAGTGTAAATTATGGTGAAGATTTGTTATTATTTATGATTTTTTGGTATTATTTGTGAAGACTAGTTATTATTTATGATATGCTGAAGATTTGTAGTGATAAGTGTAAATCTACATAATGAAGCACATAGTCTACAAGAGGAAGACCAATGATAAACTTAGCTATGCCAATTTTAGTATTTTAATATTTCATATATAAACATTAAAACCTGAATATTTATCTAATAGAATCTCCATTGATGAACAACAATTCCACTATCAAATCAAATAATATATATTCCTAAGAAAAAGTATATGTACATACAAAATTACCACACAATTGTTCTAATGACTGCACCTTTCTTTGTACTCCTTTAAAAAAAATGATGTACGCTTTATGTGTAGTTTATCTCCAAAGACTGTTTGAACATAGGCAAGTCAAAATAGACCACTACCAATTAAAAATTTATAATCCTTAACACCATAGATCCCGACCATCACATTTGATAAGATTGCATTTCTTACAACATGCTATAGAATAGTTTGGACACCATTATATTCAGTTTATGGATCTCTCGTGCACATCACAATTGCAATAGAAGGTTCATTACTTATTTAACATCATCGGTAGGCAAAGGAAGCCCTTATCTTTTCTAGTGGCAACTATAGAGATGGATTTTTTGAAAAAGACAACTCGGTGCCACGTCCATATAAAGGCTAAATCTAGATAGTAGTGGGAGCAATTATGGAATGGAGAAGAGGAGAAGGGAAGGCAGTAGAGCCATAGGAGAAAGCATAGAAAGAAATCATTGTATAGGCAAAAATAGAGAAAATAATAACTGTTCATTACTATCTACATTTGGAATTCCAAACATTCTTCATAGCATTTCACTTTTGTTCTAAGTAGTGACAAAATAGATTATGATAAGACTTGTAGTCCATTTTAATACCTCTCCTTAGGTGTTGGATTTTTTACTTAACTCATTTTGTCCCTAGAGCCTACCATTCACCTACTTGTTAGAAGTTGAGCTTCCTAAGTCTCCTCCTACACTACAGCTCCAACAGAGACATTAAAAATGGTAGGTAAGTTTGAATTTCAAAATGAGAGGGAAGTTTTTGTGTGAATAGTAAGAGACAATAGGAAGAATGTTTTATTTATTCTAATAGATCCTAAACATTCAAAGTGATTCAAAAGAGTTCAATAGAGTAGCAGTAGTACAGGGTTTTATTAGGGTGCAACAACATGAGTGCATGTTTTTTTGAGTTTTGTGAAAGTAAGACTTTTTCCTGTATGAGTAGTGATTGCTCCAAGCTTATTGTATGCAACTTTACATTGTTGTAAGTTTGTTTAATATTTAGATAGTTTTGAATTTCTAAGTTTGTTGTTTTACTTTCCAGATTTGTAATAGTCTGATTTGGTTAATAGAAAGAAAATAAGCAAGAAAACTAGCCCATCTCTAGTATACTGTGTATGATCTTGTCTCCATTCATATATTTCATTGTGCATGTTAGTAGTTTTTGCAAAACTAAGAAGAAATCTCTCTCTTTCTATGCATTTTTTGGAACATTGTTATTGATCCTTGCATGGCTCAACTTGTGTTTTTGCTGAGTATCTCAATTCCTATTAACTGAGTAACTCAGTATTTACCTCTACTGAGATTCCCTTTGCTGACTGAGAAGCTCACTCTCTTACTTGTTGAGCTCCTTGTGTGAACTGAGCAACTTGGTCCCTAGTATTGTCAAGTAGCTCAATAGTCTTTTGTTAGCTACCTTCTCATGTTGTTTTTCTTGTTTTTTGACATGGTATCATAACTATTGTGCCCCACATCCTTGTGAGTTTGGGCATTTCTTTTTTTCTACATGTTGAAGTTATTTGGGTTGAAAGCATGACTAAAAATGAAGGAAAGGCGTGCCAGTAGCTACCATCCTTTAATGGATAAAATTATGTCACTTGGGCAAAAGATGAGAACCATTATGGTTGCAAATGACTTGTGGGAGTTTGTGGTTAATGAGTTCAATGATGTTATCGACCCAGCACAATATGCTATCCTCACCAATAATTAGAAGACCCAACTAAAGGAGTCAAGGAGGAAGGATGCAAAAGCATTAAGCTTGATTGAGGCAACAATGATAGAGGTGATTTTTCCCAAGATAGAAACACCAAATTATTCAAAGAAAGCATTGGATATCCTTGAAATGAATTTCAAAGGGACTAATAAATTATGTGTAGTGAAACTACAAATGATTCGAAGGGAGTTTGAGAACCTTGAAATGAAGGATAATGAGTCTATTTCATACTTTAGCTCAAGGATCTTTTGTTTGATAAACTAGTTGAAGTCAAATGGAGAAGATTATGAGGAGTAGAGATTAGTGGAAAATATATTGAGAAGTCTGCATCCAAAGTATAATAATCATGTGGTGACCATTAAAGAGGCAAAGGACCTTACCACTTTGATAATGGATGAGTTGATGGGTAATCTCCAAAACCATGAGCACCAAATCAATAGATCAGAAATATCTTGCTAGGACCAAGTTTTTAATGCTTGGTCCAATGCAAGAGGTAAGGGGAGATGAAGAAATGGCTTTAGTAGAGGCTCTAGAGGTAGAGGTTGTTGAAGCTCCAAACAAAGAAATACTTGAGGGGAAAGCTCAAGACAAGTAGGAAACCAAGAGGGAATAGGATACTCTCAAAATAGCTCTAGAGGAGGCAAGAAAAAATACATCTCAAATAAGAGCAATGTGGAGTATTACTATTGCCACAAATTTGGGCATTATGCAAGTGAATGTTAGGAAAGGCAAGGTGATCAGTCAAGGCAAAGTGTAAATGTGGTTGATGAGAATGTGGGTGAAGTAAAAAATCCCACAACCTTCATCATGTCCAACATTGGTGAAGAAGAAAGCCTTGGGGTATGGTATTTGGAAAATGGTTGCAACAACCACATGAGTGGTAATGAAAACTTATTTTTATTTATTGATAAGAATTTCAAGTCTAAAATCAAAATGGGAAATAATGGAACCATTCTTATTGTGGAAAAATGAGTAATGATGGTCTACACCAAGCAAGGTGAGAAGAGAGAAATTCAAAATGTTTATTTTTCTCTGAGCATGAAGCATAATTTGATGAGTGCTGGAAAACTCATTCAAAATGGTTACTAAGTGTTGTTGGAAAATGACAAATGTGTCATTCATGAGAAAGATCTGAGTAAGAAGATTCTAGCAGTAGTCCAAATGACAAGGAATCACATGTCACCTTTGAGGATAGAAACATGCTTTTCTTCTCAAGTTGTTGCTAAACCTTCTAAGTATGCATGTACAATAGTACATCAGCAATTAGCACTAAAGAGCATGATTGAAGAATCCTCCAAGCTATGGCATCTCAAGTATGGATATATTGGTTATGTTGGTTTGAATTTATTGTCCAAGTAAAGAATGGTAGATGGTTTTCCTAATATTTTAGAGTCATGTGACAAGTGTGAGGCTTGTATTTTGGGTAAGCAACATAGGCTTCAATTAAATTCTAGAAACTCTAGAAGGGTAAGGGCAACATTAGTGTTGGTGCATACTGATTTAGTTAGACCAATGGAAACAACTTCTATTGGGTGGAGTACATGTTTTATGATATTTATAAATTATTTTAGCCATAGGACATGGGTGTATTTCTTGAAACATAAATATGATGCATTTGATAAGTTTGTAAGATTTAAAACCTAGGTTGAAAAAGGAATGTGGACATTATGTAAACATTTTAAGGTCAAATACAGGTGGGAGTATACGTCCAATTCTTTTGTAAATTTTTTAAGGAAAAATGGCACAAAGAAGGAGCTTACAACCAACTATACTCCATAGCAAAATGGAGTAGATTAGAGGAAGAATGAGACCATTTTTGAGATGATAAGGAGCATGATGAAGAAAAAGAGACTCCAAACTGAATACTGGGGAGAGGTTGTAGCAATAGTGGTATATTTTTAAATAGGTGTCTCACAAAGGAAGTCCATAATATAATTCCTCTTGAGGCATGGGCAAGAAATAGATGGACAATTAAGCACTTGAGGGTGTTCAGGTGTGTGGCATATGAACATGTGCCAAAGGAGCAAAGGAAAAAGTTGGATGACAAGGGTGTGAAGTGCACCTTCATCCTTATATTTTAGAATTAAAGGTATATATATTGTATGACTCTATCACCAAGAAGATCATCATTTCAAGAGATGCAGAGTTCATTGAAAACCAGTCATGGGATGGCTTGGTGGATAAATTAGTAAGCACTTCAAGTTAAGTGCCAATAATTGATGAAGAAGATGAAGTTGGTGATCAACACAATGAAATAGTAACAAATAAAGAAATATCTTGACAATTTCATATAACTCTTGATAGAAATAGTTAGAAGGAAAGCAACCACAAACAACAAGAGATAAGCTCTGAGTAGCTCTAGACAACTTCAGATTGGTGTAAAGTAGGTACAAAATAGTAGAAGCAACCATAGAAAAATTTCAGACCCCACTCTCACCTCCCTATTGCCAAGAAAGACCAAGAGTCTCAAGGAGATATACCAAGATGAAATGTATGATGAAGAGTTTGATGAGAGTGTAAAATTTTCATTATTTTCTCATAGTGATCCAATTTATTTTGAGGAAGCTGTGAAAGAAAAGAAATGGTGTAATTCCATGAATGAGGAAATAGATGCAATGAAAAGAATTGAGATATGGGAGCTAACTATTTTGCCTCCAAAGAAATAAGTTATGGAATTAAATGGGTGTATAAGACCAAATGCAATGCTAATGGAAAAATATATAGCCATAAGGAATGATTAGTGGTCAAAGGGTACAAACAATGATATGTTATAGATTATGATGAGACTTATACCCTAGTTGCAAGAATGGAAACTATGCATGCCATCATTACACTTGCAACCTACATAAATGGAACATGTTTCAAATGGATGTGAATTCCACCTTATTGAATGGGATGTTGAAAGAAGAGGTATATGTTGAGTAGCGACCTAGTTATGAAGTTTTAGGTGAAGAACACAAGGTCTATAGGATGAAAAAAGCTCTTTATGGACTAAAACAAGATACATGTGCATGGTATATAGTAGGATTAACTCATATTTGATGACAAATGGCTTTAGAAAAAGTGATGGTGAGCCCACTCTCTACATCAAGTTATCTAATAGTAAAGTTTTGATTGTTGTCTTGTATGTTGATGATTTACTTTTTACTAGAAATTATAATTTCCTAATTGATAATTTCAAAGAGGCCATGAAGAGTGAGTTTGAAATAATAGATTTGGGTCACTTGATGTATTTCTTAGGCATAGAGGTAAAACAAATGCATGATGGCATCTTCATGTCTCAAGAAAAATATGTAGATCAAATCTTCGGGAGATTTAAAATGCAAAATAGTAAGGCAGCCTCAACACCAATAGTTGTAGGTCTGAATTTGAGCAAGGAAGATTGCAGCAATATTGTGAATCTAACATTGTACAAAAAGTATGGTTCGAAGCTTATCTATTTGACATCAATTCAGCCTAATATGATGCATGTAGTAATTTTGATTTCTAGATTTATAGAAACTCTAAAGGATTCTCATTGGCAAGCAGGAAGAAGATCCTCAGGTATGTGAATGGCACCAAATGATTTAATATTTTTTATACTATAGAAAATAAGTTTGAGATGGCTCATTATATAGGCAATGATTGGGTTGGAAGTTTGTGTTGGAATTCTTTAGAATTACTAAGAGGGGTGTGAATTAGTTATCCAAGGTCTAGATGTATAAATAAAAAAATTCATAGCTTAGTGAACCCATAAAGCATTTATCATCATGCATACATCCATAAGATTATGCAATCACTTAAAAATTGTAGGCTACTATCAAATCAATTTGTAGAAATGTAAACATGAAACATAACATATTCAAAAACATACATGACACAATGATTTACGTGGAAACCCAATTTGGAAAAAACCACCAGTAACATACTACTCTTTTTCACTCTTCTAAAGTGATGCCATGTGAAAGGCCAACCCTATTAAAAAGGTTACAATATACACTATTAAATGTGACCTTATTAAAGGATTTCAATCACCCAATTAGGAGTGAGCCTTATTAGATGACTTTAGACCATTCACTTGGAATGTCACCTAGTTAAAGGATTTACAAATGACTGTTAGGTCAACCTTAATCCAAAGGATTTACCCTATACTGATACAATTATTAGACAATAACAATGAGGCTTGATCTGATAACAACATACAACTCAATTTTTTGATTATAGATCTTTGTTTTAGTCCTTCATTTTGTTTGGCTTTCACACATTTCAACTATTATGGCTTGTTCACCCTTCAAGCATCCATACCCTTAAGCCTTCTTGCTTAACATGGCAATGCAAACTCTCAATTAGGTCACTAAATTAAGAAATACCCTTGAATTCTTATCTTTCTTACATTCTCGCACATGACAACCCTTGCTTCTGACTAGCCATTCCTATAAATAGAGAATTAAGATATTTTGTCATTCATTCTCCATCATCCAATTTAAGATTAGGACATATTAGGTAGGATTCAATAAATCTACCCCTCATTCCATATCACTTTTAGAAACTTCTCCTTCAATCCTCTTTGAATTCACTTCAAAAAGGTTTACCATGGATTTTGTGCCACCAACTCATCAATCTTATCTTCCACCTAGTTCACACAATCAAAAAAAACAAACTTGTCAATTAAGATCCATCGAATTCACTATCTTTCTAATAATATTGGCAGTTAGCATTAACTTTCTTTTGATGCTTGACACATACTACATTGCTCAACATTCTTTGTAAAATCACTCAGCACGAACTAAAGTTTACTAGTACTTGTCATTAACTAAACTTTACTCAGCGTCCACTATTTTTCTCAGCATACAATAAAATAGACTTTTACTCAGCTCTAGCTGATTTTCTACTCAACTTGCCCTAACTTTTCTCATAACCTACTATTCATTCTATCAAGCTTGGTAGACAAGCTTTGTTTAACTTATTCTTCTAAACTTGCTTAGTGTAACCAAACTTTACAACCTTTAGTATATTATCAATGCACTATGATATCACTGTCTTAGTTTATTCTTGTACTCCTTTTTATATTACAACTCAACCTTTCGTCTAGGTTCTATTGTTACATCTTTTGATCAAATTATCTTAATCAATCAAATGGGTGATAGTACTTAAATCATATAAGTTGTTGTTCTGCCAACAAAAAGAGGGTTTGAAATTAGTAACAAAATAATGGTTGAAACACATTTATCATACTTGTATCAATCTATTTTCAACAATCTCCTTCTTAACAATCTCCCTCTTTGGCATTGATGGCAAACCAAACTGATCAACCAAATTGACTTGGTTAAAATAGTAAGACCAACAAAATACCACAAATCTCTCCCTCTATCAGTAGCTTTCATTTTCTAAATAGGTTCCAAAATTCTATTCTATTTTTATCAATAGACAATCAACAATCAATTCATCCTTATGACTCCCTATAAATTACTTCTTATTTCTGCCTTCTACATTATCTCCCTCTTACTAGGTAGATAGATGTTATCAATAGATACATTTTTTTTCTTTGTAATCAACATTTCTCCCTCATACTATGTGTTAGAATATCTCCCTCTTTGTTCAATCTCTTATATTTCTCCCTTCAAGATCAGTTTAATCTCCTGTATTTCTCCCTCTTTGACAACAACACCAAAAACTTGTCATCTTAATATGAAACTATAAAATTCTTTAGTTTCTCTTTAGTTACCTTTCTTGTGACTAATTTGTAGTTTCATCACTGTGATTATATTAGGCAACTCCTAAAGTAAGATCCACTGTATCAATGTGTAACATATGTCAATCAACTTGTTTGATCCAAGGAACACCTTTTATTTCTTAGATAGCCTTTGATAGGGGTATCACCCCTAGTTTGTCTCTTAAATACTCATGAACATCCTTAGGTAATGCTTTTGTGAAGATATCAACAATTTTCTCTTTTGTTTTAACATATTCCATCTTCACCTCTTTATCTTGAACTAATTCTCTCAAGTAATGATACTTGATTGCAATGTGCTTAGTCTTTGTGTGCATAATATGATTCTTTGATATATTTATAGAACTTGTATTATCACAATAAAGTATTACTGGTTCATTGATCTCTTCCTTCATACCATTGAGTAGTTGTTTGATCCATACAATGTTTGTACAATTTATAGCATCAACTACATATTCAGCTTCAGTAGTAGATTGTGAAGTGTAGTTTTGTTTCTTTCTAATCCATGTAACCTGCCTCTTGCCTAAGAAAAATTCTCCTCTACTAGTGCTTTTTATGTCATCAATGTTTCTATCCCAATCAACATCAGTATAGGCTCTTAATTCAAATTTCTTATTTTTCTTGTAGTATAGACCATATTCCTCTATTCCTTTCATATATCTCATTATTCTTTTTATAACCATCAAATGATTCTCTCTAGGATTAGCATAGAATCTAGAAACTACCCATATAGATAATGCAATATCAACTCTGCTATGTATTACATATTGTAATTTTCCAATCATAGAACTATATAATGTTTGATTTACGTTAGCTCAATCGTCATTCTTTGACATTTTTTGTCCTATCACCATAGGTCTACTTACTAGTTTGCAATCTTCCAATCCAAAAGTTTTCAATATCTCCTTAACATACTTTGACTAAGTGATATATATATACCATATTTCATCTGATGTACTTGCAAACCCACAAAGAACTTGATCTCTGCAAACATAGACATCTCAAATTTTTTCTTCATTTCATTTGCAAAAGTCTTACATAAAGCATCTTCATCTCCAAATATGATATCATGTCAACAAAAATTTTAGATAAAACAATACATTTTCCTTTCTCTATCTTCATGTACATATTTTTGTTATCATCAATCCTTTCAAATCCAATTTTTACAAGATAATTATGAAGTCTCTTATACCATGCTCTTGGTGCCTGTTTCAAACAATGTTCTTATTGTTAACATCAACAAATCCTTCTAGTTGTTCTATGTAAATTTCTTCCACTAATATGTCATTCAGAAATATAGATTTAACATCCATTTGATAAAATTTGAAACTTTTGTATGCAGAATAAGCAAGTAGAGTTCTTACTCCTTCCATTCTAGAAACATGAGAAAATGTTTCTCCATAGTCAATTCCTTCTTCTTGTGGATATCCTTTGCAGACTAATCTTTCCTTGTTCATTGTGACTTCACCATTTTCATCTAGCTTATTTCTATATACCCACTTGGTGCCAATCACATTTTTATGTTTTGGTCTAGGAACGAGAGTCCATGTCTTATTTTTCTCAATTTGTTCAATCTCTCTTGCCATGGCTTTACTCTAGTCCACATCTCCTAAGGCATATTTTACTATTTTGGGTTCTTTCATGCTTAGCAAACATGTATCATTTCTCAATTTTTTGCCTGTTATTGTTCTAGCATCTTTATCTCCAATGATTTATGCAACCAGATGATGTCTCTTGACATATTTAGACAATCTTGGTTTAGCTTTGGTTGCTTCATTTGGTATATCTACTTAAGAGTCTCTATGTAAATATCTATCAGGTAGTTCAACATCTCTCTCATCTACACTAATCTCATAATCAAAATGTGCCTTAACTTCATTTTGTAACTAGGCATCTAAATGTAGCTTGATTCTTGAATGCAACTTGGCATTCATAGTATGTGACTTCGCAGTTACTAAAACTTTCTCTTGGTTTGTAGCTTGATTTCATAAAAATCTACAAACGATTTCTATTCTTCTAATTCCTTCATAGGTTCAACCTCATATACTTTTGTATATTCATCAAATTTTATATGTGTACTTTCCACAACTTTTTTAGTGTTAGTATTTAAACACTTATAAGCTTTATTTCTTGTAGAATAACCTATGAATATACCTTCACATTTTGCATCTAGTTCACCATTCCTAAAATCTTTAAGAATAAAGAATTTTCTTCCAAATACCTTAAAATATTTTACATTAGGTGAGTATCCATACCATAGTTTAAAAGGTCTTGAATGAGTACCTTTCTTAACTTGTACATAGTTTAGGGTATAGATAGTTGTACTTATAGCTTCTCTCTAGTATTTCAAAGCAACATTATTCTCCATCATGAGTGTCCTAGCATAGTCCATTATAGACCTATTCCTCCTTTCAACAATTCTATTTTGTGGAGGGGTTCTAGGAGCAGATGTATGTCTTTTGATCCATCTGTCATTACAGAAGATCTCAAACTCATTTGATGTAAATTCTCCTCCTCTATTAGATCTCAAACATTACAGACTTTTACCTATTTCCTTCTCAACTCTTGCTAAGTACTACTTAAGAATTTAGAAAGCATCGGATTTCTATTTCAGAAACATAACTATCATCATTCTAGAATAATCATCAACAAGTAGCATAATGTACTTATCTCCTTTATAGCTTTGCACTTCAATTGGCCCACACAAGTTAGTGTGGATAATCTCTAGTATTTCTTTAGAGGTATGATTTTTACTCTTAAAACTTGACTTTGTTAGTTTGCCTAACTAGTATTGTTTGCACATTATATTATCATGCTTCTTCAACTTAGGTGAACCTCTAACTTTTCCCATGTTAGTGATACTAACCAAGTTATCAAAATTAACATGACATTACATCTTGTACCATAGCCACACACCATCAAATTTTACAATTAGACAAGTAGCATACTCTATATCAAGGCATAATATATTACCCCTATTTTGATCACCCTTTATGATCAGTTTTCCATCAATATCATATATCTTAGCAATCTTTTTTTCAAAATCAGCCTTAAATATTGAAATATTCAATTGTGACACACTCAACAAATTATAGTTAAGTCCTTCAAGATAGTATGCATTGTCACATAAAATATTTTCTATGAGTTTGATAGAACCTTTTCCTTGTATCAAACATGGTACATTATTACCAAATCCTACACTATTTCCATCATAACAATTCAAGGTAATGAACTTACTTTTATCTCCAGTCATGCGATGTGAACACCCACTATCAATGGTTCATCTATCATTCTTGCTCACACAAGACACAAGTGCAATTGCCTCATCTTCATCAGATTTGTCCTTCATGCAACATACACCACTTCATCATCATGTTCATTAGATTCATCTTTTGTTTCCTCTTTAAAAATGTAGCAAGACTTCTTACCTTTGTCTTTGTAATCTTTGTTGTCTTCATCTCTTCTACTTTTGTACTTGTCACCACCTCTATAGTTCTTCTTCTCTGGATATCTAGCAACAATATGACCAACTTCATTTCAATTGAAACAAATGATATGTAATTTACCTTTAAAATTTCTTTTAACACTGTGAAATCTCCTTGCCAGTAGTGTGTCAAGTTGATCTACATCCTCCTCATCTATATCACTATCACTAGACACATACTTTATCCTTTTACCTTTTACATTAGGTTCTTTCAATGACATCTTAGCTTTGAAAGTAGATTCAATACTTCCAGGCTTGTCATTATCAAAGTTAGATAGCTCAAAAGTAGTTAGTCTACCTATCAGACCTTCAAGAGATAGAGTATTCCCTGATATACATCTCATTCCTTATATTGTACAAACTCTAATACCATATGTATGGAATAGTATTCTTTTTTTTAGTACAGTATCATCATCTATTCTACTAGTATCTCCTTTGATTGCATTAATAACATCTTTTATCCTTGAGCACCATTGAGCAATATTTTCATGTTCTTGCATTGTCATATCATCAAACTTATCTTTGAAACTCTTAGATTTGGCTCTTAGAACATGCTTGTCTCCTGCATAGATGGTGTGTAAAGCATCCCATATTTTCTTTGCACTGTTAAAACTATTGATATCGTCAACTTTAGCATAGCTTATAGAAAAGGAAATCTCCAACATTGTCTGGTTGTTTTCTTTCTTCTTTTTTAGATCCTCAGCATTTAGGGCTCCAGCGGGATCAACATGCTCAGTAGTAATGGTAGATTGTGCATGATCTCCAAGTCTTCTAAGTTGTATCTTCATCAAACTTTTCCATGTAGGAAATTTATCTCTATTAAGCTTCGGTGCATCTCTTTTTGACATCTTGATCTGTGTGCTTCTATTACCTTCAAACTAGTCCTCTTAACCAAATGGCTTTGATATCAATTGTTGGAATTATTTAGAATAACTAAAGGGGGAGGGGGGGGGAGTGGGGGGGGCGGGGGGGAGGAAGGGATGAATTAGTTATAAAAGGTCTATATGTATAAATAAAAAAAGTTATAGCTTAGTGAACCCACATTTATCATCATGCATGCATCCATAAGATTGTGCAATCACTTAAAACTTGTAGGTTACTGTCAAATCAATTTGCTAAAATGTAAACATGAAACATAACAGATTCAACAAGATACTTGACACAATGATTTATTTGGAAACCCAATTTGGAAAAAACCAGTAGTAACATGCTACTCTTTTCCACTCTTCTGAAGTGATGCCCTGTGAAACACTGACCCTGTTAAAGGTTACAATACACACTATTAAATGTGACCCTATTAAAGGATTTCAAACATCCTATTAGGAGTGAGCCTTGTTAGAGGACTTTAGACCATTTATGCTTAAAATGTCACCTAGTTGAAGGATATACAAATAATTTTTACGTCAACCTTAATCCCAAGGATTTACCCTAGACTAATACAATTGTTAGAGAGTAAAAGTAAGGCTTGATCTGATAACAACTTACAACTTCATTTGTTGATTATAGTTCTATGTTTCAGTCCTCCATTCTGCTTGGCTTTCACACATTTCAGCTCTAATAGCTTGGTAACCCTTCAAGCATCCATACCCTTAAGCCTTCTTGCTTAACATGCCAATATAGACTCTCAATTAGGTCATTGAATGAAGCAATACCCTTGACTCCTTGTCTTCCTTAGGTTCTCACACATGACAACCCTTTCCTCTGACCAACCATCCCTATAAATAGAGAAAGAAGATATTTTCTCGCTCATTATCTATCATCCAATTTCGGGTTAGGATAGATTAGGTAGGATTTAATGAATCTATCCCTCATTCCATATCTCTTCTAAAAATTTCTCCTTCAATCCTCTTTCAATTTTCCTCAAAATGGTTTACTATGAATTCTATGCCACTAGCTCATCAATCTTATCTTCCACCTGGTTCACACAGTCTAAGAAAAAAAACTTGTCACCTTAGATCCATCAAATTCACAATATTTCTAATAATGTTGGGACTCATCATTAACTTTCTTTTGATGCTCATCACATACTGCATTGCTCAACATCCTCTATAAAATCACTTGGTATGAACTAAAGTTTATTGGTGCTCAACATTAACTAAACTTTACTTGGCATCCACTATTTTTCTTCACATACACTAAAATAGAATTTTACTTGCCTCCAACTATTTTTTCGCTCAGCTTGCACTAACCTTTCTCGGCACCTGCTATTTACTAGGTCAAGCTTGGTAAAAAACTTTGTTTAACTTGTTCTTCTAAACTTACTTAGTGTAACCAACATTTGCACCCTTAAGTAGATTATCAATGCACTATGATATCATTATCTTAGTTGATTCTTGTACTTCTTTTTATATCATAACTCAACCTTTCCTTTATGTGCTATTGTTACATCTCTTCATCAAATCCTCTTCATCAATCAAATAGGTGATAATAATTAAATCATATAATAAGTTGTCTTTCCAACAAAAAGAAGGTTTGACATCAGTGATAAAATAATGACTGAAACACATTTATCATACTTGTAACAATCTATTTTCAACAATCTCCTTCATAAGAGTTTGGATGATTGGAAGAATACTTCCATTTATGTATTCCATATGGGTTTGGGTGCAATTTCATGGGCATCGAAGAAGCAATAAATTATTGCTTAATCTATAGATGAGGCTGAATACATAGCAACAAATGAAGCAACATGTCAAGCTATTTAGCTAAGAAAAATCTTGGCAAATTTGAAGGAAAAATAAGAGAATGGAATTACAATCTATTGTGACAATATTTCCTCAATAACATTGAAAAACAATGTATTCTTTCATGGAAGAAGAGTTTATATTGAAATAAGATATCATTTCATTAGAGAGCTGGTTGAAAATATTGAAATTAAGATGGAGTATTGTAAGTTTGAGCAACAACTAGTAGACATATTCACTAAGCCATTAGGCATAGCTAGTTTTGTGCAACTAAGAAGATGTCTAGGCGTAGTTGATTTTGATTAGCAGTGATCCATGTATTATTGGCTCAGGACAAAGTGGGAGTGTTAGATTTTTGAATTAACTTGGTTTGTCCATGGAGCCTTCCATTCACCTACCTATTAGAAGTTGAGTTCCCTAAGTCTTCTCTGACACTGTAGCTCCAAATGAGACATTAAGTTCAATAGGTAAGTTTGAATTCAAAAATGAGGGAGAATTTTTTGTGTGAACAAAAAGAGACAAAAGGGGGGAATAATTTATTCATTCTAAGAAATTGAAAATATTCTAAGTGATTCAGAAGAGTTCAGTAGAGTAGCAGCGACATAAGGTTTTATCAAGTACTACAACATGAGTCAATGTTTTTTGAGTTTTGTGAAAGTAAAAGTGTGTCCTGTATGAGAATTGATTGCTCCAGGATTATTATATGCAGCTTTACATTGCTATAAGTTTGTTTAGTATTTAGATATTTTGAATTTTAGGGTTTGCAGTTTTACTTTCTAGATTTGCAACAGTTTGACTTGGTTTATAAAAAGTAAACAAGCAAGAAAAATAGCCCATCTCAAGTATATTATGTTTGATCTTATCTCCATTCATATATTCTGCTCTGCATGTTAGTAGTTTTGGAAAAACTAATAAAAAATCTATCTTTATCTATGCATTTTCTAGAACATTGTTATTACTCCTCCTGTGGCTCAGCTTGTGTTTTTTTTGAGTAACTCGGTTCCTATTATTTGAGTAACTCAACCTTTACCTCTACCAAGATTCCCTCTGGTGACCAAGCAACTTGGTCTCTTTCTTGCCATGCTACTTGTATGGACTGACCAACTCAGTCCCTAGTATTGTTGAGTAGCTTGGTAGTCTTCTACTGGCTACCTTTGCACATTATTTTTCTTTTTTCTTTTACAATAAGAAGCCCATATCAAGCTAGTGTCAGCCACTTCTTAAAAAATTAGCCATTAGGAATATGTTAAATAGCTAATCTGATACAAAATGAAAAAGGGAAGTTGAATATATAGATCTAAATGTGGTTATAACTAGTTAAATCTGCAAGGTTGTTTCAGCCCAAAATATCAAGATCTCGGGATAGTCAAAAGGTTATTTACAATAAGAGAATACTAGTAACTAAATATTCATGAAAGTCAGAAAATACAATCAACTAAAGCTAAACATTATTATAACTAGAAAACAAAAACTACTATAAGAAACACATAAATCCATCAACAAACAATAGCCATAAAACCACTAGCACACAGAACCCACAATACCAAATATAAAAACAACATTATAGAGACCACAAGCCACAATAAAAGCTCTTGCATAAGAACACACCATTAGCCAGCCCATCCAAACTCAACCACCACATCCTAACTAGTGGTAAACACTATTTGTTAAGCTCATTAATATTCTTATGGAATAGATATTTATTCAATTTCCTAGAAGAGACTATTCCCACAATGATTATCTCCTCTTTTGAACTTAGCTAGACAGCTTCATCCCTTCTCTCCTCCCTTCTTTTCCTTTTCATTCTTCCTAATCATATTTGGCTTGGATCTCTTTTATGGATTTGTTCATAATATCATGCATATCCTTTTTTTGAGAGGTCATCTCCAATAATTTGTCAATAGAAGCTATTGGGGGTACTTTCATGGAGGAAAGGGTATATAAGATCTCCATCTTTTCCTCTGTAAAGGACATCTTGATTATCAACTCAATAATTTATTCCTCCATAAACTATCAATTATAGAGTTTGTCCCAAAATTATTTACCCACCTAGGTCAAAAAATATCATTGTTATTCCCTTTATTCTAGTCATCATATCTTCTCTCAACATTATCCATTGCCTCTAGCTTCTTCTTCCTCATCTATTTTATTTGGAGTTGACAAAGAAGCCACTTTGTAACTACTTAGAGCTTGATATGGTGGATACACAACTCGTTACCTTTACCCATTAGTTCTTCCCCATCAATTCCCTATGTCATATTATGTTTGGTAATGGGAGAGAAAGACTTCTACAAATTGGACTTCTTGTGATAGCTGAACTGAGCCTTGGGGAAAGGTGAGATGAACAATGTAATGGGGGAAACATATACAAAATTGGGAATGGAATTATCAAGGGTCCAACTAGACTCCATGGACTAGGAGTTTATTAAATTATTTGACAGCTCAACCATTCCTCACATACTATATTGTGTTTTAAGCCTTTCTATATAGATTGATCCTAGTCAAGGTGAGCTCAACCTTGGAGGAGGACACACCGTACATATTAGAACTAGACGAAATAAGACTAAAATAAGGGTTTTTTAGTTTAAAAGATAGGGCAAGAGGAGGATGAGGCTATGGGATAAGATTGAGATGAAAGTTATACAATTCAAAGGTCAATCCCTAAATGAGGGGTCCCTCCCATTACCTTTGGCCTTAACTAGTCACTTAGACTATGATAAGAAAATCCAAAAAATGAAAATAGAACTTGATAGTACTTGACCTAAAATACCTAGGCATAGGAAGGATATGAGAGTGAAAATATTTGTACCTTCCCTCCAACATAGAAAACTTAATATGTGTGGTAAAAGTGCAAACCTGTGTCACCCTTTTGTAAAGGAAAAGGCTAACAAAAGTATGATAGTTCACCTTCATTGACATAAAACTAGCATTATTATATTGAATTTGAAAATGAAGTAAATTAATGAAATGTGTAGAAATGGATTAAGTTTAAGATTATATTTTATAATAAATATTTGGAGTAAGGATTGATATATTTTTGTAATTATTATAGATAAATATTTAGCCTTTAAAAAATACTAAAAATTAAGGGTATAGTTCCCACCAAAAAACTATATGCAAATAAAGATATTTCCCTTTGATTTTAGACTATGTTATAGATAACATATATAGATAGAAAAATAAAAGATAAAAAATTTCTTTAGACCTATATTTTCTCTTTTATAATTATTCAAATTTTAACTCACCTGAAATTGATAGTTTAACAAGAAAAAAAAAATATTCTTGAAGAGGATTCTCTCCTCTAGAACACCATATAATTTTTTAAAAAAATTGATATGATTTAATATTTATTTCTTTCTTAAAATTGCCATCTTTTCATGTGTTAAAATACATGCTTGTAGAATTTATTAATTAAACTATACTATATCTAATTAAAACACTATAAACTCTATATGAGAATATTTTTGACTTTGAGCTCTATAAAATGGTGTTTACATGTTATTAAAATAATATCATAAAAAATAGTAAGAGTTATTGAAATGCTATATTTCTAAAATAATTTGATTTCTTTAGTAATTGGATTAAAAACTAGTACAAAACATGCATTTAATTGGCATTTCCAATTGGAAAAGTGTGAGACCATATATAACTTAGGTCAAGTGAATTTAACTAGATGATAAGTGAACAAAAAATTGATTTTTAGACAAAAATTAGCCAAAAAGATGGCATAGATTTGTACTTTTACCCAAGCACAGTCAATGTTGGAAATGATTGAAAAGATCATGAATGAAGAATAATGGAACTAGTAAGGAATGTTTTCAATTATTGCTTTTTCATTGATGTCAAACTTGCCACTTGCAGGAATGACAATTGCTTTAGTGATTCAAATACTATCAATTGGTTGATTGACAAGGAGGTGGCAATCAATAAGATGTAACTAGAGTACCTAGAGAAAGGTTGAAGTTATGATGTTGTAATGAAGTATAAGGATCAGCTAAGCCATTGATGAAATAGTGTATTGATGACATACTCTAAGACACAAAGGATGGACACACTGAGACACATGATGTAAGGATTAACTAAGTTCTAGTTAGTGTCGAACAAATTCTTAGTTGAAGTTGAGCAAGTTCAACTTAGTGGGTGCCAAGCAATCGTTAGGTGCCGACTGAAGATCAAGTGTTGAATAACACATAATCCTTTAGGTGCCGAGTAGTAGAAAAAGATAATGGATGCTAAGTAAGTCTTCAAGTGCCGAGCAAAGCAAAAAATGCTATAGGTGTCAAGCACTAGTAAATAATAATAGAAGTTGAGTAACATAGACGGAGCCGAGCATCAGTAAACCAATGATGCCAAGTTACTGCATTATTTGTTAAAGTCAAAGATTCACCAGATTAGCAGCGATAAGTTTGTTACATCAAATTTTTTGAATTAGTTGGATGATAGGGATGATGAGTAGATGTTATAGAATTCTACGTAATCCATGCAAACCATTTTCAAGGTGAATGCTAATGGATTTATCATGAAGTTTCTAGAAGAAATAAATTGGAGGGAAAACAATACCATTTTTTTAAGAGCAAATTAAGATTTGAGTGGGAAATCAAGAATAGAACTTTTTATAAGGAGTTATAGGTCAGATATCAAATGTGCATGCATGAGAGGGAGTTGGTCATAAGTGTGGTCATGCGAAGAAGCCAAGAGGAGTAAGAATAGAGCATCTAGACTTTGAGTACATCAAGCGACCATAGAGTGCTTTGGTGTAACGAGTGGAAGAACTCAAGGAGATAGATCTTGAAGGGTGAACAAGTTGTCAGTACTGCAAGGGAGGAAAGCCAAGCAAAGAAAGGAACTAAAGAGTGATTTGAAATCTACACAGTTAGAGTTGCAATCTGTATCAGGTCAAAACCCTTCTAGTACTTTCTTACCATTGTATTAGATATTGAAACCATACATTGCTAGGTTAGCTTAACAGTTAGGTGGTTAAACCTCAAGAAAGGGATAAAGAGATCCTCAGGAGAAGGATAAGAGATCCTTAAGAGGAGGATACGAGATCCTTAGAGAGGGATGAAAGATTCTTTTTAGAAGGTGATAGAAAATCCCATGGACTTGGGTGAGCCTAATAGCTCTATCTAAATCCTTTAACAGGGTGACATTCTAAGTTGAATGTTCTTAAATCCTTTAACGGGGTCACATTTAACAATTTGTTGTAGCTTTTAATAGGGTAGATCATCAGAAGTGGTTGAAATCAATTGCACAGTTATTCAGTGGGTATCACCCCCACCCCAGTTTTACCTTCTTATTCTTGGAGGGTTTTTTGGTCATCAAAATCATTAGTGTTATGGTGTGATGCATGTTTACGTTTTATGGTTGTTTAATGTTCAATTGCATGCACGATAATTTCAGTTATGTGCCATTAAGGATTTGTAGAAAAAGATGTATTGGACATCATTGGACCTTGGATAACTGATTCACCCCCCCCCCCCCCCCCCCCCCCCCCCCCCCTCTCTCAATTATTCTAAAGAATTCTAATAGTCAAAATCCCTTTTGACTCTTTAAAAAGCTTCTCCAAACTCTCCAAATACCCCTTAAACAATGCATTGGAGTTTCTACCTAACTTAGTATCTTCCAAGCTCAACTTAGTGACTTATACTATAAATTTTTTTATATGAAACACTACCAATTTCTATATTCCCATCAATCCAAGACTTCACAAACTACTAAGATAAACAAAAGTTGAAGCCCACCATGTCCTCCACATAATTATCCATTTTCCCATCATAAAGGATCTTTCAAATCTTTGGATTTTTTTTGTAGTCATTTCATTTTTCTAGTCTAATTTTGTGTATCTCACCCCTTACTTTCTCACCAGGTCAATATAAAAAAATTAACTTTTCCTTACAATACTCCCAACTCTAGAGCCAAAAGAATAAAAAAAAAACTCTCAAACCATGTACATTAATATTTTCTTACCATAGATTAAGTAGAAGAGGAAAAAACATTAGAGAAAGAGAAGAATAAATCCCAACATATGGGTTTAGGTTAAGTACTTATCATTATTACACATTGATGACTTGGATATGTTTTGTCTTTAATACCTAGAGTTGCAATATCTTTCTTGATCACAACACACCACTCTAGGGATTGAAAAGTACTAATAGTATATTTTCAAATTTTCAATGAGCTAGCCTTCAACAACCATCATGTTAGTAACATGAGTACACAACCTCAAGATATGATGGAATGAAAAGAATTCCACTATGGATTAAATCATTGACCATTAAGGGTTTTGTTTTCTTGAAATATTATTTTTCCTGCAAAATTTCCATCATCGCAATCTCGCCTTCTAGTATTTTCCCATCCTAATTCTGGAGTTGAACGTTGATTCATTTTTTAAAAACTTTTACCATGAACATAAGTTTAGTTAACTCCTTTAATATTTTTAGTGATTCATTATGACCTTGGTTAATAATAGAATTAATCCATTCAATATTTTTCCTGGAGATATAGAGTACATATCATCCAAAGTTTCTACGAAATACATTTTATTAGTTTGTACCTTTTTGCTTCAATTATTTAACCTTTTGGTTCTCTCTTCATAGGAGGATATTTGTATTTACAATTCTTGGATTATTATAAAGATATTCCAATACAGTTAAGAAAATTTAACAATATTGTTAGTACCCCTCATATATCATAGATTCTATCAAATGGTTGAAGACTGGTAGATATCTATTTTACTCCTCTCTATTTAATTCAGTAGTTTTTGGTTCACTATATATTTAGGGTAGAGGGACCAGGGAATCTATGATAGGACATGTAGATTTTCTTATCAATGACTTTGGTGTACTCTTCTATTTTCCTCATGGTTTTTTTTAGCTCTTTCTTGTCCCTTTCATCCTTTTAGGTTATCGAAAGCATCCTCTTAGTTTAGGTCTCCAAATCTTTGACATCTTCTTCTTGTGTTATTACTCCAAAATTAACTTTATCAACCATAAAAATTCAATTGAAGCATCTCTTGCATCCTTATCTATTAAAAGGTGTAGTACTTTTTCTATTGAGTTTCCTTCAATTTTATCAACCTACAAGATATAATTAGTTTTGAGCTTCTTGGACTTCAATGTTTTTCCTAGACACTTGCTCACAATATCTTCAACTTGCAATTAAATAGGTATGTCATTATGTTTCTCAGTAATGGAAGCTTCTTTGTTTCTCATTACTTTTTCACTTTCATGTGTACTTTTTTCCAAAATACCCACTTTTTTCCAATCAAAAATTTTTCTATTGGTCTTGATACAATTTACCACCTCTATTTGTTTATTTTATCTAACTCTTCTTCCATTTCATTTATCCCATTTTGATTATTATTTTCTTCTTATATAATCATGTGCCTAATTTCTATAAGAAAATATATTATATCCCTTATGAGTGAACCACTCTACTCCTTGTGATAAATTTCTTTATTCTTATCTCCTATAATATGATTTTCTAAATGATTGCTCAATGCATACCTTGGAGTTTTACTTATAGATTTTGGATCATTTTTTTTTTTTCTCTTTCTCTTTGTTTGTTTTCCTTTTTGATTAATGTCATGTGATTCATAGTCAATATGCATATTTAAATTTCTATGAATATCCTCATCAAATTTCACATTTTCACTTTCAACAATCTTGTCCAATCTCTTTTTATAACACATGTACGCTCTTCTTCTAGTATTATCTACCAAAATAAATCCCTTCATCAACTCTACTTACAAGATTATATTTACCTCCAAATAAATTCTAGCTTGACATTTTATGCTCAAATATTTTCAACTTGTACAATTTCAAAAGGAAAATAAAGAACACATTTAGTTTACATGTCTCCATAAGTTTTTAAGTTTTTATTATTAATTTAACATATGTTGTCTTGATACAAAAATTCTATATTTATGGAATCCATTATTTTTTAATTCAAAATGTATATACAATTGGTGAAGCATAATCATGCATTGGTACCTTGGATTGAGTGCTATAAATTAACTTGTTCCCTTATGCATTATGATCCATTATCCTTGTTTCATTATTACTTGTTCAAACTTATTATATCTTAAAAAATTTGTTGTAATTTGTTATTCCATGAGAATATTGTATGGTATTTGTGTGTCTACTATTATGCTTTCTATCATCCATTTCCTTTATTTTTGGTTTATCTCCTTTTATACTTTTTGGTGAAAAGTATTCAAAATACCAAATACCTTTATCATATGAGGGATTTTTTAAATGTAGAGGAAGATTGTCATTTGTTTGTGATATAATTACAATCCATTTAATTGTTGGAACATTTGTCACCACTCACAAGAAAAATAGCACCATTCTAGAGAGAGCATTTGTAGAGACAAATATGTTTACCAATAAATTTCATAACACTTGTTCATTCAACACCGTCTGTAATGCCCTGCCCGGAGATCCTTGGAACAAGGATAAATAAGAGCCAATACATTTTGTTTAATAATAAGCATGGACTCCAAAAATCATCAACATACAAGTTATCTAAAGATTTCAATGGAAGACTTAGCCAAACAATCCAACCAACGAATGATCTCCAAGCATCACTGCTCACCAACTCAATCATGAATCAACTATGGTAATAAAAAAAAAAAAACAATACACTTAATCTTTGAACTATCAAGACCTAAAAAGATGTGCATCCCAATAGGGTATTGAAAAAACCTTTTGAAACACATTTGACAAGTTAGAAAGTACATGTTGTTTTCCTAAGAAGGTTTTCTCATAGATCCCATATGATACTTTCTAGTATCATATGATACTATTTACTACTACCATGTGACACTTTACCAATATCACGTGATACTTTCTATAACTATTGTGTGATACCTTATAGTATCACATGATACTTCTTACTATTACCATTCTATACTTTACCAATATCACATGATACTCCTTCCTACTACCATACAATACCTTCTAGAGTGGCATAGTGGTTTTCACTATATCCCTAAGATACTATATCCATATCACCCAATGCTAAACCAATGTCAACCAAGGTTGGGAAGAAATGTCAAATGATAATTCTAGAAGGAAGATAGAGTTAGAACCTCCAATTTGGGGAGTACCAAAACCACCATAGTTGATGAGTAAATAGTCAAAATCATAAGGAGATTAAATAACTCTAACATCTAATCCATAACATCTAACGTAATCATGTGGAAAGCAACATTGCAATGAACATACATTTGTGTTAATTATCAAATATCACAAGAAGGAAAGAACAAGCAATGAAGCCACAAAACTTTAAAAACTATGCTCATTTCCTCCCAACCATAATGTCATCATCATACCTCAAAGGCCCTAGCCATCTCTAGAGCATGAATCTCAAATTGCCAACAAGATAGTTGGAGTTGTATCATGAGACCATTCTCACCAATAACTATCAAATAACACCATAAGAACAAGTACATCCAACATGCTAATCTACCAATAGCATCACTAATCCAAAGTAGTGGTAAGAAATGTCATCTAGCAATATGATAAAATATCATGATAAAGGAATATATCAAGTAACATACTAACATGATATCAAATGCATCCAAAATAGAACATAAATCACTAGAGAACATACTCTAGTTAGACCAAAGTACCAAGTGAATATCCAACATCGGCCTCAAACTAGAAATAGACCATCTCCGTACACCAATCCCTAGTAGTGGTATAGGTAGCTATACCTCCCAATCATGTGGTTCATGTAGGCCCACTCACATTGTGCTGATGGAGATAATGATCTAACCACAATCGCACAATACAGTCATCCATTGTGAACACTCACACCAAATTGTAAAGAGGACTAACACCAAGATCATGAGAAAATGGAATACAATAGGTCCTAGTTAGATGCTCTATGTGTCTTCTATGTACAAAATCTAGTGGAGAGCAGATCACTTGGGACTCCCAAGCTAAACATCTTGTAGAAACTCTCCCTCAAGACTCCTTTGGGAGGCCACCATGTTGTGTTCTTGGTATACCTATAAAAACTCTCACCCTCAAAAAACTCATACAAGCACATACCCTTGGATTAATCCATATAGGTATTCTATTTTATTATCTTAGTTCTATTACCCATTGAGTCATTTAGTTATCACTTATTTAGAAACTTCTTTACATCAACATTTTCAAGAACATGACCTTGGGTTATGAGAGAAGCCCCTCCACTTGTCTACCCTACATACCCATGCTCATCACATCATGATTTCCTATAGGGAATATAGTTTCCTAACCCAACCCCAATAAACATAAATCAACCAATAGCAATCAGGAGTGTGGGTCTTGCAAGAACCTGACAAGTGAATGCTCACATGCTCATGTGTGGGCACACCAACTACACAAAGATCATAAAAAAAAAGGTTTGGATAAGAAATAATTAAAAAAAATCAAGTATAACAAGATTATTCATCCAACCTATATTCGAAAGTATAGATTCTACACAAATCCCAATGATGCAACAAAATCGTACATCATGAACTAACTCAACTAGCTTAAATCTAGGAGTATAGATTCTACAAAAATCCTAGTGCCAATGAAATAATAATATAATATGCAAGGAAACATGGAATACAATCTATTTCCACCATCCAAGGAGACAATTTATCAAAATCCCAACAAAATATGGGTGACATGCAAAATAAGGCAAGAATAAAAAAGTTCAAAACTCAAAGTTCTCGAATAACAATGAAACTAAAACCTCAATTCAAGAATAGGGTCACAAGACCAAGGGTCCAATAAAATTCACCAAAAGGATCAAATTCCCAATCCAAAAAATTTGGCAAAAGACACAAGTCCACAAAATGCACTATGGAAACATGAGGTTTGATTGAGAGATAAAATACTCAAAAATTTCCTTTAACCATTCCAATTCCATGGTAGTAATAATTAAGTTAAGGGCTATAAGATAAAATCTCTAAATAAGCCAAATGAAGAAATAGGTGGAAACTAGATGACATGTAAAACGAGACAATACCAAAACATCCTAATTAGAATTGAATAGAATTAAAAACCCACTAATCAAATCTACCCAACGCCACACTTTCTAAATAAAATCATGGACCCAGACACTTCATGGAAATCCAATAGCATAATAGCACCTAAACTTTCATTTCTAATTTCCTACAAAATAGAAATGCTACCCACCACCCAATCAGGTGATATGAATGCATAAAAATGGAGAACACTAATTTTCCACTCCCTAACATTTAGAAACAAGAAAAAAATTGAAATAGAGTAAAACTAATAAAACCCAAAAGCCCCACCTTGTAGCTAAGAGGGAGAAATGAGAAATACTACTGTAAAATAATGGGTACATTGAATCAGATGAAACCATCAGCATAGCAGAGATATTTTGATACGACTCCAATGAGACTAATCTCGCAATGATCCATCAAGCCAAACTCCCACAATTAGAAAAACATTAATTTCTCACAAGAGGTTTTGCAAATATTTTCTCCAAGACCATCAAATAGAAAAGTGAGAAGTGAGAATAAACTAACTTTTAGCCAATCTATGCACTTTTGCAAAGTGACATATTAATTAGATTATTGGCTTTGTTAACCTCAATTAATTCATGTGATTCCAATAGAATTGGAATCCAACTATGAAAAATTTGTTGGAAATAAAATAAATATTAAATCAAATAATTAATCCCTTCAAACCATTAAACAACATTTAATTTAATCTTTTCTATGACCATTGCGGAGTCCTATATGCAGAGATGCGCTCATAGGTCTAATCACATAATCAATTATAAATATGTGTTTACCATTTATTGGAGGATTAAAATGACATTAAAGATACATCACCCATACATGGACAATATTGGCTCAACATGAAAGGTCCAATCACTAACTCCATGTGCCACTGCTAAGGATATAAGTCCTGCACAATAAAGGAACACAATAAGTGTAGATGCACAATGATAATAGCCGAAGCAATAGTTACACAAAATGTTGTAATTAAAACATCCAATTAATTGCATTTAAATAATTATTTAAATAGCTCATTTTGCATAAATTATTGAAATGAACAAGGTAAATATCTATAGCACATAACCAATGAATCCAACATGGATAATTCATTTCTAATTATTTAAGCATTTAATAATGTATTCGATAACAATTGTTCAACAAATTAAATGATAATATGTACATTTAAGTCATAATGGTCAAACACATTATTAAACACTACTATAAGAACCTAGTCAATACAGTAGGACAAATAAAATTCAATACAACCACTATTCACATCTTAGGATACACATGGAACAACATTGTGATACCAAATTAATCTAGGTAATCACTAGCACAACCCTTAGTGAACCAATCTAATACATCATAATCTCATAAATCATCCATAATCATAATCAATCCAACTGATACAATAACATAAATCCAACAAACTTCATCCCCAGAATTCCTAAGGTAAATGGAAATGATTGTGTCTTTGTGGTGGTTGACAGGTTGATGAGGTATACACACTTCTTTGCCATCTCCTTGTATTTTTAGGCTACATAGGTAGCGGATTTATTTTTCAAAGAATTTTTTTTCCTACACGTGTTACGCCAAAACATTGTTATCGACAAGGATGGTTAGTTTCTCAATATTTTCTTGAAAGAATTTTTTTTTTGGCAGGAATATAATTATCACCAAGTACCAACTACCATCCTCAGACTAATAGACAAATGGAGTTTGTGAACTAATGGGTAGAAGGCTACCTCTAGAACTATGTTTAACCATAACAATCGATGTAGGTCAAATGGATGCATCTAGGGGAATACTATTACAATATAACTTATCACATGTGTATTGTGATGGAACCCTTCAAAGAGCTCTATGGGTATGAACCTCATTTTAATTATGGACATGGTTCTAGGTGATAGTCATACACATAGGAAAAAATATTGGCTTCAAAAGGGGCAAGAGATTCTTAGATTCTAGAAGGAAAACTTGGAGTTGGCACATAATCAACAAAAGACCTATTCTAACAGACATCAAATTGAGAGAAGTTCTAATGTGGGTGATCTATTCTATCTTAGACTCCATTTGTATAGGAAATCATCACTAAAGAAAAATGGGAAAGAGAAACTCGACAAACATTTTTATGGTTCTTATCATGTAACTCATTATATCAATGAATTTTCCTATGAACTTGAATTTCCAGAAGTGAGTTGCATGAAAAAAATTTTCCACATCTCTTGCCTAAATAAATTTCTAGGACAAACTATCTTAGTAGCCAAAAATCTTCCAACGCTAAATGAACAAGGAAAGATCATGTTGGAACCATGCAAGTTCATTGATGTACATGAGAATACACTATGAAAATGTACTATGAAAGAATACATGGTATGCTAAAAGAAATGTCCTTTGGAGGATGCTACTTGTGAGGATGAACACATTCTTCAACATCCAGCTTTGTGTTTACTCAATAACAAGCAAATTTTGGAATAGGAGGGCTGTAATTTTTTCATATAAAAATAAATAAGCGATCAATTTAATTTTTATGGGCCGATTGACTTAGTATATCTAGGAAACATTTTTTTATTGATTCGTATATATATTTTTAGCTCTCTTTGTAAACCATCAAGAGTTCCTTCAAAGGGTATTTTAGTGTGACAAGTAAGTACTGATTGAGATGCAATTTAAATTATTATTATTTTTGACAAATTCTTATTAGAATTTTGTATCATGCTTCATTTTGAAAGTGGAAGACCTTCCCTACTTGGCTCCTATAGTTTTGGTGGGATTCATCCCTCACCCTATTCTATGTTTGTTCATTTTGCTAAGATCTAGCAAATTTGAGCATCATCTTTGTTGGAAACTAAATACTATAAAAGAAATACTATTTGACATTATTCCATTATTATTTTGACTATTTGAATTGGTTTGCAAATATATGAAGAAGGTGTGGACATACTCAGTGAATGTTACAAACTACCATAGGGACATCCCAGACTACCATAGGCACATTCAAGACTATTTTAGTTTCACCACCAAACTACCATAGGCACACTCTAGACTATCGTAAGCACACTCTTGACTACCATAGGTACATCACCAAACTACCCTAGGCACATCCTAGACTACCATAGGTATATCACTAGAGTACCATAGGTACATACTAGACAACTATAGGGACATCACCAGACTACAATAGGTACATCCTAAACTACCATAGGGACATCTAAGACTACCATAGGCACATCCAACTAGACTATTGTAGGTACATCTTTGACTACTGTAGGTACATCCAAAACTAGCATAGGTACATCACAAACTACCATACATAGATATCTAACTATCATTGTTTTTGTATGACCATCTTTATACACCTCAGATTTCTTGTACACAATGAAAAAAATCCAGTCTAGATGTATGAGAAATATTGCACTAAACTTGTGAGAAATTGAGACCCCATTGCTCCTTGAATGGATATATAGTGCTAAGACTCATCTTTTCTCTAAGGCACAAATGTAAAATGATGTGTTTCTTATGTTGTAATTCACTCATAAGTAATTATAGCTTCAAATCATTGATGTTATTATACCTCATTTCAACAACATACTATTATATTTCTTTATTTTATAATGTAATTATTGCACATTATTGTCATCGCAATGTAATATTTACAAATGTAGTGTAAAACCTCAATATTCACATGTTTCAACTTTAGTCATAACAAAAGCTTATTGTTTTGTCAACATCCTATTGAATATCATCTTTAATCTTCTGAATGCATTTCATTTCCACATGTCCATTTTTTTGATAATATAATAATATTTATATTCTTTTTAGCTTAAGAATTAGACTCATCTTAGGAAGAAAAACACATTCTTTAATAGTTGTTTGAATCTTGTTATTTCTACCACCATTAATAAGAAATAACTTATAATTTGCAAAATTTGAATTCATTTTCTCTATGTAAAAAAATACATGATCAAAACTCCAAGGCATATTATTTAGTTTTATTACATTAGCATCATAATCATTGACCTTAAATTTTATACCTCCAAGTTGATCACCATAGACTTGAAAAAAAATTTAAAAATCTTAATTTGTATACATTTTAAACAAAAAAGTAATTAAAATACCATTATGAGACTTTTTATCTTCAACAACTCTACAATTCTTCAACCTAAAAAAATCAACAATGTTTGGTCTTTAGATGTTATTGGAAGAAAAAGGTTATTAGTACTGTACAAATTGAGTTTGTGCTACAAACGCTTTCGAACTCTTTGTAGCACCATAAAAAATTCATCTTTTTAATGAATCTTTGTTTTAATTATTGTCTAAGATGATATCAATTTACACACTTGTTTCACAAAAGACATTTTATACAAACAATCTTCTAACCATAAATACTAGAAATCAACTATTCCAACATAATTAACAACAAACCTAAAGAAACACCCCTAAGCAATTAGGTTTTTGTGTTATAAATTTTCATCTTTTGTTTAATGAGTTCAAAACCTAGCCATCTTTGATGGTGCAATTTTTCACATTACAAATTGTAGATATAATAGATAGGCACAACCATGTCTAGCATTGGCAAGTTTTCTACTCACATATTTTTGAATGATAAAATCAACAAAATTTTAATTTTTTGGCACTTATATATTTAAAAAATAAAAAATCAACCAATCATAATGCTAATATTGTTCATCATTAGACTATACTCTTGACTCTTAAACACCACATATTCCTTAGCCACTACTTATTAACCATCATTTTTTCCATGCTTTCCAAATGTTTATCCTTAAATGTTTATAAGAATCATACGATCAAAATAATTTATTACTCTTATCATAGTAAAATTGTTAGCATGTTATAACTAAAATAAAACTATTACCCAAAAAAAGTATTGTTATTGAATAGATTATTTTACACAACCTTACAATACATCATATTTGACTTTGAAGTTATCAACATTTATCAAATCTACCATTATATATTTATCAATAAAATATACTAAAAACTTAACTACAGTATAGTTTTTCCCAATGTGTCATGAGATGGACCCACGATTTCCCATAACCATTGTAAAAGAATACAATTTAAGGTTGTCAAACTTCCATTCAAAAATGAAAAAAACAAATCCCAAATCAGAGAATCTTGGAATTTCTTCATTTGGATCAAAATGAATGTGCTAAGGTTAAATGACCAACCTAGACCAGTATGAAAATGACTGATGAGACACGAGGACAACGTAGGGTTCTACGTCATTTGGATCAAGTGACATATGATAACCAGTTATCTACGTCAGTCATCACTATTTAAATGACTTTTCGACCAACATATCTTCCCAAAGGATTCTTCCAAGAAACATGAAAGTTTGAAAATAGAGAGTTAACATTAAGGTTCCGGACTCCCTACAGTAGGGAACACAAATATCATTGCCAAAATTGCCTCTATGTACATTAAAATCTAACCTTTGTTTTTTTCAATGCTACTTGTAGGGCCTGTTTGGCAGTGGGAATACAAGTGGAATAGGTATATTTCGAATTCTCTGTGTGGATATAGCAAAACAGAATTAGGAATACATATTCCAATTTTGATCCAAAAATGAGCATTTGCAATTCCACCTGAATAGATGGAATACGAATACGATTCCTATTTCATTTATTTAAAAAAACATAAATTTTTGGGTTTTTGAATTCACCATCAAATTTTGGCTGAATCAAACAAAAATTAAGAATATGTATCCCTATTTTCTATTGCAGAATAACAATTCCTATTCCCATATTTGTATTCGCACAGCCAAATAGACCCTTAATAGATTTGTAATAAAAAATATTTTTAGAATAAATTGTTTAATGGCAGTTTCTAAAATTTTAATTATAATAAACTATTGTCAATATTGTTAAGTGAAGAGGAAATAAAATAAATAAGAATAAAATATATATTTATTAGATATTTAGTTATATCTTTTTATAATTACAAATGTATTTTTTATGTATAAGTTTGGGTCTTTTATATAAAAGCAATCTTAAATTCAAATGATAAAATTACAATTTGATTAGATATTTAATTATATCTTTTTATAATTACAAATGTGTTTTTTGAAGTACAAGTTTGGGTCACTTTATATGAAATTAATCTTAAATTCAAATGATAAAATTGTAAGTCAATTAGATATTTAGTTATATCTTTTTATAATTGCAAATGTATTTTAATAAGTATAGGTTTGGGTCATTTTATATGAAAGCAATCTTAAATTCAAATTATAAAATTACACATTGTAAGCATGAAGATGATTTATAAATATATTATGATTAAAAATTTGAAGTGAGTTAATTTAATAGTCTTTTTAACATTTTTTTATTGATTATAGGCAAGATGTTTTTTTAAGTGTGATTAGGAAGACTAGCCATAACAACAAATTTCTATTTTTTTGCTATCTATATATAGGATAACAACTACTTTATAAAACTAAACAATTACTAGCTCTTTCACCTTTGCAAGCTACAAGGTTTAAGTCGATAGTCTTGTACACTTTTGATGATGTTCTTGAATAGTTATTCATAGACTCTCCATGTCTACTTCCTTGCCCCTTTTTTATATCTTTCCAATTCACACACATAGATGCTCATTTCTCCTTGTCCATCTCTATCTTATCTTATCCCTCCTTATGGTTTACTCCTATGTATGTATACCACGTGTTGTCTATTTCTCTTTGATATATTGTATGTATGTGCTCTATTTATCTATCTATCTATCTATCCATTATACATCTATCACCTCATACATCTTTATCTTTCTCTCTCTTTCTCTCCCTTATCTCATCTTTCTATTTCTCCCCCTCTCATGCCTCTCTCTCTGGCTTTTCCTTGATAACTATCTTGCACTTTGATATTTTATTCTTAGATCCATTTATCTATACACTATCTCTCCCTATGTTTCTATGTATATCTTTATCTTTGTCACCTCTATTTTATTTATACTATTAATCTTACTCACTCTCTCCTCGCCCCCTAACTCTTTCCTTATCCTTCATTCTAATTATATATCCCTCTGATTGTTGTTTCCTATATGAAATGGACAACCTAGCTATTTCAAATTAGTAATTAAAAATTATCTCCATCTCATCATCTCAATCTCATCTTCTCCATCTAATTCTAAATTTATAAATATCTTTCTTTTATATCTACATGTTTTTCTTTAATACAAACACTTCCCTATCTACCTCCCTATACTTTTCTTAATATATTTATTATATGCACATACACTCATTTCCCCTTCCTATTAATCTTACCCTTCTCTTTACCATTTATCTCTCATTATCTATATTGTATTTTCTCTATTTATCTTTGATAATATCTATGTATCTATCTATATACTATCTATCACCTCATATGTGTTTAGCACTCTAACTCTTCATATTCCTACACTCCTCTCTCCTTTTCCTATTTCTCTCCCTTTTGCTACCTTCTTCTTTGCCTTTCCCTTCATATTTATCACCCTTATACAAACATTATCTCTCACTAATTTTTACTCCCTATTTTCTTATCAATATCAATATTTTCACCTCTATATCTTGCTCTCTTCTCTCTTCTCTCTTCCCTCTTCTCTCTTCATATTATTTATCATATAAACTCCACCTGGCCTTTCTCCTCTTATCCCTCCCTATATCTCCTTACCCCTGTAATTATTATTTATTTTCTAAAATAGATAACCTAGCCTTTTGAAATGCACACAATATATTGTATTACTATAACTTTACTAAATTAAACCACCTAGAAATCTATTGAATAATGCATGTTATGCTAGTTGAAAAATGCATTAAATAATTACCCTTTAAGAATGTTGGATCTTATTCTCACAATATTACAGTTGGTTGGTTTCAATTTGAAATTTTTTAGGTTTACAATATGATTAAATAAAATTTGTGGTGGGTGGGGTGAATCAATTACAAGAAAAAAAAATCCACAGATCCCTTAGATGTCTTAAACAATTAGTTATTGTTGATACTCGATTAACACTATAAGACTTCTAAAACTTGGTAGGTTAACTTGTTACTGATCATCTAGCATTTATGATTATTAATATGCATGCAAGAGTAAATAAAATAAACATTAGAGACACCATATTTAACGTAGAAACCCAATATCGGAAAAACCACCAAGTAACTAGCTACCAATTTTCACTCTTCTGAAGTGAGCCCTGTTAGGAACCAACCATGTTAAAGGTTACACTACATAATATTAGGTGTGACCCTATTAGAGTATTTAATCACCCTATTAGGAGTGGCTTTTCTAGAGGTCTTTAGAACAATTCAACTAAATTGTCACCTTGTTAGAGGATTTACAAAAGGGTTGTTAAACCAACTCTGTTAAGAGATTTGAAATCACTGCTACAATGGTTAGAAAGTAACAATGAATTGACTTAAATAAGATGGAACTAAATTTTCTACTAATAGATCTCCATTCTGCACTATTAGATCCTTATCAATCAAATATAGCTTTGCTGCTCCTCAATGATCTCTGATCATCCTTCAAAATTTGCTCTCATAATAATTAGTCCTTCTTCTCATTCACATCACATCAAATCCATCACACACTTAGAATTTTCAACTTGACCTCTTATATATACCATTCAAATTATCAAGTTGGCTCATTCACAAGTTACATTTACCAATAAACCAATTATTAGTCAGCTACAAATATTACATTAAACAAATAAACTTTATTTCAAAAAATAATGGAATCTTTCACTGGCCAACCCTACTCGGTAAATGTTACTTCTACAAATAATTTCCTAAGTTAACCATCTTAACAAGGTCAACACTGCAAAAGTTGCAAAATCCTTTGGCTATTGAGTTAACTTGGTAAGAACTAAATTTTCTTCACTGTCAATCAAAGCTTGGTTAGAACTATTTCCTGCACTATCTTCTCTTGATGATCGAGTGAGCTTGGTAACAACTAAATTTCCTTTGCTAAACCTTGAAAGCTTGGTAACAACTATCTGTGCAAGGTAAAGCCTAAGAATGCTTAGTAGACACTATAAACCTTCATTGCTAACCTTCTAGACTTGGTAAACTTTGTCTTTTGCCTTGCTGACCATCTAAGCTTGGTAGACTTTGATTGATAACTGATACGATATTTGTGTAACATCAGAGACAACACACAATTGAACAATTGTATCCAACAATCTCCCTCTTTGGCATTGATGGAAACACAACATGTCATAGCAGAAAGAAATTTGAAAAAAAGTCCTTTTTGATAGAATACTTCTTCCTCTTATACCAAACTTCCTAAATATAGTAATCTCCCTCTTTCATAATAATCTCTTCCTCTTACACAAGCTCTCATTTTCTTGCAAATTTCAGAAAGATATGATAGTATACTCTCCCTCTTTGACAACACATGCCAAAGACAAGATAAATCAAATGAATAGCATTGTACCTGATGTACTGATTCATATGCAATGTCTTCAACTAATAGATCTTCAATCATGTTCCTATTGACGCATCACTAAAACTATATTTTAGTGAGCTTTAGATAGGGGAATGACCCCTAGCTTACCTCTTAGATACAAGAATGCATCCTTAGGTAAAGGCTTTTTGAATATGTTAGCAATTTGTTCCTTTGTATGCACATATTCCAATCTGATTTCTTTTTTGTGTACCAATTCTCTAACAAAATGATAGTTTATAGCAATATTCTTGGTTTTTGAATGCATCACTGGATTCTTAGATATGTTTATTTCACTTGTGTTGTCACAAAAAATAATAATAGGTTCTTTGATTTCTTGCTTCATACCTTCCAATAATTGTTTGAACCATACAATGTTTGAGCAGTTTACTACTATTGCAACATATTCAGCCTCTGTTGTGGACTAGGATGTACAATTTTACTTTTTACTTGTCCAAGAAACCAACCTCTTTCCAAGAAAGAAAGCTCCTCCACTTGTACTCTTTTTGTCATCAACATTCTGATGAATCAACATCCAGAGGTATAAGGGCAATCCTGTGTCACCCAAAAAAAAGTAATTAAACTTAGTTTTGGTTTCATGTGTTTTCATTTTTGGATACCCATTTGGGTCAAATAAAGGTTTCAACTCTCACAGTTCCACTATCAGTGTTCTAGGATAGAGTATTTGAACACCTTAGGATATGTGTAAATGCCAAAAAAATAGGAGTATGTAATTGAGCCATCATTTTGGTGAACTAGGAGGTGTAAATTGGCTAGATGAATTTAATTATAATTTAGAGCCTTCCAAAAAAAGAATCAGGTCAAAAAGGCCCCATGGTTTGAAAGTAATCGCAGTTTTTCGAGTTTGGAGACCTCCTAAGAATTCTTCAAAGTCAAGTTAGGGGCATTAAATGACCTCAACAAGGGCCAAAAAATGGGGGGCAAGAAAATCTAGTCCATAGGGCTATAGAGCGCTTCAAGAGCTTTATGGAAATGTAAACGGTTCATCAATCAGAGCTACAATTCAAAAGTTATGCCTCCCAGAATTTCGGTTACCATTTTTGGATTCTTCTAGATTTGTGTTGACTTCTAATGCAGCTTTTGGAGCCTTCTATTTGGTCAGTGGATGCCAACTAGAACTTTCTAGAATGTATTCCCAGTCCTTAACCCTCTGAGGTCTATTTAAGGATATTTTTGGCATTTTAAAAGGTATTTCAGAGTGGAGTTTGAGAGGAGGTACTAAAAGGAGAAATTATCTCCAGATTTATGCTATTGTAAGCCCATAGGGCATGTTTTGAAGTCTGTTTTCTCTGTACTAGATGTATTAGCTTATTTACAAAGTTAATAAAATTTCCCTTTCCTATTGTGTCCATTATGTGCTTGGGTTGTGTCCCCATCACATTCCCTACCCAATCTGCATTAGTGAACACTTTTAAATCTAGATTTCCTCCAAGGTTATACCATAATCCATAATCTTTAGTTCCTTTCAAATATCTCATGATCCTTTTTATTACCATCATGTCATTTTCTTTTGTTTTTGCTAATAATCTTACCATAATTCCTACTGCAAGGGAAATGTCTGGTATTGTATGCACTACATACTGCAACTTTCCAATCATAGATCTATACAATGTCTAATCCACTTCTTTTGATTCATCATCTTTGGTAAGTTTCAATCTAGTACACATAGGAGTCCCAACTGGTTTGCAGTCTTCCATACCAAAACTTTTTAGTATCTCCTTCATGTATTTAGATTGAGTGATGTAGATGCCATTCTTATTCTATTGAATTTGAAGACCAACAAAGAATTTGATTTCACCAAACATTGACATTTGAAATTCCTTGTTCATTTGTTTTGAAAATTATTTACAAAGATCATCATTTCCTATGAACAAAGTATCATCTACAAATATTTCTGCCAATACAATCTTATTTTATGGACCTTCCTTGATATACAAGCTACTATTATCATTAGTTCTTTGAAAACTAATCTGAATAAGATAGTTATGCAATCTTTCATACAATGCTCTAGGGGCTTGTTTCAAATCATATAATGCTTTATGTAATTTGCAGACCATGTCCTTCTTGTTTGGATCAACAAAACTTTCAGGTTGTTCAATGTAAACCTCTTCATCCAATATGCCATTGAGAAATTTTGGATTGACATCCATCTGATAAACTTTGAATCCTTTGTATGCATCATATGCAAGTAAGGTTCTAACACCTTCCAATCTTGCAACAGGAGCAAAAGTCTCACCATAGTCTATACCTTCTTCTTGAGAGTATCCTTTGCATACTAGTCTAGCTTTGTTCCTTGACACCTTACCATCTTCATTTAACTTGTTTCTGAATACCCACTTAGTTCCAGTCACATTTTTGTCTTTCAATCTAGGAACAAGATTCCATGTTTTCTTTTTCTCTATTTTTTCTATCTCTTAATTCGTAGCTTTAATCCAACTTTCATTTTCTAATGCATCTTTGACATGTTTAGGCTCAAAATCAACAAGTAAACAAGTGTGTTTATACTTACTTCTTGTCATTGTTCCTTTTGATTTATCTCTAATGATCTAATTTGGTGCATGATGCTTCCCAAAATACTTGGCTAACACAAGCTCCTTTCCTTTTGAATGACTTGCATTGTTATCCTTCTATGTCCCTACTTTTGATTCTATTTCTAGTTGCTCAAGCTTTGTAGATGTCGATTCAGTAGCTACTATTTGCAACTTGGGTTCTTGCAACTCGGTAGGTATTAGCTCAGTTTGAACTTCCCACGACTTAGTTACTGAAGACTTTGGAGTTGAAGATTCTTGATTAATAGGTGTATTTGGCATTGTATCAAGTTCAATGTAAAGAAATCTCATTTAGTCTTCAGGTTCCCTTTTGCTTTCATCTTTACTTCTTTCTGTAAACCCATCAAATTTCACATGTGCACTTTCTATGACTTTGTGAGTAGACAGATTCAAACATCTATATGCTTTACTTTTGCAAGAATGCCCCAAAAAAATTCCTTCATCACCCTTTACATCAAATTTACCTTTTCTAGATTCTTTCAAAATGTAACATTTGCTTCCAAATACTTTTAGGTAATTTACATTGGGTGTGTGGCCATACCATAACTCATAGGGGGTCTTAAATGAGTCCTTTCTCAGTTGTACTTAGTTCAAGGCATGAACTACAGTGTTGATAGCTTTCATCTAGTTGTTGATAGCAATGCTCTTCTCAATCATTAAGGTTCTTACACAATCCATGATAGATCTATTCCTTCTGTCAGCTATTCCATTTTGTTTAGGAGTTCCAGGTGCTAAAACCTATCTTTTGATTCCCACTTCAATGCAAAAGTTATTGAATTCATGTGAAATAAATTCACCATCTCTGTCAAACCTCAAACATTTCAGTCTTTTTCCTATTTCCTTTTCTACTCTAGCCAAATACCATTTGAACTTTTCAAATGCTTTTGATTTCTCTCTTAGGTACATGATAGTCATCATTCTTGAATTATCATCAACAAAAAGAATGAAGAATTTTTCACGAGTATAACTTTTAATGCCAATAGATCCACATAAATTAGTATGCACAATTTCTAAAAAAAATTCAGACTGATAGTTTTTTCTTTTAAAACTAATTTTTCCCATTTTCCCTATTGGAAAATTCTTGCGTAGACCAACTTTGTGTTTCTTTATGTTAGGAATGCCTCTTACTTTCTAGAATTTACTTATATTTATCAAGTTGTCAAAGTTTACATGACATAACCTCCTATGCCATAACCAACTTTCTTTAACTTGAGCAATAAAACATGAACATTCACCAAGTTCAAGATAAAACAAGTTACCTTTTGTTTGAGTGCTTGATTCAATCAGGTTTCCTTTGCCATCTAGCAGTCTTGGTTTTCCATGCATAAATTCCTCTTTGAATCCATTATTGAGTAGCTATGCCACACTCAATAAATTGTGCTATAGTCCTTCTACCCAATATGCATTATCACATACAAGTTCCTTGGTTAGTGAGATTCTTCCTTTTCCTTTTATACAACAAAGTTCATTGTTACCAAATCTTACATTGCTCCCATCATAGACTTCAAAATGTTCAAACTTAGTTTTATCACTAGTCATGTGATGAGAACAGCCACTATCAATCATCCATGTATCATTTTTGCTCACATGAGAAATGAGTGCCATTTCTTCATCATTATCAAATTCATCCTTTATAGAAATGTAAACATTTTAATCTTCTTCTTCATCATTAGAATCATTAGAATCTTTTGTCATGAAACATGTTTTCTTACCATTATCCTTGAATGATTTGAAGCCTTTCTTGCCATTACATTTATGACCTTTTTTCTCATCCTTGTTTTGCTTATTTGGGCACCTAGCAACAATATGTCCAATTTCTTCACAAGAAAAATAGATTAGAGGAACCTTACCATTGTATTTTCCTTTGCCTCTTGAATATTTCCTTGCTAGTAGAGCTTCAACCACCTTAAGATCACTATCTAAACTCTATTCTGATTCTTCATCACTATCTAATTGAGGATCCTTTAACTTTTTGCCTTTTTCTTTGAGTGAAAGCTTGGCTGCAAATGCTGATTCAATGTTCTTGGTAGCTGGAACATAATTATCATAATTTTCTAGCTCAAATGTAGTCAATATTCCAACTATGGCCTCTAAATTTATCTTATGATTTGCTTCACATCTTCTTTCTTGAATTGCATAGACTCTGATTGCAATTGGGAAGTAGAGTTCCAAGAACTTTACTTATAATTGTCTCCTTCTTGATATCTCCTCCAGATGCTTTAATTGCACTAACACATGCTTTAACTCTTTCAACATATTTTGCAATATTTTCATCATATCTCATCCTCATTTGATCAAATTGTCCTCTTAAACTTTCTCCTTTGGCTCTTCTCACATTATCATCTCCTCCATAGGTCTCCTTTAGCTTGTTCCACATTTCAAAGGTAGTTTTTCAATCCTTAATGTCATCACATTATTCATAACTTAGAGCAGATGCTATATCTATCATCATGTTTTTGTGAGTCTTCTTTTCAACAATATCATTTATAGATAATGTACCAGTAGATTTTGCATATTTTTCATCAGGGTATTTCAGTCCCCAATCACCAATAAAAGCCAGACAAAGTCTCATCAACCCCTGCCATGCTGAGAACTTGTCCCTCATAAGTCTTGGAATTTCCCTCTTATAAGACATCCTAACCTTTGGCTTAGATCCTTGAAATCTTTTCCTATAAGCACCAAAAGCTCTAATACCAATTGTTGGAATTATAGATGGAGTAACTAAGGGGGGGGATGGGGTGGGCTGAATTAGTTACCACAAAAACAAATCGACACATCCCATTAGATGTCTTAAACAACTAGTTATTGTTGATACTTAGTAAACACTGTAAAAATTATGTAACTTGGTAGGTTTACTTGTTACTGATAATCTAGCATTCATAATTATTAATATGCATGCAAGAGTAAATAAAATGAACACGAGAGACACCAAATTTAACATGGAAACCCAATATGGGAAAAACCACCAAGTAACTAGCTACCAATTTTCACTCTTCTAAAGTGAGCCCTATTAGGAGCCAACCCTATTAAAGGTTATAATACACACTGTTAGGTGTGACACTGTTAGAGGATTTAATCACCCTATTAGGAGTGGCCTTGCTAGAGGTCTTTAGAACAATTCAACTGAATTGTCACCTTGTTAGAGGATTTACAAAAGGGCTGTTAAACCAACTCTATTAAGAGATTTGAAATCACTGCTACAATGGCTAGAAAGTAACAATGAATTGACCTAAATAAGATGCAACTAAATTTTCTCATAATAGATCTCCATTCTGCACTATTAGATCCTTCTTAATCAAATATAGCTTTGCTGCTCCTCAATGATCTCTTATCATCCTTTAAAATTTGCTCTCATAATAATTAGTCCTTCTTCTCATTCAGATCACATCAAATCCATCACACACTTAGAATTTGAAACTTGACCTCTTGTATATACCATTCAGATTATCAATTCATCTTATTCAAAAGTTACATTTACCAATAAACCATATATTAGTCGGCTACAAATATTACATTAAACAAATAAACTTTATTTCAGAAAATAATGGAATTGTTCACTGGTCGACCCTGCTTAGTAAATACTGCTTCCAGAAATAATTTCTTGAGTTAACCATCTTAGCTCATTTAACACTACAAAATCTACAAAATCCTTTGGCTTCCAAGTTAATTCGATAAGGATTAAATTTCCTTCATTGTCCATGAAAGCTCGATTAGAATTGTTTCCTACACTATTTTTTCTTGATGAACGAGTGAGCTCAATAACAACTAAATTTCCTTTTCTAAACCTTGAAAGCTTGGTAACAACTGCCTATGCAAGGTAAAGCCTAAGAATGCTCATTAGACATTGTAAACCTTCTTTGCTAACCTTCTAGACTTGATAAACTTTGTCTTTTACTTTGCTAGCCATTTGAGCTTGGTAGATTCTAGTTGATAACTGATATGACATTTGTGTAACATCAAAGACAACACAAAATTGAACAATTGTATCCAACAAGACATTCCTTGATCTACCTGTGTTAGATGTATGTGAATCAATAAATAATTCTAATGAATTTCTTGTGATAAATAAAGACAGACTTTTCTTGAGAGTAGTAGGAAATGATGAGGAGATTCTAGGTACTTTAAAGATTGATCATTTCTTAAATATTTTAGATGTTAAAGGGGAATCTTGATGTTGGGGGGGAAGGGGTGGGAGCAAATGAGCTTCCACCTTCACATGGTTGGCCATGATTAGTAAAAAATATTAAATTATTCTCTAAAGCAAGTGATTCTCAATATTAACCTATGGTTACATGACAATAACTGTGTGAATCTCTTTTTTTTAGGAAATGCAAAAGGACACCATAGTTCAATATCTAATCTCAATTCATATGCATACAACATTAGATGGTGCTGAAGAAATCCAATACATTTGCACAGATCTATTAAATAAATGTAAAAGTGGTGGGTTTTTTCAGCTATCCCTATTGTTCGTTGATATAGGATGGGATTTCTTGTGCATTCTCAATTCTAAGTGCTATTCACAAGTTTATCAAAACAATGGTATGATGTTAATGGAGAATTTATTAATGGAATGAATGATTTTTTTTAATGGATGAAAAAATTTTAGAAGTTAACAAGGAACTTAGATGTTGGGGGTGGGGGGTGGGGCCAAATGAACTTTCACCTTTACATGGTTGACCCTGATTAGTAGAGAATATTAAACTATTCTCAACACCAAGTGAAGCTCAAAAATAACCTATAATTGTATGACAACTAACTATGTGAATCTATTGTTATTCCTTGGATCCAGATTGCTTCTCAAATTATCAAAGGAAACATAAGAAATATTTTACAGCTCATTCTAATAGGAGAAGATGGGTTCCCTATTCATGATTATTAAAGCAATGAAAATAAGGCATTGACTTGACCTATTAAGGAGGAATATCTCGAGACCAATGGAAAAACCATTCCATGACTAATAAATCCATAGAAGAAGTCATTGACTTCACCATGATAACCTACTTTGAAGACCAAAGGTGCTATGGTAGTCGTCCATTTGCAATGTCACTCAAGTGATTGTGCATTCTTCATTGACCATATTCATCCTCCTCAATAAGACATCTATTGAAAAGAGTTCTCAACCAAGTGTTCCTTAAAAATCAGTGTCCTATATTACAATGGATGCATTTCTTCTTTCTCCAATTGAGAAAAATGTTGCATCGAAGAACATCTCCTTCTCTTTCTTCCCTAAAGCATCATACTAACTTTGAGCCTCTTTGTGTTGTTCACGTGGGAAATCTGGAAATAATTATTCAATGTTTACTACCAATTTCCTTTTTAATAATTTAACAAGTCCTTATAATTGTGATGGCCCATTTAGATGGATAGTCATCACTCCTAGAGCACCACTATCACATACTCAACATTATTTAGATGGCCTTCTCTAATGGATAGTCACCATAATTTTGATAGTCTACTATCACAATTACTATAGCATGAAGATGAACCCTTCCCCTTGTCATCTTTCAAGTTATGACATCATTTTTTGTCATAATTGTGATGGATGCCCTTGCCATCACAATTTGTTATAGCAAAAATCTGACACCCATTTGGTGGAAGGCAATTTGTGGTACCACTGCTTAGGCTATGGGTGGACATCATAATCCAAATGAACCTATTGTTGAAATTTAGACACAAATATAGTTGTGTGGGGTTATAGACTACCCTAAGATCCCCTTCGACTTATTACATCATGAAATATGTCCATAGGGGTTGTAGGACACATAGGGGCATATGACATTCCATCATATGCATTGAATGAGGTTGTAGGATAACCTATGACACAATTTGATCCATTGCATTACAACATGTGTCCACAGGGGTCCTAGAACCCTTAAGGAAATATAATAATATATCATATTGGTTGAATGGGATCATAGGCTAACTTCAACCCAATTTGACCCATTGTATCACACAAATGTGTCCTTAAGGGTCCTAGGACCCCTAAGGACATACAAAAGTCAATTATATGTGTTGAATATGATCCTAGGCTAACCTACAACCCCATTCAACCCATTGTATTGAGATGTGTTCCTAGGGACATATTGTAATTAGTCATATGGGTTGGATAGTGTTGTAGGCTAACCTATGACTTCCTTTGAGGACCCCTAGGGACATGAAGTAATCAATCATATGGGTTGAATCAGGTCATAGGCTAACCTCCAACCCCATTTGACCCATTGCATCATGACATGTATCCCTAGGGGTCCTAGGACCCCTAAAGACTTATGGTAATTGATCATATGGGTTGAATGGGGTCATAGGAAAATCTACAAGCCCATTCAACCTATTGCATCATGATATGTGTCTCTAGGGGTTGTAGGACCCCTAGGGACATACTATAAATAATCATATGTCCTAAATGGGGTCGTAAGCTAATCTACCACACCATTCCTCCAATCACATTGTGACGTGTATCACTAGGGATCCTAGGAACCCTATGGACATATGGTAACTGATTATATGGATTTAGACGAGTCATAGGCTAATATATGACCCTATTTGACCCATTACATCTTGACATGTGTCCTCAGGGGTCCAAGGACCCCTTGGGACATATGGTAATCAATCATATGGGTCAAATGGGGTCTTTACCTAACCTACAACACCATTCAACCCAATGCATCATGATATGTGTTTTTTTGGATCCTAAGACTCCTAGGAGCATATAGTAATCGATTATATGGGTCAAATGAGGTCTTAGGCTAACCTATGACCCTACTCAACCAATTGTATCATGAAATTTTTCCCTAAGTAATTCTTCATATGGGTTGAAAGGAGTCATAGGCTAACCTACAACACTATTTGACCCATTGCATTGTGACATTTGTCCCTAGCGGTCCTAGGACCTGTAGGGACATATGGTAATCGATCATATGGGTCAAATAGAGTTATAGTATAGCCTACAACCCCATTTGACCCATTATATCTCAAAATGTGTCCCTAGGAATATATGGTAATTAATCATATCAATTGAATGGATTTTTAGGCTAACCTACAAAGTCCTTTGACCCATTACATTGTTAGATGTGTCCCTAAGGGTACTGGAACTCCTAGTGAAATACAATAATCGACCATATGTTTTTAATGGGATCATATGCTAACCTAAAACCCCATTCAACTCATTACATCATGATATGTGTCCCTAGTTTTCTTGGGGCCCCTAAGTACATATAATAATCAATTATATGGTTTGAATGGGCTCATAGGATAACCTATCACTTGATTCGACTCATTTCATGGCAACATGTGTCCCTAGGGTTATAAGACCCCTAATGAAATATGGTAATTGATCATATGGGCCAAATGGGATTGTAGGCTAACCTACGATCCCATTCAACTGATTGCATCATGACATTTAGTTCCCACCATCTCAATTTTTTAAATTTTAAGGTTTTTCGTGCCAAATTTTGGTTACTCAATTTGAAATTGGGTATTTGATCCAAGATTAGGTACTTTATTAGGCTTTGCATTTACCAAACCTCATTGGTCAACTAAAAATGTATTTTAATCATGTTTCCCTAACATTTACACTTTGACTAGCCATTTGAGAATTTTTTTCATCAAAATTCGATGAAACAAAAAGGGTTTGTGAGAACTCTCTCAAGATTCCATTAGCATAATTACAATCAAATTATGAGTTTGATAAGTATTTATTATTCAATTTTTAATGAAGATGTTTGTAAACTACTAATTGACATAATGATTAAAAAATTACTATAACTTTCAAATGGTAAAACATTTTTTAAATCTAAAATTTGTGTTGCATTCTATCCTTCGCCTAGTATAAGAAAAAAATGATTTTTTTTTTTTTGTAAAGTTGTCAATTAGTTAAGGTGATTAGAGATAGGAAATTTTTAATTTGAAAAATTTATAGCAAAAATTTCATATTTAATTACTTACTTGGAATAAAAATACCCAAAACTACATGCCACATCAAGGCATGAGTCTACTTTTTATATCTATAGTTATATTAAAAAATATCATCATTTGATTGTGATTAAGATGGTTAGAAATACACCTACTTTTTATTGTCACCCTAATATTTTTGTAGTATTGCATTAATATCCAAAATTTTGACCAATCCAATAATTGTTTCTCTTGACAAGGCCTAGTGGTTTATAGACTATATTCAATTTCCTATAGGAACTTTTCTTATGAAATTTTGATATAAATTTCAATACTACGTTAAAATTATGTGTTAATTTGATATAACCCTAATTTTTTGGTTGTTCACTGCCACTAAATGTTGACAATTTTCTATATGTAGTGATGTGATCATTTTCATTTATCATAACAAATGATTTACATACTTGTAGAAAACCTAAAAAATAGAGATACTTAACTTTTAGTACTCAAAAAATTGTCTAAGTATGAAAATGGTTTACAATAGTACATTGGTATATATGTAAAATATTTGTGACATCATATTATGAATATGAATGATAGTTGGAGATAGTATACATGTTTATGATGATGTGTATAATCTTGGATATCAGTGAGACAATACAGAAAAAAGATATTCATGATTTACTGATGAACATAATAGTGGAATTAAAAGTAAAGGAATTATTTTATTTACAAAATAATTACTTGACAAATTAAGGCTAACATCCTAGATGTTTACTCTAATTTGGAAAGGTACATTGTGGTATTAGGAAAGCTAGCAACAATTTGTGAAATTACATGATATTTATGTAAAGGATATCTTGTGATATTAAGTGTGCATTTTGTGATGTAAAAGGTGATATGTGAACTTTTTGTGAAGTGATATATGTGAACTTTTTCAGAACTAGGTTTTGTGATCCGAGATCAAGCTAAGGTCAAAGATTAGCTAAGAAGAAGTTATAGAATCTATAGATATGTGTTTGAGAAATTTAAAGTTCAATTACTTGTTTGGGCAGTGAGTTCTTCTTGCATCCTTTGTACTACAACTCCTAATAGGGTTGGAATGTCCTATCAGGGATTTAAAGTCCCCTAATAGGGACACCTTGTTAGAAACAATAGTCCACCAGCCTAATTGATTGGGGGATGGGTGTGAGTCAGTTATCCAATAATTAAAACATTTATCTTCTTTAAACAAAGTTAACCATTCAACCAAAGTAAATAAAAACTATTATAAGATGCACATAGACAATTACACTAGATATGTTAACTAGGGAAACCCTTGATCAAAGGGGAAACCCAAGTGGGAATGATGCCCATAATATTATGTACTAATCTAAATATTCCTTGTTAGAGGATGAACCCTGTTAGGAGTCTATTACAACATTCAATACATATGAGTCCCTATTAGGAAACTTTGAATCCCTGTTAGGAGATTCCAACCCTATTAGGAGGAGTTGTACAATGTATGCAAGATGAGCCCACTGACCAAATATGCAATTTCAAATACAAGAAGATCTCACTTCTCAAATATGCAATCTACTATTATGTTCTTCTTTCCTTCATTCTATCAATTGAATCAATCAATGTCAAACCTTATACACTAGGTCATGAACCTCAAATCCAAATATCAAACCTTAGATCACTTAGCAAAACCTTGGCAATGAAGTTTCCTTCACTTCCACTCTACTCTGCTCAACTTCACACTCCATTCTCCTTGTTTCTTATCATTAGTTCTCATCGATACAATTTCATTCCATATGATAAAAGAAAATGCCTTTTCTTTATATCAATTCCACAAAAAAATTCCCTAAGATAGTTGCTAGACCTTCTCAATTAATTATTATAGGACCACATTAAGAACACATTACACTTAGCGATAACATTAATCTTCCACCATGCAACTTGAATACCTTTTTGTGAACATAATATTATGATGAGAAAACTTAGCCACATCATATCAATATGTCTTCTTCACATCCTCAACCTCAATTTTCAAAATAACAATTCTACTAAGAGATATAACAATTTTACCAGAACATGTCTATGTAAACTCTATCTCAGAATAGATATCACCAAAACTTACATGACTTCTTCTAGACTTATCATTTCTTCTTCCAATGTTAATTGTATATACTAGATACTTAGAAGTATATCTCATAATGTCAGTAGTTAGAATACTCAGCTAGTTGGCCATACAGACTATATCTTTTTGTTGTTCTTCTATTAGATACCATAAAGGCCTACTATATTGACATCAATGAAAAACTTAGTCATGAATGTAACATATCATTAGTAATATATCTACAATACTCCCCCATAGGAATATCATTAGCACTCATGCATCCAACAATCTCTCAACAATCTTCCCGTTTGTCATTAATGGAAACATATATGAGAAAAATTTAATTCCAAGAATACCAACAAAAAAATGTTCATATTACTTTTCAAATCCTTTTCATCATTCATTATCCCCCATTGATATACCTCAATGTGCTTTCTGTCAAACTTGTCATTTCATGTTGTACTTCTTCTGAACATGTTGTACTTCATCATAATTTTCTCATGATGTTCATCACACTAAATTTTTCTCCCAATGACATTAACGTCAAAGATCTCAATAACCATCAAGTTGAACAACTAATTATTACTAACTCAAGTGTTCAAAGACACTATTCAAAACAATATCTAGCAAGAGTCCTGGATGACTCTATCCATCACAAATACTCCCACATATAGGAAGCATCAACATTCAGTCCAGACAACAATGGTGTTTTTTAACACTAGGCTAATGCACTCTTGCATCATCTACTCTAATGTAGAAAGGGGCGTAACCCCTAGTATACCTCACAAATATTCAAAAGTCTCTTTTGGAAGAGGCTTAGTGAATATATCTACAATCTTCTCTTTAGTGATCACGTGCTCCAATCTAATTTATTTTTCTATAACTTTCTCTCTCAACATGTGACACTTAATAGAAATGTTTTTGTTATTTGAATGCAACACTGAGTTCTTAGACATATTTACCATACTTGTGTTGTCACAATGTATGGCAATAGATTCACTGATTTCTATCCTTATATCCTTCAACATCTATTTCATCCAAATAACTTGATTGCAATTATTTTCTACTACAACATATCCTACTTTTGTTGTACTTTATGATGTACAATCCTACTTCTTTCTTAGCTAAGAAACAAATCTTCCTCTAAGAAACAAGGCTCCACCACTTGTGCTCTTTTTCTCATCCATACTATCTACCCAATCAACATTAGTATAAGAATTTTAAGTAAAATCATTAGATAAGTCATACCAAAATCCAAACTTTGATGTTCCTTTCAATTATATAAATTTCCTTTTGACTAATCCATACTATGCTTCTATCAGATTATCTTGAAATCATCCAACAGTTCTCATTGCATTTTCTATATCCGACCTTGTTTGAGTCAGCTATTTCAATCCTCTAATCATAGATCTATACTTTATTTTTTTCTCAATAGCATGTGTCTCATCCTTTGTAGATAACTTATGTCCAATTACCATAGGTGTTCCAATGGGTTTGCATGTTTACAAGCCAAACCTTTTCAGTAAATCCATCTAATATTTAGTTTGAGAAATAAAGATTCCTTCTTTATTCTATACAATCAATAATCCTAGAAAATATTTGATTTCTCCTATCATACTCATTTCAAATTCTTTCTTCATCTTTTTAGAAAATTTGTCACTTTCCTCATCATTTCCTCCAAAAATGATATCATCCACAAACATTACCAAAATCATCAAACCATCATCAATTTATTTCTAATATATATTACTATCTTCCATACCTTTTCTATATACAAGCTTTGTAAAATGTTTCTCCAACCTTGCATACTAGTTTCTAGGTGTTTACCTCAAGCCATATAATGCTTTCTTCAATTTGCACACTCTAACCTTGTCATTTGTCAAAAGACAAACTTTAGGTTGCTTGATGTACACTTCTTCAAGTTATCCATTTATAAGTGTTGACTTGACATTCATCTGATACACTTTGAATTTCTTTTGTGTTGCATAAGAAAAGAATAATCTTACTACTTCTATTCTAACTAAATGAGCATAGGTCTCATCGTAGTCTATTCCTTCTTGCCACAAGTACCCTTTACATACAAATATTTCCTTGTTCCTTACAACTTCACCTTTCTCATTTATCTTGTTCCTAAATATCCGTTTAGTTCCTATCACATTCTTGTCAGTTGGTCTAGGGACCAATTCCCATGTCTCATTCTTTACTATCTAATTCAATTCCTCTTTCATTGCTTGTTTCCAATAACCATCTTCACATGCTTTATCTTCATTGTTAGGTTCAACTTGAGATATCAAACATAGTTCTTCATTGACTTTGCTTCTTGTCATCACACCTTTATCTTTATTTTTGATGATTTTCTCAGATGGATGATTATTTATCTTATCCTTTTCCAAAGTAGGAGTTGCTATCCAAACTCTTGGCTCTATTGAAGGTTTTGATCTTTTTTCCTATCTTGACTCTCCTTCATTCTACAAATCATTGTTAGTCTCAAGAAATATTTCATCATTCCTTGTCTTAGTAACAACATCATCATCTAAATTGTAATCAACTATTCTCTCTTGTATCCTAAATTTCTCATCAATTCTCACATTTGTGCTTTCCACAATAGTCTTAGTTCTCAGATTAGAGCATTTATAAGCCTTTTTTTTCAATGAATAACTAAGAAACATACCTTCATAACTTCTAGCATCAAACTTACCAATATCATCATCTGTTTTGATATAACACTTACTACCAAAAATTTTGAAATACTTAAATGTAGGTGAGTAACCAAAACACAGTTCATAAGGGTTCTTGTTTGTGTCTTTCTTGACTTGCATTCTATTCATAGTGTAGACTATTGTATTCGTAGCTTCCCTCCAAAACATCTTGGATACATCATTTTCAGCTAACATAGCTCTTGCTACTTTTCTAATGGATATGTTCCTCCTCTCTATAATGTCATTTTGTTTAGGGGTTCTTGGAGAAGATATCTATCTTTTGATTCCATTTTCTTTACAAAACATGTTAAACTCATAGATGATCAAGGGATGTGTTCAACTACCTCCTTCCCTTGATCACTCTTGCTTGGAGTGTCCTGCTATGAGGACTCTTCTTCTATAGTCTCAGTTTTTGTAGATCCTATCGTTTGATCCTCAACTTCCTAAGAAATTTGTTGTAAAAATTCTACTATATGTGCCTCTTTTGATGGCTCATCAATAACCCTTGGTTCTAGTTTCTCTTGTAATGATGATTCTACTTGAACATGTTCTTTTTTCTGAACTTGAAGGTGGAGGAGTTATTGAACCCTTATCTACCATCATGACCTGTGGTGGAGATGGAGGAGTTAAATGAGGACCTTGTGTCTCACATGGCATCTATGTCCAATCTTTCTATTAAAGTTCACCTTTAGGGGTGTCTCTGATCTTATCTCCAACTAACTCCATACCCACAGGCATGAAATCAAAATCCAAGATGGAGAGAACATCTTCACCTTGCTCCCTTTGCTCATTCACCCATCGCTACACTTCATCTTGTGAAGAAGAGAGTTCTACCATTTCTACTTGGGTGGGTAGTGGGGTATTCATGGCACTCTTCCTTCTTTCCAATTCTGTTTATTTTTCTAGCCAAGTTCTCTTTTGTAGAGGCACTTGTTCCTCCCCCTCATCTGATTTCATTTCCTCCTCATCTAATTCTTCCTCTAGAATGGTCTCAGGAATAGATGGATTAGGCACTAATCTTTTATGAACTCTTTGCCTCTTGTTCATTTTAACCTTGATCCTCTTTTGTTTCTATAGAACCATAGGAGAAGTGGGCTCTTGATGCACCAGAGGAATGGAGGTCTTTGGAATTTATCCCTCTTCTCGTTGACTTGACAAAACAAGAGGCAATGGGAATTCAACCTAGATATAAGAAGCTCCACCATTATGGGGCTCTTGCAGACTTGATTCTTGTTGCCATAGGGTGCCACCTTTGGGCACACCTAAAAGGGTGCAACATGCTACCACCACCACACAGTGATGCCAAAAGGGCACTACTCATGCCCCACCTACGGATGCACCATGCAGGTGCTCCCATGTGGATGTGTTGTGGGAAGGCAGTGTGCATGCCTAATAGGGCATGACACGTATGGGGGGAGGGGATTTTAATTGCTCACCTCTCCCTTCTTTGCTCACCTATGAAGAATTAAAATGAAACAAAGGGGGAGGGAGGGTTTTATAGGCCTCTCTCTCCCTCTTACACAAAATGCAAAGTGTGTCATGCCTATGTGTGCACACAGGGGTTAGAGTGGATCTTTCTTTTTATTTTCTTGGAATTTTGATGCAACTTTAACCAAATTTTCTTCTTCCAACTCTAGAACTATGAGTTTGGGAGTCAAAAAAAGTAGGGGATCTCAATTCCCAATGAGGAATGGGCATGTGTTGTGAATACTACAACAATAGGTCCACTCTTGATATCTATCTTTGTGAAATACTGAGCTCCACTCAAACAATCTATAATATCATCCTTCCTTGCCAAAGGAAATCTATACTTGATGGTGATCTTCTTAATAGCACAAGAATCTATGCACATCCTCCATTCTCCATTCTTCTTTAGCGTTAACACTGTTGGTACAACACATAGACTCAAACTCTCTCAAATCAACCCCTTCTGCAACAACTCATAAACTTGCATGTTCGACTCTTCACTTTTTGCTTGTGTCATTTGATGTACTCCCTTGTTTGGAAAACTAGCTCCTAGAACCAAATCCATGTAGTGACTAATATTCCTCATTTGGGGCAATCCATCAGGTACATTATCTAATACAATATTAGAAAACTCTTCCAACATATTTGTAAGTTCTACAGCTACCTTCTCTACTTCTTCTTTACTATCTTTAGGAATTATAGGAAAAGACATGTGCTCATGTTTCATACCTTTAAGAAACTCTTTTCCATTAACAAGACATATTCTAGTAGCACTACATACCTTTCCTTCTTTATCCCTCAATGGATTCAACTTATGTTTCACTTCATCCTTAGAGCATAGGTATTTTCTTGCCCATCATGTACAACATGCCTGTCAAATAGCCACAACATACCCAAAAAGATATGACATATTTCCATAGGTATGATATCACATAGTACATCATCCTGGTAGCTCCCAATCTTGAACTTCACTAAGCACTACTCATCTACCATAATGTTGTGGTCATCTTGCACCCAAGAAATATGGTATGGATGCAGGTGCTTCTGTGTCTTCAGGTTCAACTTGGTGACCATCATTTCTGACACCAGATTGTCAGTATTTCCACCATCAATGATCACATCAAAACACATATCTTCACATCTACATTTTTTCTCATACAAACTCCTTCTTTGATCAAGTTTATTCTCATCACTTAATAGACTCTTCTATTAACTAGGACTTCTCCTCTTTTAGCATCTTTAGAATGTGGGGATCTAGCATCTTCATCAACATGTGCAACTCTCACCTAACCTTCTATTCTTCAATCTATCCTTCCTTGTCTCTAGGTACATTCAAATGCTCTATGCCCTTCTTCCCCACAATGAAATTTTTTTCCACAGAAGCCTCCTCTTCCAGATCCTTTTCCTCTACATCTTCCTTTTTGATCTCTATTGCTTTGATCATGGAAATGATTGGAATTGTTTCCCCTTTAGTTCTGGTTGCTACTTCTAGCCTCATCCCTATTCTTCTAATCATCATTATGGCCTCCATAAGATCATCCACCAAGTCTTCCATGAGGACCTATTCCATTATTCTTATTGTCAAACTTCTTGCATAGGTTCTCCTAAAATCTTAGGGCAAACTGGTATTCCTACTTAATACCATTATCTAAACCAAACTCAGCTCATCTTGAATGCTAGGCCTTAGCCCAGTAAGATAATGGGTGACTTTCTCCTTATTAGCTTTTGTATGGCTTGTTCTAATGAAAACTTGGTAGAACTCCTTGGTGTACTCTTGAACAAATTTTCTCACTTGCTTCATTCCTTGCATCTCAATAGATCAAGCTCATAATCCATGGGAATGAATTGTCACTTCATTTTAGCTATCATCCAATTCCATCTACTAATTTTTCCTTTCCCTTTCTATTATATTACAATTGAACATCTTGCCACCAGATCTTTGCATGCCCCTTCAGTTTTGCCTTTGCAAACTTGACCCTATCTGGATCCTCAATATATTCATACTCAAAGTATTCCTCTAGTTCATTGATCCAATTGATCAACTCTTCTAGATTAAGATTTCCTAAAAATGTGGGAACCTCAAACTTAGGTCTCTTTCAAATTTTGGAGATGGCCCTAAAAAGCCTCTCTACCTATGGGTTTAGAGTTGCCTCTACTTCTACATTTTCTTCAACTTCATCGTTATCCTTGCTTTAATCTCTTATGGGAAGATGCATTCCTCTATGTATTTTTTCTTCCAATGTTTGGATTTGTCTTTGGAGGGTTCAAAAACCCTCAAGTGTAACACCTGTAGCTCTTCCACCATGCTCTTTTCATGGAGGCATTTGCATGCTTTTGCTAAAACCCTAGTGCAAAATGCCTCACAATTGGTGATCTATCTACATGCCCAACTCAAACCATAGCCATGGTGGAAACTACCTCACAATTAGTGATATGCCCACACACTCAAGAACTCTAGCTCTAATACTAATTGATGTAGGAAACTTCCCTTAATACCATAAACTCATAATAGAAACAAAGAAACAATGGCAAATGGGAGAAAAAATATGAACTTCTTATTATTGCTGCAAATGCAAAATTACAGAATTCTTAATTACAATATGCTAACCCAAATGGATGCCTTCATTGCAGTAATTTGTAAGACAATACTACGAACTCTCACCTAGAGCTATCCTAGACTATGTCTGGGCCTTTCTTAAATAGGTAGTTTTATGCCACTCGAGAAGGTTCTAGATGCTCAAACTTAATACGCAAGGCTAATAGACCCTAACAATACACACAGAGTTGGTCAAATACATCTTTGAAAAATTATTTTAGTAATTTTAGTAGCCCAACATCTAAAGGCCATAACTCATGAACCATTGCTCTGATAGGCTATTGTAACCACTTTTTGTCCTGATCTACAAGCTATAAATTGGACTAGCACTATTTCATCGAGTTTTCGGATCTCATTCGGGCACTTTAAGACCTCCAATGGTGAGCCTAAAGATTTTTCTACAAATTTTTCCAACAAAAATCTGCAATAACTTCTCTCATACTTACATTGGAGCAATGAGATTTTTATGGTAGGCTTATATCTCTATAATGAACCTTCTTATAGAAAATGAGAACATTCTGAGCTTATATGACAAACTTACTAAAAATAGCAAGTTCCCATAAATAGTAACCACCCTATCTACTAGTCCTTATTAAAATAGAAAAGGCTGAAAATAAAATATTTTTGGGTGACGCAAGATTGCTCTTACACCTAGGATGCTCCTGCATCAGAAACCTAGGGTAATTTGAGAAGAAACCCCATCACATCTTAGGTGTTTGGAGGAAAACCAAGATGGTTGACCTCCTCCTTTGTTAGCCATGATGAATCCTCAACTGGTATCTCGATATGAAACTATACTATTTGTTAGCCCATGTAATCTCACCACTTCTCTAAAAAACAACTCTACTACTTGAACAACATCACTAGTCTTCTTACAAGGAATAAAATGTGCCATCTTTGAAAACTTGTCAACCGCCAAAAAATAGAATCATGCTTCCATTGTGTCCTCGGTAATCAAAGAACAAGATCCATGTTGACATCCACTCACAGCTTCTCTAGTATAGATAATGGTTGATACAACCTTGTATTCTACTTCACTCCTTTTTCCATTTGACATACTTGACAACTTTGTACAAACTTCATCACATCTTTTTGTAATTGTGGCCAGTAATAATTTTCAATAACCAAAGCTACAGTTTTATCTCTGCCAAAATGTCCAGCCAATCCTCCACTATGCTTCTTCTTGATGAGATTCTCTCTCATTAAAATTCTTGGAATGCACAACTAGCTTCCTTTGAACAACATATTATCTTGGATCATAAAATCCAACCACTTTGTCCTATCAAGTGTAACAAGTTTTGTACAAGCCTTCCATGCTTCACCAAAATCAGGATCATCTAGATACAATGTACTGAGTTCCTTGAACCCAACCACCTCTATCTGCATTTCTATTAGCAAAATTTGTCTTCTACTAAGAGCATCAGCAACTTTTTTAGACTTCCCACTTTTGTGTTTCAAAACAAATGTATATCTCTACAAAAACTCAACCCACATTAAATGTCTTTGGTTCAATTTTCCTTGGCTATTCAAATATTGCAAAGCTTTATGATCAATATACAAAACAAACTCATTGGGAAGAAGTTAGTGTCTCCACTTCTTCAATGTGGCTCAAAATAGCTCCTATTGTAGTACCACTAGTATCACAGTCTACTTGAAACACCTTGTTAAAATCAAGAAGTGCTAAAATAGGTTGCTCAATAACTATCAGTTTCAATAGATTGAAACTCTTATCTACTCTTATAGTCCACTTAAACTTTTCCCTATCTCCTCTCATTGTTTCATTCAAGGGTCCACAAATACTGCTAAAAATTCTTATGAACTTTCTATAAAATGTAGGTAGTCCATGAAAAGATATTACCTCTGTCACACTCCTTGGAGTAGGCCATTTGAGAATAGCCTTCACTTTCTTTGGGTCCATTTTCAGACCTTCTCCTAAGACTACAAATCCCAAATACACCAAATCTTTCTTTACAAAACTACACTTCTTCAGGTTTATCAGCAACTTTTCTTCCCACAACATTTCAAACACCTTGAAAATATGAATCAAATGCTCCTCCAATGTCTTACTAAAGATCATTATATCATCTAGGTAAACAATGAAAAACTTACCTAGAAACTCCTTCAGTACCTCATTCATGAGCCTCATGAAAGTGCTCAATGCATTAGTTACCCCAAAAGGCATGACTAACCTCTCATATAATCCTTCTCTTGTCTTGAAAGTAACCTTCCACTCATCACCTTCTCTGATACAAATATGATGGTACCCTCTGTTCAGATCTATCTTTGTGAAATATTAAAGTCCACTCAAACAATCCATTATATCATCTATCCTCAGCAAAGGAGATTTGATGGTGATCTTGTTGATAGCACAAGAATATTTGGACATCCTCCATTCTCCATTCTTCTTTGGAAATAACACTACTGGTACAACACATGGACTTAGACTCTCTCGAATAAACTCCTTTTTCAACAACTCATGAACTTGCTTGTTCAACTCTTCACTTTCTATTGGTGTCATTCCATGTGCTACCTTGTTTGAAAAATTGGCTCCTAGAACCAAATCCATCTGCTGACTAATATTCCTCACTGGAGGAAATCCATCAGGTACATTATTTGATACAATATCAGAAAACTCTTCCAACATATTTGCAATTTCTGTAGGTACCTCCTCTACTTATTCTTTACTATCTTTATGAATTATAGAAAAAATCATACACTCATGTTTCATACCTTTAAGAAACCCTTTTCCATCAAAAGAACATATTCTAGTAGCACTGCATATCTTTTCTTCTTTATCCTTCAATGAATTCAACTTATATTTTGCTCCATCCTTAGAGTGTAGGTATTTGCTCACCCATCATGTACATCATCCCTGTCAAATTGCCATGGCCTACCCAATCACATATGACTTATGTCCATAGGTATGATATCACATAGTACCTCATCCTAGTAGCTCCCAATCTTGAACTTCACTGAGCACTACTCATTGACCATAACCTTATGGTCATGTTGCACCCAAGCAATACATAATGGACGTAGGTATTTCTATCTCTTTAGCTTCAACTTGGTGACCATTGTTTCCAAGACCATATTGTCAGTACTTCCACCATCAATGATCACATCACAACACTTATTGTCACATCTGCACCTTGTTCAAAACAAACTCCTTCATTGATCAGGTTCATTCTCACCACTTAGCAAGACTCTTCTATTAACTAGGACTTCTCCTCTTTCACCATCTTTAGAATGTGAGGATCTTTCATCTTCATCAACATGTGCAACTCTCACCTGACCTTTTATTCTTTAATCTATCCTTCCTTGGTACTGGGTACATTCAAATGCTCTATGCCTTTTTTCCCCATAGTGAAAACATTTTCCATGGAAGCCTCCTCTTCCAGATCTTTTTCCTCTACAGCTTCCTCTCTAATCTCTATTGTTCTAATCATGGAAACGATTAGAATTGTTTCCCCTTTGGTTATGGTTGCTACTTCCAGCCTCAACCCTATTCTTTTGATCACCATTATGGCTTCCATAAGATTGTCAGCCAGATTTTCCACCATGACCTCCTCAATTCTTAGGGAAAACTAGTATGCCTCCTCAATACTATTCATCGAAACTAGACTCAGCTCATCCTGAATGCTATGTCTTAGCCCATTAACATAATGGGCAACTTTCTCCTTATCAGTTTCTCCATGGTGAGTTCTAATGAGAACTCAGTAGAACTCCTTAGTATACTCTTGAATAGATTTTCTTGCTTGCTTTATTCCTTGCATCTTCTTCAATAGATCAAGCTCATAATCCATAGGAATGAATTGTTGCTTTATTTTAGCTATCATCTAATCCCATCTACTGATTTTGTCCTTTCCCTTTCTATTTTGTTCCAACTGAACCTGTTACCACTAGATCTTTGCATGTCCCTTTAGTTTTTCCTTCACAAACTTGACCCTATCTAGGTCTTCAATATCTTCACACTCAAAGTACTCCTCTAGTTCATTGATCCAATCGATCAACTCTTCTAGTTTAATATTTCTTGAAAATGTGGGAACCTCAAACTTAGGTCTTTTTCCAATCTTGGAGATGGTCCTAAAAAGCCTCTCTTCCTCTAGGTTTAGAACTGCCTCTTCTTTGGCATTTTCTTCTACTTCATCCTCATCCTCACTTTCATCTCTTATGAGAAGATTCATTCCTCTACACATTTTTTCTTCCAATGCTTGCATTTGTCTTTGGAGGGCTCAAAAACCCTTAGGTGTAACACCTACAACTCTTCCACCATGCTCTCTTCTTGTTGGCATTTTTGTGCTTCTCCTAAAACCCTAGTGCAAACTGCCTCACAATTAGTGATATGTCTCCATGCTCAGCCCAAATCATGGTCTTGGTACAAACTGTCTCACAATCAACAATTTGTCCACACACTCAAGAACTCTAGCTGAATACCCTAAACTCATAACAGAAACAAAGAAACAATAATGAATGCAAGAAAAAAATATGAACTTCTTATTATTGTTGCAAATGTGGAATTACAAAATTCTCAATTACAATATGCAAATCCAAATGGGCACATTTGTTATAGTAATCTACAAGATAGTGTTGCAAACTCTCACCTAGAACTATCCTAGACAATGTTCAGTTCTTTCTTAAATAGGTAGTTTTATGCCACTCGAGAAGGTCCTATATGCTCAAACTTAATACCTAGGGCCGATAGACCCTAACAATACACATAGAGTCAGTCAAATACATCTTTGACAAATTATTTTACAAATTTTGGTAGCCCAACTTCCAAAAGCCATAACTCACAAACCGTTGCTCCAATTAACTATTATAACCACTTTTCAGAAATGCCATCTCCTGATCTATAGGCTCAAAACTATGCTAGTGCCCTTTTGTCAAGATTTTGGACCTCATCCAAGCACTCTAAGGCCTCCAATGGTGAGCATGAAGAATTTTCTTCAAACTTTTCCACTGAAAATCTGCAATAACTTCTCTGATACTTAAGTTGAAGCAATGAGATTTTTATGGTAGGTGTATACCTCTAAAATAAACCTTCTTGTCAAAAATGAGAACAGTCCAAGCTCATATGAAAAACTTCCTAAAAATAGAAAGTTCTCGTAAATAGTAACCACCCTATCTACTAGTCCTTATTAAAATAGAAAAGATTCAAAATAAAATATTTTTGGGTGATGCAAGATTGCCCTTACACCTAGGATGCTCTTGCATCAACAGACATAAAGAAGACTATTAAGCTCAACCCAACAAAGCCAATAACACCAACAAACAAGGAAAGCACAAGGGCCACTACACAAAAGGCCAAAGAGAAAGCCAAAAAAAAGACAAAGGCTACTAAACAAAAGAACCTAGTACAGAAGAAACAATGAAGAAAATACATTGCACAACCAGAAATTGATGACAAAAGGACAGAATATGAAGATACAAGCCAATTTAGAGTGGTGAGTCACACACTAAAATCTGATCTTGAAAATATCTATTAGAATGTTAAGAATAATGCAGATTTGACAAGTTTGAGAAATATTGATTTTGGGAAACTTGGTAGAGAAGAACAAAATTTGACTGAGGAATCAATATATGTAATGATGTCTAAATTCAAGAACACTCTACTTGAATTAGATAATGCAATGCCTAAGGATTTTCATACTATTGTTGAAAATAAGTGGCATTATTGTTTAAACCTAGAGAAACAAATTAGAGAATCCACACTAGCCTAGGTGATGCTAGAATTGACAAAAAGACAAATTGTCAAAGAAAATAATAAATATGGTGGATAGCTTGCACCAAAATATAGGCATTTAGCATCCTTAAGAACAATATTGAAGATGTTGTCAAGAAATCCACTCAAATGTGGAAATTGATCTATGGGTTGACAATTGTTAAAGAAGGAGAAGAAGATCCATTTGAAGGTAGAAATAATAGAGATTAAGATGAGGACAAGGAGGAAGAAACTAAAGAAGATAATATTATTATGGAGGAGACAAAAAAGTAAAAATATGACATGGCTATAACTAAAAAGAAATAGGAAGAAGAGTGTGTGCAAGATACACAAATGCCTAGTATGAGTCCTCCACATGACACAAGCATGCTTGCAAAAACTATAGTTGTTAAGGATATATTTGGTGTCTCTACTCATAACATCAATCCTTTAACTACAAAAGACCTAAAGAAGATTCTTGACCAATCCACACTACAAGCTAGATTGTGTGAAAATCCAGTATTGGTCAACATTGATGAACTTCATAAAATAGTAGCTGACATTGCAAGTGATAAGGTGAATACACAAGAACTACCTTCTTCCATCCCTTCAGCTACTAGTGCTCAACCCTTAATACAAACATCAATAGACACAACCAAAATGGTTGACATAGCTTTTAAAGTTGATTTGGTTGAACACCAATAGATTATAATAGAAGAGAAAGAAACAAAAAATGATCAACCTAATGCACAAACACAAGGTGTAAGCCAGATCACTATAATTGATCATAGTAGATCTAAAGAAAGTAAGGATATACCTAAGGAGAAGGAACAAGAGGCCATTCAAGCATTGGTAACATTACTAACATCTAACACTTCTACAAAAGTCCTTTAGAAGCCAAGCACTAAAGCTATACCACTGCTGATCTCCACACCATGCTTAAGTTCCTAAAAGGTTGCTAAGGTAATTCACTATGGAGATGTAACTCTAGATGAAGAAATAGTGATACCTAAGTATGATTATGCAACCATAACATTAGAATAGATAGGTATAATGCAACAAGCCTTGGAAAAGAAGAAATATTAGGAAATACTTAAAAAAGAGTATAGAAAGAGGCAAGAATTACAAGAAATCAAAGAAATCTTCTTCGATGCATTCAACTTGCGAACACCTAAAGAATCGAAGCCCCTATTGGCATAGTTATCAGAAATTGTGGAATAGGTGAACAATGAAGACTAGGATACTAATGCCAAACTTTTGGAATGGTCTGAAAGGAAATTTCAAGGGAAAGTAAATGAAAAGATATAGGGTGACATAGCACTGACACAAATTGAATTGGCTACAAAAGTTGAGAAAGTGAAGAAGGTACTTGAGAACATATTCTCATTCTACACCAAACTATGTGATCCCACACTCTTCACTCAAGAAAAAAGCCATAGAATTTTGAGTCTAGAGAGAAATTTAAAAGTCTCAGGTATGCAACTACCTCAAAACCTAGCTCAAAGTGAGAAGCATTTTCACTCATTACTTCAACCACAAAGTCAACTAGTTGTGTTAACAATAGAAGAGGCTAATATAAGAGCCATGTTTACTAATATCTAAGCCTCCCTTACCCCCCATATGGAGATACTCCATAAAGAGCTAGGATATTTAGAAAATTTGTTGAAGAAAGATCCTAATCTGTCTACATTAGATGGACTAGTTCACCTTGAAACAATGATAACAATCCAAATAAAGTCATTGGATGTTGCATGTGACAATTGGGATGATACTCTTAAAATAATCATGGAAGTCCATAAATATTTTTTGGACAAATACATCATAAATGCATAAACTCTTTGACATAAGTGTCAAAAAGGGGGAGATAAATAAGCAAGGGGGATATAAAATAATAAAGAAGAGAAATTTTTGAAAATCAAAAGAAAAGGGGAGAATAAGCAGAATAATGAAAGGGGAGCAAACAAAATAAACAAAGAAAGAATAGAAACAGAGCATATTAGATTAAGAGTATCAACACATTTGAAGTCAAAGAGTATCAACAAGAGACAGATCTACTCAGAAAGGAGAACAAATTTTGGATACAAAATAGACATATTAACTTAGGGGGGAGTTACAAAATTTTTGAGGTATATAGTCTATTACAAAAATTTTCAATTTTCAAGTTTTGTATATAATCTGAGTTGTGAATATATTATAGTCAAGAAGATTAGATAATTATGTATAGTTAAGTATATTTGACACTCATGTCAAAGAGGGAGATTGTTTATCTTAGATTGGTTTTGACAATTGAGTGTCAAAACACTTAAGTCATTTACTAAGTTCATTCTGAACTAGTAATATATCCCAAGTATAATATGTAAATACCAGACCATGTAGAGTTGCAATGAGTGTCGAGTCACTCATGTGCCGACCTAATGAACCATGCTGAGTGATTCTAGTTTTGAGTAAACAATAGATGTTGAGTAGTTTAGGTGCTAAGTCAGAATCAATATTATAGTATGTGTCGAGCATCAGTAACTTCAAGTGCTAAGTAACACAGATTAGACATACTTCTTTGTGATTGCACGAACAACTATGTAAAATTTTTTTTGTCGAGCAAAGGATAGAGTATGATCTTTTGTAGATAAGGATGAACCTATATGTGGATTCCCTATGCAATTACTTGGAACCAATCAAAAATAAGGAAGGATTGAGTAGAAAAAAGGATGAATCTTAGCCATAGATTCATACTTAACCCTAAGTCGTCTAGTCTTCTTAAGGAGGGTAAAATCCTAAACATCATATGAGTGTGTAAGAGATTGAAGGAGAAGAATAGAGAAGTTTTCATGTGAAAATAGAGCATTCATGAAGACTTAGAAGATACAGAGATTGAATTGTAGAATCAGTTCAAGGAGAAAGGATCAAGAAGGATACTGTTGTTTAGTGTGGAGCCTGATCAGTCCCCAAGTGGGAGATTGTTAGATTGTGGTGACATCGACATGGTAGCCGACATCGACATGGTAGCCAACATATTATGGCTGACATATGGCCGACATGTTATAACCCTAAAGCAGTTTAATACTTGTATAAAAAGGGCTTAGGGTTGGGTATTTTATGATATGTGGTGATACGAAATTGGTTCTTGCGGCGGTATTGAGCTGTAAGGGATTACGGATTGTAATCAGGTTGTAATCACTGGATTGTAATAAGATCGGACTTACTGTTTGGTGGACGTAGCCCAGGGATTGGGTGAACCACGTTAAATCTTGGTGCCTTGTGTTCATTTTTTGTGTGTTCTATTATTTTCTGTTATTGCTTATATTTGCATGTAGTTTTTTATTTCTGTTCGTGGTTTATCCTAACAAGTGGTATCAGAGCCTAGTTGTTTCTCAGTTATCCTCTGTAGGAAAGTCTCACGGTTGAGTGGGAGCAATGGCAGATGATGGTAAGCTGAGGGTTGATAGGTTTAATGGGCAGAACTTCCAGTTATGGAAGATGCAAATGGAAGACTATTTATATCAAAAGGATTTGTGGAAGCCGTTGGAAGGAAAAGCCAAGAATCAGGGAACTATGTCAGAGGCTGAATGGGATCTTTTGGACAGAAAGGCACTTGGAAGCATTCGGTTATGCTTGGCACCATCGGTGGCATTTAATATTACAAAAGCAAAGACGACAGAAGATTTGATGAAAACCCTAGCGACACTGTATGAAAAGCCCTCCGCTTCAAATAAGGTATTTCTCATGAAGCGTTTATTTAATATGAAAATGGCAGAAGGTGGATCTGTTGCAGATCATTTAAATGAGTTTAATACTATTACTAGTCAATTATCTTCTATGGGTATCAATTTTGATGAAGAAATTAGGGCTCTCTTGATTTTGTGTTCTTTGCCTGAAAGCTGGAATGGCTTGGTAATGGCGGTGAGTAATTCTGTTCCTGGATCTAGTACCCTAAAATATGATGATGTGATCGGTGTTATTTTAAGTGAGGAAACTCGTAGAAAATCCTCAGGTGGATCTACATCAGGAAGTGCTTTAAATGCACAAAGCAGGGGCAGAACGACTGAAAGAGGAAGTAACTCTGGAAATCGTGGGAAATCAAGAGGAAAGTCAAAGGGGAGGAGGTCTCAATCGAGAGGACCAAATGATTGCTGGTACTGTGGGAAACCAGGGCACAAAAAGAAATATTGCTGGACTCGAAAAAAAAATGAAGGAGATAAATCAGATGGAGACAAAGAGGCAAATGTGGTAAGTAACAAATCCGAAGAGGATGCTTTGCTTCTGTCTTTAGAGAGTGTTGATGATTCATGGGTTTTAGATTCTGGTGCTTCTTTTCATGCTACACCTCATAGAGGTTATTTCATTGATTATGTCCAAGGGGATTTTGGGCTTGTTTATTTGGGGGATAATGAACCCTGTCAGATTGTTGGAAAGGGAAAAATTAAGATTAAGTTGCAGAATGGGAATCATTGGCTACTACATGAGGTAAGACATGTTCCAAAACTAAGTAGAAATTTAATTTCAGTAGGGCAACTCGGTGATGAGGGTTGTGTAGTTACTTTTAATGATAAAAATTGGAAGGTTTCAAAAGGTTCCCTTGTAGTAGCAAAAGGTGTGAAAGTAGGCACCTTATATCTTTGTACAGGTCATATTGTTCCTTCTACTTTGATTATTTCAGAGAAAAATGAATATTCAGGAACAATTACTGCAGATGAGCAGGGAGAACAAATAGCTGCTGTGGATTCTGATACAGCGCTGTGGCACAATAGACTTGGGCACATGAGTGAGAAAGGTATGAAAGTACTTCATTCAAGGAAAGTTTTACCAGGTCTAAAATGTGTGAATATGGATTTCTGTGAAAGTTGTGTGTATGGAAAACAAAAGAGAGTGAGTTTTGTAAAGACAGGGAAGGAAAACAAAAAGGAGAAATTAGAACTTGTGCATACAGATGTATGGGGACCGGCTCAGGTATCTTCCCTTGGTGGCTCTCATTATTATGTTACATTTATTGATGACGCAACTCAAAAAGTATGGGTTTATTTCCTTAAACAGAAATCTGATGTATTTCAAACTTTTAAGAAATGGAAATGCTTGGTTGAAAATGAGACTGGTAAGAAATTAAAATGTCTCAGATCTGATAATGGTGGTGAGTATTGCAGTCATGAATTTGAAGATTATTGCTCCACTAATGGTATTCGTACACAAAAAACTGTTCCAAGGACTCCACAGGAAAATGGAGTGGCTGAACGCATGAACAGGACTATAATGGAGCGCGCAAGGAGCATGAGGTTGCATGCTGGGTTGCCTTTACACATGTGGGCGGAGGCTGTCAATACTGCAGTGTATTTGATTAATAGAGGTCCCTCTACTCCTTTGGGCTGTGGTATTCCAGAGGAAGCATGGACTGGTAAGAAGGTGAGTTATTCTTTTCTCAAGACCTTTGGTTGTGAAGCTTTTGCTCATATAGACTCTGAAAATAGAACCAAGCTAGAAGCTAAATCAAAGAAATGTGTCTTTGTTGGATATGGCATTAATGAATTTGGTTATAGGCTTTGGGATTTTGAAAATCATAAAATTATAAGAAGCCGGGATGTCATATTCAATGAAAAAGTGTTGTACAAAGATCTGTTGCAGCAACATGAGAAGAAAGAAGATGATTATGTAGTGCTGGATGATACTCCAAAAGCTAATGTTCCAGCCATTCCTCATGATGTGCAACAACCGCAACAAAAAATACCACATACACCAGTGAATGTTAGACGGTCAACAAGGCCAATTAGACCTCCACAAAGGTTTTCTCCCTCTTTGTATTCTATTTTACTTACTGATGCTGGTGAACCTGAAAGTTATGATGAAGCTATGCAGGTGGATACTAAGATTCAGTGGGAGTCTGCAATGAAAGATGAAATGGACTCTTTGCTGAAAAATAAGACATGGGATTTGTGCAAGTTGCCTGCAGGTAAAAAGGTTTTACAGAATAAATGGGTTTACAGGTTGAAAGAAGAGGAAGGAGGTAAGAAAAGATTTAAGGCTAGGTTAGTTGTAAAAGGATTTGCACAGAAAAAAGGAATTGATTTTGATGAAATATTTTCTCCTGTTGTTAAAATGACTTCTATTCGTACTGTTTTAAGTCTTGTGGCTACTGAAGATTTGCATTTAGAGCAGATGGATGTTAAAACAGCCTTTCTTCATGGTGATTTGGATGAAGAAATATATATGGCTCAGCCACAGGGTTTTGAGGTCAAAGGTAAGGAGAACTTAGTGTGCAAATTGAAGAAAAGTTTATATGGCCTGAAGCAAGCACCTCGGCAATGGTATCTGAAATTTGACAGTTTTATGCATGAGCATGGATATAATAGGTGTCATTCAGATTACTGTGTTTATTTTAAGAGGTTGGATGATGATAGCTACATTATTTTATGTTTATATGTTGATGATATGCTTATAGCTGGGTCTAACATGGATCATATTAAGGGGCTGAAACGCCAATTAGCACATGCATTTGCTATGAAGGATTTGGGGGCAGCAAAACAAATCCTTGGTATGAACATTTGCAGAGATAGGAAGAACAGAACATTGATGCTATCTCAAGCTGATTATGTTGAGAAGGTGTTGCACCGTTTCTCTATGGAGAATGCTAAAGCTGTCAGCACACCTTTACCTGGTCATTTGAAATTGACTAAGGAGATGTGTCCCAAGACACAAGAAGAGGAGGATAAGATGTCCAAGGTACCCTATGCTTCAGCTGTAGGAAGTTTGATGTATGCTATGGTATGCACTAGGCCAGATATTGCACATGCAGTGGGAGTCGTTAGCAGGTATATGAGTCATCCAGGTTTTGAGCATTGGAATGCTGTCAAGTGGATTCTCAGATATTTGAGAGGAACATCCAATAAGTGTTTACACTTTGGGGGCTCTACTACTGATTTATAGGGCTATGTTGACTCAGATTTGGCTGGGGATATTGATACCAGGCGGAGTACTACAGGTTATGTCTTTACTGTTGGTGGGGCGGCCGTGAGCTGGGTTTCTAGGCTACAGAAGATTAATGCTCTCTCCACTACAGAGGCAGAGTATGTTGCTGCTATAGAGGCCGCCAAAGAGATGATATGGCTTCAGTTCTTCTTGGAAGAATTAGGACATCCTCAGAAGGATAATTTTTTGTTCACAGATAGTTAGAGTGCCATTCATCTTGCTAAGAATTCAGCTCTGCATTCTAAGACCAAACACATACAGTTGCGGTACCATTTCATTCAGTCAGTTTTGGAGGATGGACAGTTAAAGCTGGAGAAGATACATACCAATGAAAATCCAGCAGATATGTTGACAAAGGTTGTCACAAGGGAGAAGCTGAACTCCTCTTCAGCTTCAGTTGGTCTTTTAGACTAAATGTGAATAAAAGAACAGCAGAGTCCAGGGTGGTTTGATCCAGTGGGAGCCCCATGCGGTAGTTGTATTGCTACAGGATCAGTCTCCAAGTGGGAGATTGTTGTTTAGTGTGGAGCCTGATCAGTCCCCAAGTGGGAGATTGTTAGATTGTGGTGACATCGACATGGTAGCCGACATCGACATGGTAGCCGACATATTATGGCCGACATATGGCCGACATGTTATAACCCTAAAGCAGTTTAATACTTGTATAAAAAGGGCTTAGGGTTGGGTATTTTATGATATGTGGTGATACGAAATTGGTTCTTGCGGCGGTATTGAGCTGTAAGGGATTACAGATTGTAATCAGGTTGTAATCACTGGATTGTAATAAGATCGGACTTGCTGTTTGGTGGACGTAGCCCAGGGATTGGGTGAACCACGTTAAATCTTGGTGCCTTGTGTTCATTTTTTGTGTGTTCTATTATTTTCTGTTATTGCTTATATTTGCATGTAGTTTTTTATTTCTGTCCGTGGTTTATCCTAACAGATACTATATGGGCATGTACAGGATCATGGTGTGCCAAAAAGTGGTGATCTAAAAAAAATGTAGTTCTAAAATGCATCAAACTATTTCAAAATCTATTCCAACCTTTTTCCCACCCACCTTAATAATAAATGAAAACAATTAATATCTTTATAAGGTCTATTATATCTTTTGATACCAGCCCTAGACCAACTTTAAAAACATCCTTAAAATGTGTTTTTGGCCTATTTTTTGTGATTTTTACTTCAAACATATAGCTGATGACTTTTTTTTTGGGGGAAATTTAATGAAATGAAAAGGGTTTCTTAAGAATGTTCTTATCTTTCCATAAATGTAAGATTTGTCAAATTATTAGTTTAGTAAGTAATTATTACTTATTTTCTAATGGAGTTGTGTATAAAGTGTTGACTGACACACTACTTGAAAAAATTTATAACTTTCAAATGGTAAAACATTTTTTAAATCCAAAAGATGCATCACATTCTATGTTTCTTCCACTATAAGGAAAAAAATGAAAAAATAAATTTTGCAGAGTTTTGAATTAGTTAAGGTGGTCAGACATGAGATTTTTTTTTATTATAAAAATACTAAAGTCAAAAATTTATTATTTATTATTTATTTAAAATAAAAAATACCCAAAAATATGTGTCACATCTAGGCACGAGTCTACAACTTTTATCTAGAATATTATTTAAAAATATTATCATTTGATTTTGATTAAGGTGGTCAGACATACATCTACTTCTTATGAAATTTTTGTAATATTGCATTAAAATTCAAAATTTTGACCAAGCAATTTTTTTTTTTTTGAGATAAGTCCTAGTAGTTTAGAAACTGATTCAATTTCTTACAGATTCTTTTCTATCAACTTTTTGATATAAAGCTAATAACAAGTAGAAAATTGTGTGTTAAGTTGACATAATCATGATTTTCTAATTTTTTATTGCCACTTAAGAGCATAGTTTGGTTGACCATGATCCTGCACATGCCCGTATGGATTTGATCTTTAATCAGGCAACCAGAGCCAATCACAAGATCTATGTTGAAACATCTTAATAGGTGATGTTAGTTAAATATCCTAGGTGAAGTAGTCCTAATAGGCTTTACTAAATCCTTTAATAGGGTGGCATTCCAAGTGAATGACCATAAGTCCTCTAATTAGGCATACTTCAAGTAGGGTGTTGAAATCCTCTAACAAGGTGGGACTTAAAAATCTTTGTAAGCCTTTAATAGGGAAAGTCTTTCATAGGGTAGATCATGATTCATGGTCAAACCATTGTAACTTCAATTGGGTACACTTTATTGCTGCAATAGTGAAGAATTGTGGGTGTCATCCTCACTCTAGTTTTACCTTCTATTTGGAGGGTTTCTAGGTAATCATAGTTGGTGTCAAATGTGTGATTTCTTATATGTTTACATGATTTAGATGTATGTGTTTTACATGTTATTTTAGTTTATCTATTGAATGCATGAAATGGATGAGTGGTGAAAAGTTTTATGGGTTCATGTTTTAACTACTAATGATAACTCCAAACCTACTTGTCATAGTTCTGGTAAGAAAGGACATACTACTAATGTGTGCACAAGAAAGAATACAAATCAAAATGCTAAGCCTAAGAACATGACTCATTGTCATAAGTACAATAAACAAGGTCATCAGGCACATGAATGGAGAACCAAAACCATGCATTCACCAAGATTTGAAGGATATTGCTACAATTGTCAGAAATATGGACATACAACCTTTGAATGTAGATCCAAGTACACATGGTCTTCAAGCAAGCCAACAAAGGTAAGAAGCTATGTAAACTCTTATGATTGGGATTACAACACAAGATATAGCTATCACTATTATCAAGAATATGGACATTTACCCAAAAATTGCATTAGGACTCACTTTAGTGGTAATTACAAGAGGTAGTTGAGCCAAACTACATGTTTTAGCTATTTGAAAACTAGTCACATAAATAAACATTCTCCAACTAGGTCTAAGGCACCAAGTTGTGAATTTGATAAAGATAAAGGTAAGGTAGATGTAGAACACATCAGGAATGAGATGAATAAGACATGAAAGAAGAAAGATGGTGGTAGTACATCAAATGGAGAAGGGATCACTTCACCCAAAGGGTCAAGTGGTCACACCTCATCAAAATAAGAAAACAAGATGTAAGTGGGACTAATATTTAAGTACTATATCATACATCAGTTCCAAAAATAAAATAGCACTCAAAATATTACATTAGCATGAATAAAGATGCAAGATGTTGTGAAAAGTTCAAGGTTAAATATTTAGGTTTTCATGTTGTTGCTGAGCAGGGAAAGATTTCAATGAATGTTGAGTAAAATACTAGTGAGTGCTGACCTACTAGTCAAAAACAGTTAGAGTTGAGTTAGTAGTAGCTGCAAAGTGGAACAGAAATCATGTTGATGTTGAGTTTACATCTATATAAGCACCAAGCATTAGATGTGAAGTTTTGAAGGGTATCTGGTCAACTTTCACCTATTTTTTCATCATTATGAATTCAAGTGAGAGAAAGTAGAGTGAAGAGGTGATTTGCAATCTAGTTTGAAATGTTCACAAAGATCCTAGTGACAATCAAGCACCAATTCATCAAATTATTGAGGTATTCTTCATAAGCTGAGTTATGCAATTAAAAATTTGTTCAACCCTAGTTCAACAAAAGGGCTTTTAGTTCAAAGAATGTGAAGGAGAAAGAAGTTGTTGATTTCCAATTAGTTAGTAATGAGTATAAACAACTAAATTTTAAAGGCATCCTAGATATTGCTTATAAACTAGACCTATTAGGAGTATTATCCATGATTCCACCTAAGGTCTTAATGGTCCAAGATGTATGAAAATGTTACAACTACAAAGTAGGAGGTATAGGTGATATGGAAATAAGGAAAGCTTATGAAAAGTTGTGTGAAAATGGAATTTTGAAGGAAGAATTTAAGATTGTTGAGAGAAAGGGTTTGACTCATACCCTAGATTTTCCTAAGGTGTTGAAAATAGAATATAACAAGATAGTGTTAAGGAAGATGCATGATGGATGTCTATGGTTGGAAGCAGGAACAATCAAGTTTTCAAAAAGAATTTTTCATAGGGTGACTAGTTTTCCAACCCTAGATACATCAAAGACCCTACGAAGTGATTCAAAAGAGGTAATTGAGAAAAACACAGGTGCAAAATGGAATAAGCGTGAAATGACAATAGATACCATCACAAACCCACTACTTGACTTTGTAATCAGGGTTATTTCTCATAACTTTTATTATTCAAGTAGGTTAAATAGTGTACCCTACATTGTTAGTCAATGTTGGATATAAAATTTTCAAGAAAGATCATACTAATGATCTTGCAGAGCTTCAATTACAACAAATAATAGAAAATCTTGGAGTAGTAAGAAAAACTAAGAGTGCACAATATAAGTTTGGATCAATACTTATGTGCATATTTTTCTACGCATAGAATGAATTCCCATATTTTGGTAAAATAGGTTGAAAGTCCAATAGATCAATGGTTGTACAAATCAATGAATATATTGAGCATATGGGTGAAAATTTTGAAATAGTTATGACACGCTATTTTAAAGACTTCAAGAAGTCTATGAAGTAGAGGATGAGGTTACTTGTCTCTTTAGGTTAACAATACTACAATTACATATGTTTTCTTTTAAATATTGATTACACATACATACAGGCTACTATACCTAGGGTAAGATGGCTAAGACACTTAGGATATGAGATCAATGTGGATGAAGCCTCAGCTGTCGTCACTACACTTCTAGTTGAAAAAGTTGATAAAAGTGCCAAAATATTTGGTAATTATGATGTTATGAAATCCAAAGTTTAAATGGAGTTAAAGATAACCTCCACATTGAAGAAGAAAGACAAATTGGTGAGAAAATTAAAGGCCAAATTTGGAGAAGGTGTAGGTGAAGAGGAAGAATAGGAACAAACCCAAGAACCTCTTGCTTTAACCCAAGGCATGAGTGAGGACATTGAAGAGGAAGGTGTTGAGGAAGAGCAAACCAAAGAAGCACCAATACAAAAAAAACCTAAAAAAGGAAAGGTGAAGGCACAACCTCTAGCAAATACAAAGGCAAAGAAGACTATTAAGCTCAGCCCAACAATGCCAACAACACCAACAATGAAGGCAAGCACACAGGCCCCTACAGAAAAGGCCTAAGAGCAAGCCAAAGAAAAGACAAAGCCTATTGAAAAAAGGGCACAATACAGAAGAAAAAATGAAGAAAATACATAGCATAGCTAGAAACTAATGCTGAAAGGACATAATCTAAAGATAGAAGCTAGTTTAGAGTGGTAAGTCACACACCAAAATCTGATCTCGAAAATATCTATGAGAATGTTACGAATAATGTGGATTTGACAGGTTTGGAAAATATTGATTATGGGAAACTTGGTAGAGAAGAACAAAATTTGATTGAGGAGTCAATATATGTAATGATGTCTAAATTCAAGAACACTCCACTTGAATTAGATAATACAATGCCTAAGGATTTGTATACTATTGTTGAAAATAAGTGGCGTTATTGTTTAAACTTGGAGAAACAAATCAAAGAATCCACACTAGCCTAGGTGATGCTAGAATTGACAAAAGGAAAAATTGTCAAAGAAAATAAGAAATATGGTGGACAATTTGCACCAAAATACATGGCATTTAGCATCCTTCAAAACAATATTGAAGATGTTCTCAAGGAATCCACTCAAATGTGGAAATTGATCTATGGGTTGATAATTGTTAAAGGAGAAGAAGATCCATTTGAAGGTAGAAAAAATGGAGATGAATATGAGGAAAAGGAGGAAGAAACTCAAAAAGATAATACTATTGTGGAGGAGACACAAAAGGAAAAAGATGGCATGGCTACAAGTGAAAAGCAGTAGGAAGAACAAAGTGTGCAAGACACACAAATGTCTAGTATGAGTCCTCCACAAGAGATAAGCATGGTTGTAGAAACTATAGTTGTTAAGGATATCTCTGATGTCTCTACTTATAACATCAATCCTTTAACTACAGAAGACCTAAAGAGGATTCTTGACCAATCCACACTACAAGCCAGATTGTGTGAAAATCTAGTATTGGTCAGCATTGATGAAATTTAGAAGGCAATAGCTGACATTACAAGGGAAAAGGTGAATAGACAAGAACCACCTTCTACCATCCCTTTAGCTACTAGTGCTCAACCTTTAATACAAACATTAGTAGACACGTCCACAAAGGTTGACACAACTATTAAAGTTAATTTGGTTGAACACCAATAGACTGCAATAGAAGAGAAAGAAACAACAAATGATCAACCCGATGCACAAACACAAGGTGCAAGTTAAATCATTGTAATTGATCATAGAAAATTTGAAGAAAGTAAGGACATACCTAAGGAGAAAGAACAAGATGCCATTCAAGCATTGGTAACATTACCAACATCTGACACTCCTACAAAAGTCCTTTAGAAGCTGAGCACTAAAGTTGTACCACTATAGATGTTCGCACCAGGCTCAAGTTCCTCCAAGGTTTTAAAGGTAATTCACTATGGAGATGTAACTCTAGATGAAGAAATAGTAATTCCTATGTATGATTATGCAACCATAACATTAGAACAGATAGGCATAATGCAATAGGCCTTAAATAAGAAGAAAAGTCAGGAAATACTCAGAAAAGAGTATAGACAAAGGCAAGAATTACAAGAAATCAAAGAAATTTTCTTAGATGCATTCAGCTTGCCAACACCCGAAGAATCAAAGCCACTATTCAAATAGATATCAAAAATTATGGAATGGGTGAACAATGAAGACCATGACACTAATGCCAAACTTTTGGAATGGTCTAAAAGGAAATTTCAAGGGAAAGTAAATGAAAAGATATTTGTTGACATAGCACTGATGCAAGTTGAATAGGCTACAAAAATTAAGAAAGTGAAGAAGGTACTTGAGAACATATTCTCATTGTACACCAAACTGTGTGATCCCACAATCTCCAAAAAAGAAACAAGCCCTTCAATTTTGAGTGTGGAGAGAAATTTAAAAGTCTCAGGTATGCAACTACCTCAAAACCCAGCTCAGAGTGAGAAGCATTTTCACTCATTGCTTCATTCACAATGTCAACTAGTTTTGTTAATAGAAGAAGAGGCTAATATAAGAGCCAAGTTTACTAATATCTAAGCTTCTCTTACCCCCCATATGGAGATACTCCATAAAGAACTAGGACATGCAGAAAATTTGTTAAAGAAAGATCTTAATGTTTCTACATTAGATGGACTAGTTCACCTTGCAACAGAGATAGCAATCCAAACAAAGTCATTGGATGTTGCATGTGACAATTGGGATGCTACTCTGAAAATAATCATGGAAGTCCACAAGTCTTTTTTGGACAAATACATCATAAGTGTATAAACCCTTTGACATAAGTGTTGAAAACAAGGAGATAAATAAGAAAGGGGGAGATAAAATAAGAAAGAAGGGGAAAATTTTGAAAATTAGAAGAAAAGGGGAGAATAAGAAGAATAATGAAAGGGGGAGAAAACAAAATAAACAAAGAAAGAATAGAAATAGAGCATATTAGATAAAGAGTATCAGCACATTTGAAGTCAAAGAGTATAAGAAAGAGACAAATCTACTTAGAAAGGAGAACCAATTTTGGATACAAAATAGGCATATTAACTGAGCGGGGAGTTACAAAAATTTTGAGGTATATAGTCTATTACAAAATTTTCAAATTTTGAAGTTTTGTATATAATCTGAGTCATGAATATATTTTACTCAAGAAGATTAGATAATTATGTATAGTTAAGTATTTTTGACACTCATGTCAAAGGGGGAGATTGTTGATCTTAGATTGGTTTTGACAATTGAGTGTCAAAACACTTAAGTCATTTACTAAGTTCATGCCAATCTAGTAATACATATCAAGTATAATATGTAAATACCAGACCATGCTGAGTTGCAATGAGTGTCGAGTCACTCATGTGCTGAATCACTCAAGTGCCAAGCAAATAAACCATGTTGAGTGATTCAAGTGCCGAGTCAAAATTAGAATTAAAGTATGTGTTGAGCATCAATAATTTCAAGTGCCAAGTAACATAGATTAGACATACTTGTTTGAAATTGCACAAACAACTATGTAAAACATTTTTTAGTCAACCAAAGGATAGAATATGATCTTTTGAAGATAAGGATGAATCTGTATGTGGATTACCTATGTAATTACATGTAGCCAATTAGAAAATAGGAAGGATTAAGTAGAAAAAAGGGTGAATCTCAACCATAGATTCATACCTAACCCTAAGTCTTCTAGTATTCTTAAGGAGGATGAAACCCTAAACATCATATAAGTGTGTAATTTGATTGAAGGAGGAGAATAGAGCAGTTTACATGCAAAAATAGAGCATTCATGAAGACTTAGAAGATAGAGAGAGTGAATTGCAAAATTAGTTGGAGGAGAACAAAGAACAAAATGATACAACATTGTTAAATTAGACCAGAAAGGATCAAGAAGGACACTGTATGGATTTGATCTTTAATCAAGCAACTAGAGCCAATCACAAGATCTATGCTGAAACATCCTGACAGGTGATTTTAGTTAAATCTCCTAGGTGGAGTAGTCCTAACAGGCTTTGCTAAATCCTTTAATAGGGTGGCATTCCAAGTGAATGACCAAAAGTCCTCTAATCAAGCACACTTCTAATAGTGTGTTGAAATCTTCTAACAAGGTGAGACTTAATAGTCTTTGTAAGCCTTTAATAGGGTAGGCCTTTCATAGGGTAGATCATGATTCATGGTCAAACCATTCTAACCTTAATTGGCTACACTTTATTTTTTTTGTAGTGAAGAATTGTGGGTGTCATCCCCATCCCAATTTTACCTTCTCTTTGGAGGGTTTCTAGATAATCATATCTAGTGTCAAATGTGTGATTGCTTATATGTTTACATGATTTAGATGTATGTGCTTTACATGTTATTACAATATATTTATTGAATGCATGAGATGGATGAGTGGTGAAAATTTTTATGGGTTCATGTTTTAACTACTAATTTACAAACTTTGAATCAAGACATATTGATAGTTGCTACCTTAATGTACTACTTAGACCTATGCTTCCTACATATATGCTGCCAACTTTAATGAATAACCAAGTCCTCATCTAATCAATATGGCTAAATTGAATCATCATTCCTTATTAAGTGCACAAGATATAGTCACCTTAACATTAAATCACATGTAGCACTCTAAAACTCTTCCTCTCTACAACTCTCCTACTCTCTTTTCATTTTGAATTTTGAATATGAATTGCCCATGAGAGTTGGTCACAATTGGACTTCCTCCTGCATTTTTCTAGATTTGTAGCTATTTTTGACCTCTTCTTTAGGGACCCAACATGATGTTATGAGGTCTGGCCCTACTAAAGATTCTCTTAAGCATGATTTGGCATTCTAGGGAGAGGACACAAATATTTTCAATGGGAAGGAAAATGGAGCTCTTGTAAAGGAAGGGGATTTAAAGGGAGCCCTTGTTGGAAACTATACTAGAATGTTCCTTCTAGAGTATCACAAAGCCTATCTTGGAGTAGATGGCTCAAAGTTATTCCTCCCTAATGACACAATGGATAATATATCTTCCTTCCTGTAGCTCTGCTTGGTTGGGAAATTTATAGCCTTCATACCCTCAATAGAAATGATCTGAAATGGGTCCCTCAAAGGTGGAAATTGAAGGAAGTGTTAGTGTAGTAGTCATGCCTAGCTGGTTGTTGTTTTTCACATTTACATTTGTGGTGGTCATGGCCATGGTTCTCTAAAGTTTGTAGTACTATGGAAAGCACAACTTGGTGATTCCAAGTGACACCCTAGCTTTGACTTGGCTTCAAAACTAAGTAGATTGGTAAAAGTTTGGTTATGACTCCCTAGTTGGGCTCTAGAGTTCTAGGATTAGAAAATATTATGATGGGTTGGAAACTCATTTCGACATTTTGTTTTAACAAATGTTGTTCACATCCAAAATTCAAGGTTGGTGTATGCCCACTTTTGTGAATGTGGCAATCAACAAATGACTTCCTAATTTTTCTACTCTCAACATTAAATGAGGGAAGAGGTAACAATTTATAGTCTATGAAAATTATAGTGTGTATTGGAAAAATTGTTTGAAGTTTGGCCATATGGTAGTGGATTTTAGGGCACTACAAACTAAGGATAAGGAGAATGTGAGATTTCTGGGGATTGTGTCAAAGGCATAATTGAATGGTGAGTCCTTCTCTCATCCTTCTCATGGAAATGGTAATGGGGAAAACCAAGAGATCCTAAAAGAGGTGTATGCTCATCCACCCCCAATGAGGACAAGATCCAAGAACCCCAGATGGAAAACAAGGGTCAATGTGTGAAGGCAAAGCATATGGAAAGTGATTTAAAGAGAGAATTGAACAATTTGAGATAGGGGTGGAACTTCAAATCGAAGTTGATGGGAATAAGATCGATGACTACCATTTTTTAAAGGGTATTGATGACCTCCTAATGACCACCAACAAGGAAGTGAGGGTATGAGGACTTGGAAAGGATACCCTCCTCAAAGAAGGAGAGATCCTAGGCTTGAGATGATTGAAGAAATAATGTGGGAGCCATGATTTCTAGTACTTCCTTAGAAATTAAACAAAAAAAATGGGGGGATCGTGTTTCTTTCACCACTAGTCAAGGAGATGACATATCCTTTGGTGTATGGCATGTTATCCTCTCCCTCTTTGCAATTGAAGATACAATTCATTACATCTTTCCATAATTACAAAATACTATCATCTTACAATCTTCACAACTTCTCACTTGTGTAGCTTCAAACTTCATGCACTCATTGACATCATCATTATGCTTGCTAAGATTAACCATAGATAGAAATAATAATTACTTTAAAATATAAACAATATAAGAAAATAATAAATGATACATATGAAAATACAAGACATAAGGATGTAACACAGTTCACTCAATCCCTGGACTACATCCACCAATAGCAAGTCCAATATTATTATTATCTAGTGTTTACAATCTACAATCCCTTACAATAGTAGAAGTCATTTTTAACTTTGGGGTCGCTAACCCCAAAAACCCATGCAATGGCATTGCCCCTTGACCCTACCCTATATTGCAACAAGGAGTACACTTGGAGTGTTTCCTTAGGACCCCGCTAGGGGTGCTACCCCTTGACCCTGTCTTGGGGGTACTGGCCCTATACCCTCATAGAAATAATCTGGGGGAAAACTACACTAAATAAACCTCTAAGTATTATTAGGCTCCACATCACAACAATCTTTGACTTGGAGATTGATCAAACACCACAACAATAATTAGTGTAATTAGAGTTGAGTTTTAATATATATAAAAAAAAAAATTCAATGATATTATTTAAGCCTTTTTTAAACTTAAGTGTTGCATTTAATGTAGGGTAAATGGATTAGTTCAGTTAGCTCATTTCTATGCTTAAGATACTCATCAAAATAATTTAAGGTTTTCTTATCATTTTTTCCTTTCTCAGCTAAAGAAGAAAAAATGATCAAGAATAAATATTTCCATGGATTGCATAATATTTCTTAAAAATAAAATCACAAGTTATTTCAAAAGAATTTGTGCTTGCTAATTAACCAAAACCTTCAAAAAAGTTGAATCCTAATCATATAAATTATTTTAATTAATTAATTGATAAAAAGATTTGTCTATATTTCAAATTAAAATTTTATTCTATGATATCACATACTTTATAAAAGAATCTAAAGTTTCAATAAATAAAGATTTAGAATATCATTCAATATGTTGTGAATGTTCTTATTTTTTCACTATATTGTTTAGGCATATTATCATTTTAAAAAAAAATATATATATATTTAGTTATAATAGAAAGTTTAAAATAATATATGTTTTTTAAATTTAAAAAGAAACTAAAAATGAGTGACTTAGAGACAAAATGCTGAAAAATAGCTTAAAGTTAGAAACATTAAACAACTGTCCTATAGACTTTCTTAATTACAAAAAATTCGTAACTAAAGTATCCTAAAAGTTCTACACTAATACCATAAGTAGCTATAAACCTAATATGAAAAAAATTAGTAATAATGTAGACTCTAGAAAATCACCATAAACAATGCCCACCTAGGATGAGTAGTGCAGCCAAAAGAATAAAAAATCAACCTACAAAATAATAGAGAACTATATCTCTTTGTTATTCTCTTCCCCTCTTTCTTGTCAAATAGTAGCTACAAATAGTCGTCTTCTAGAAATGTGTATATGAAACCAATGGTATCCACCCCCACCACAATAACTATAAGATCCTCTTCCTTAGAATGAAGTAGGTGAAGGGTCAAATTTATAGAATATATAACCTGAACCAAAAACCTAGTGACATCATCAAACATCCATTTCATGACCTCTTGTCTCTCCTCTAGCTTCTTGATGATCTTCTCTAGGGTAGTATACTTCTTTTTATGGATCTCATTTTCACCTCCTGGGATCACTAGGGGTTCACTATCCAAGAACTTTTCATCTTTCCCATATTGGTGGGGAGGAGAGTTAAAGTTGCCTCCATTGTCCCCTACTCTTTTAGAAAATTTAGGGGTAGTATTCATGAATCTATCTAAAACATAATATGACATAGGCTTTAAGTGGCTATTAGTTGTTATAATTCTTTAGAATAACTGAGAGGGGGGCGTGGTGAATCAGTTATCCAAGGTCTAAATGCCTTACTAATACTTTTTCTCAAATTATAGTGATCCCATAAACTTTTCATCCTTCCAAACTTAAATCAATCATCTTAGCAAATTATAGTAAATCAATATGTAGGAATAAAACATGCAAGATCAACACATGACACAGTGATTTACATGGAAACCTAATTTGAGAAAAACCACCAGTAACATGCTACTTGATTCTCACTCTTCTAAAGTGATGCCCTCTTAAAAGCCTGCCCTGTTAAAGCCTTGCAACACACTATTAAATGTGACTTTGCTAGAGGATTTCACCATACTATTAGGAATGGGCCTGATCAAAAGACTTTAGAACATTCACTTGGAATGTCACTCTATTAAAGGATTTACAACATGGCTATTAAACCAACTTAAGTCCATAAGATTTAAACTATCTATTACAATTGCTAGAAAGTAACAATAATGAATTGTTGATCTGATACAACTTACAACATTTTTTTCATATTTCAGATCACACTTCAGTTTAGTCCTTTTGCTTGGCTTTGATCATTTCAGCTCTAACAGCTTGTCATCTCAAGCTTCACCTCCTTGAGTCTTCTTACTCATCATACTAATGCAATCATATATGTGGTCATCTATTGAAGCAGGGTAACTATGTTTTCTTAATCCTTAGCACCTCCTTCAACACTTTATGCTTTGATGCTTCACCTCCTCTCTTTTTCTTCATAACCTTGTTACTCCTTAAATAGAAATCTAGATTGTCTTTGTTGCTCGATTCTCCCTCTCCAAATTTAGGGTTTCAAATGGATTAGGTAAGATACAATGTATCTACCCCACATCTTGCTCTTATTTAGAAACTTCATCTAGAGTCTAGTTTTATTCTCCAAAAAATTTCTACATGGTGTTCTGTGCCACTAGCTCATCACTCTTATCTTCTATTTAAATCATAGAATTCTAGATAACAACCTTGTCAGCTTAGATCTGACAAATCTTCGATCTTTGAAATAATGCAGCAACTCAGCACTATTGGTTTACTGATGCTTGGCAACTCTGTGTTACTCGGCACTTGTATCTGCTCAGCACTTGTATCTGCTTGGCACTTGTTTTTGCTTGGCACTTGTATATTGACTTAGCACTTGTATCTGCTCGGCACTTGTATCTGCTCGACACTTTTTTATGCTTGGGACTTGTATCTTGACTCGGCACTTGTATCTACTTAGCTTCAACTAGAAATCTATTTGGCACTTACTAGCTTGCTCAGCTCCCTCTATAATAGACTTTATTAGACTTTACAAATGACTTAGCTAAAACCTTACATCTTTGATATGTTTTAGTGTGCCCATTCTCTGTGTCTTAGAGCATGTCATCAATACATTATTCCATAAATGACTTAGCTGATCCTTGTACTTTATTACAACATCATAACTTCAACCTTTCTTTAGGTGTACTAGTTACATCTTATTGATTGCCTCCTCCTTGTCAATCAGCCAATTGATAGTATCTGGATCACTAAAGCAATTTTCATTCCTACAAGTAGCAATTTTGACATCAATGACAAAAAAATGGTTGAGAATATTCTTTACCAGTTCCATTACTTTTTATATATGATCTCTTCATTCATTTCCAACAATCTCCCTCATGATCTTTTCAATTATTTTCAACAATCTCCCTCTTTGGAATTGATGGAAAACCAAATTGATCAATTGATCAACTTAGTTACCACCATGATTGTATCTGTTATCTTGACTGTTGCATTTATACTATTGATCTCATATATCTCCCTCTTTCACATATATCTCCCTCTTGCTTTGTATTGATCAATTTTTTGCATATTTCTCCCTCTTTGACATAAATTCCAAAGATGTAGCATCTTTATCATGCAAAATATAAGCTTTGGATTTGATGTCTTCTCCCTCTATCACCATGCTTGTGACTAATTTAGAGTTTCTACTCCTGCTTTCATCCTCTGCATCATTCTTCAGATATTTCAATAATTTATTCCTATTGATGCAGGGCAGCTACCTTGTTGCTTTAAACTACTTGAGTTAGGGGTATTACCCCCAACTTTCCTCTAAGATATTCATAAACATCCTTGGGCAATGGTTTGGTGAAGATATCTGCAATTTGTTCCTTTGTATGAATGTACTCCAACTTCACTTGTTTGTCTTCTACCAATTCTTTGACATAATGATACTTGATTGCAATATGCTTGGTTTTTGCATGGATTACTGGAATTTTGAATATGTTTATAGCACTTGTGTTATCACAATACAATATCATAGGTTTAGTTACTTCTTCTTTCATTCCTTTCAATAGATGTGTGAGCCACACAATGTTTGTGCAATTAACTGTTGCTGCCACATATTCTGATTCTGTAGTGGTCTGGGATGTGCATGTTTGTTTCTTGCTAGTCCAAGTAACTAGCCTCTTACCTAAAAATAATGCACCTCCACTTGTGCTTTTTTTGACATCAATTTTGCCTCCCCAATCTACATTTGTATATGCATTGAGTTCAAACTTCTCATTCTTTTTGTAATATAGACCAAAGTTATCAGTTCCTTTGAGATACCTCATTATTCTTTTTACTGCTATGAGATGATTTTCTTTGGGATTAGCAAAGAATCTAGCCACTATTCCAACTACTAATGCTACGTCTAGTCTGCTATGTACAACATATTGTAGTTTTTCAATCATAGATCAGTACATTGTTTTATTGACTTCAGCTGATACATCATTTTTGGATAGCTTATTTCCTATTGCCATTGGTGTGTTGACTAGTTTGGACTCCTCCAATCCAAAAAATTTAAGTATCTCTTTGATGTACTTTGATTGTGTCACAAATATACCATGTTTTAGTTGATGTACTTGCAATCCAACAAAATACATAGACATCTCAAACTTCTGTTTCATTTTGTCAAGAAAGCCTTTACAAAGCACTTTCTTTCCTCCAAAAAGTATGTCATCCACAAAGATTTTAGATACAATAATATCCTTACCTTCCTTTGATTTGATGTACATGTTGTTGTTATCATCAATACTTTCGAATCCTATTTGCACTAAATACTTGTGAAGTCTCTCATACCATGCTTTGGGTGCTTGTTTTGGACCATAGAGTGCTTTATGTAATTTACAAACCATATCCCTATTGTTCTCATCAACAAATCCCTATGGTTGTTCAATATAGACTTCTTCTTCTAGTATACCATTTTAAAAAGTAGACTTTACATCCATGTGATAGACTTTAAACCTTTATATGCAGCATATGCAAGTAAAGTTCTTACTCCTTCCATTCTAGCAATAGGGGTGAATCTTCTTGAGCATAACCCTTGCATACTAGTCTAGCTTTGTTTATATTAATCTCACCATTCTCATCTAACTTGTTTTTGAAAACCTACTTGGTGCCAATTACATTCTTGTCAACTAGTCTGGGAACTAAACTCCAAGTTTGTTCTTCTTTATTTGATCAATCTCTTCAACCATAGCTTTATACTAGACATCATCTTGTAATGCACCATATATTGTCTTAAGTTCAAGTTTGCTGATTAGACATGATTCATGTCTTAGTCTATTCCTTGTCATTGGTCTTGCATCTTTGTCACCAATTATCTATTCAGCAGGGTGATGTCTTTTTACATATTTGGATAATCTTGGTTCTGTCCTTGTTTCCATGTTTGATCTTTCAGATTCAGGGTCACTATGCACTGAGTTGTCAAGTTGTTCTTCATCTCTTTAATGTGTACTATTTTCATGATTAGATTGTACATGTCCTTCATTTTGCAACTCAGCTTCTTTATGTAACTCGACATTCACTGGTTGTGACTCGACTGAAACTGAATTTTTTTGTTAAATTTCAATTTGATTGACAACATCCTCATCAATAGGCATTCCTTCATAAGAATACACAAAGGTTCTATATTCATCCATTTTCTTTGGTTCTTTAGCTTGGACTTCTATATGCTCATCAAAGTTTACATTTGCACTTTTCACAATTTTGTTAGTGTTAGTATTCAAACACTTATATGCTTTACTTCTAGTGGAGTAACCAAGGAATATGTCTTCATCACATTTTGCATCAAATTTTCCATTTCTAGCATATTTAAGGATAAATAATTTGCAACCAAATACTTTGAAATATTTTACATTGGGTGAGTGAGCATACCATAATTCAAAAGGTGTTGCACTAGTACCTTTCTAGACTTGTACTCAGTTTAGTGTATGAATAGCTACACTTACAGCTTCTCTCTAGTATTTTAGAGCAACAATATTTTCCATCATTAATGTTTTGGCATAGTCAATCACAGATCTATTTCTTCTCTCAGTAATTCCATTTTGTGGGGGAGTACTAGGAGCTGATGTTTGTCTTTTGATTCCTTTGTCATTACAAAATATCTCAAATTCATTTGATGTGAATTCACCACCTCTGTCTGATCTCAGGAATTTCAAACTCTTTCCTATTTCCTTTTCAACTCTAGCCACATACCACTTAAACATTTGTAAAGCATCAAATTTTTTCTTTAAGAACATAACAGTTATCATCCTGGAATAGTCATCAACAAACAAAATTATATATTTATCACCTTTTTAGCTTTGTACTTCCATTGGACCACATAAGTCAGTATGAACTAACTCAAGTACTTCTTTAGATGTATAGTTTTTGCTTTTGAAACTTGACTTTGTCATCTTTCCTAGCTAACATTGTTTGCACATGATATTATCAGGCTTCTTCAATTTTGGTAAACCTTTGACTTTCTTCATTTTACTGATATAGACCAGATTTTCAAAGTTGACATGACATAGCCTTTTATTCCATAACCATTCATCATCAAATTTTGCAACAAAATAAGAGACATCATCCATATCAAGGTAAAATAGATTACTTCTTGTTTGATTTCCTTTTCCTATCAATTTACCATCAGTACCATAGATTTTTTCAGTTTTGTTTCTAGATTCTACTTTGCATCCTACATTGCCTAACTGTGAGACACTCAACAAATTGTAGTTTAATCCTTCAACATAGTATGCATTATAACATGAAATTTTTTCTATAATCTTAATGGAGCCTTTTTGTTTTATTTGACATGGAGCATCATTACCAAATCTAACACGATTTCCACCATACTAAGTAAAGTTAACAAACTTACTTTTTTCTCCTATCATGTGATGTGAGCATCCACTGTCTATGATCCACCTGTCATTTTTGTTCATACATGTTACTAATGTTGTAGGTTCTTCTTCATCAAACTAGTCCTTCATGGCTACATAAACAACTTCATTATCGTTATCATCAAAATTCTCTTCAGCGATATAACACTTCTTGCCTTTGCCTTTGTAATCTCTCTTATCATCTTCTTTTCTATATTTGTATGTGTTGCCTTCCTTGTAATCCTTTTTTTATGTACACCTTGCAGAAATATGTCCTACTTCATTGCAATTGAAACAAATGATAGGCATCTTACCTTTTAATTTTCCTTTGCCTCTATAAAATCTTCTAGCTAGTAAATCTTCCAATTGTTCCACATCTTCCTCATCAGTGCTACTATCATTGGATACATATTTCATTTTTTTTCCTTTCTTTGATTTCACCTATTCAGCATCTTTTAGTGATAGCTTGGCCTTGAAAGAAGATTCAACATTCTTAGGTCTGTAGTTATCAAAGTTGGATAACTCAAATGCAGTCAGTCTACCCACTATACCTTAAAAACTTAGATTGTTTCCTAGCACACATCTTAGTTCTTGTATTGTTGATACCCTAACACCATAGATAGGGAGCAAGGTTCTTAAGAACTTACTATTAACAGTATCTTCATCCAATTCACCACTCAAACATCTTATTGCACTTACCACTTCCTTTATTCTTGCACCATACTGAGCAACATTCTCACTTTCTTCCATTTTCATATCATCAAACTTTCCTTTGAGGCTTTCTCTTTTTTCTCTTTAGACATTTTGATCTCCTCCATAGATGTATAATAGGGCTTTCCACATTTTGAATGCAGTGTCACATCCTTTGATATCATCAAATTCAGCATAGTTGAGTACAAAAGCAATTTTCAGCATTGTCTAATTGTGTTCCTATTTGTTTTTCAAATCTTTTGCAGTAAGAGTACTAGTTGGCTCAACATGTTTAGTAACAATTGAATTTTGGGCATAATCTCCTATGGATCCAAGATGTAGCTTCATCAAACTTTTCCATGCAACAAAATTGTCTTTGTTGAACTTGGGGACTTCTCTCTTAGGCATTTTGATCTTTTCTGCTTATAGTCCTTTTAAACTGAATCACCAATTTGGCTCTGATGCCAATTGTTAGAATTATTTAGACTAACTGAGAGGGTGGGGAGGGGGGGGGGGGGGGGTGAATAAGTTATCCAAGGTCTAAATTTCCTAATAATACTTTTTCTCAAATTATAGTGAGCCCATAAACTTTTCATCCTTCCAAACTTAAATCAATCATCTTAGCAAATTACAGTAAATCAATATGTAGGAATAAAACATGCAAGATCAACACATGACACAGTGATTTACATGGAAACAAAATTTGGGAAAAACCACCAGTAACATGCTACTTGATTCTCACTCTTCTAAAGTGATACCCTCTTAAAAGCCTACCCTATTAAAGGCTTACAACACACTGTTAAATGTGACCTTTTTAGAGGATTTCACCATACTGTTAGGAATGGACTTGATCAAAAGACTTTAGAATATTCACTTGGAATGTCACCTTGTTAAAGGATTTACAACATGACTATTAAACCAACCTAAGTCCATAGGATTTAAACTATATGTTACAATTGCTAGAAAGTAACAATAATGGCTTGTTGATCTGATACAACTTACAACATATTTTTTAGATTTTAGATCACACTTTAGTTCAGTCCTGCTACTTGTCTTTGATCACTTCAGCTCTGACAGCTTGTCATCTCAAGCTTCACCTCCTTGATTCTTCTTACTCATCATACCAATGCAACCATATCTATGCTCATCTGTTGAAGCAAAGTAACTGTGCTTTCTTACTCCTTAGCACCTCCTTCAACACTTTATGCTTTGATTCTTCACCTCCTCTCTTTTTCTTTGTAACCTTGTTACTCTTTAAATAGAAATCTAGATTGCCTTTGCCGCTCAATTCTCCCTCTCCAACTTTAGGGTTTCAAATGGATTAGGTAAGATATAATGTATCTACCCCATATCTTTCTCTTATCTAGAAACTTCATCTAGAGTCCAGTTGTATTCTCCAAAAATGTTCTACATGGTGTTTTGTGCCACCAGCTCATCACTCTTATCTTCTATTTAATTCACAAAATTCTAGATAACAACCTTGTCAGCTTAGATCTGACAAATCTTTGATCTTTGAATTAATGCAGCAACTTGGCACTATTGGTTTACTGATGCTTGACAACTCTGTGTTACTCAACACTTGTATCTACTCAGCACTTTTATTCTCTCGGCACTTGTTTATGCTCGGCACTTGTATCTTGACTCGACACTTGTATCTACTTGGCACTTGTATCTGCTTGACACTTGTTTCTACTCGGCACTTGTATCTTGACTCGGCACTTGTATTTGCTTGGCTTTAACTAGGAATCTATTTGGCACTTACTAGCTTGCTCAGCTCCCTCTCTATTAGACATAGTTAGACTTTACAAATGACTTAGCTAAAACCTTAAATTGTGTGCATTTCAAAAAAGGTACTTATGCAACACCTTTGGACCTATGGTATTGATGCTCACCCAATATAAAATAGTATAAGGTATTTGGAAGCAAATGCTATACTCTCAAAGATTTTAAGAAAGCATTAAACTAGATGCCCAAAGTGAAGAAGGAATATTTCTAGGTTAGTCCACAAGAAGTAAATCTTATAAGTGTTTAAATACTAACACTAAAAAATTTGTGGAAAGTGTAAATGTGAAATTTGTTGAATATACAAAAGTATATGAGGCTAAACCTATGGAGGAACCAAAAGAATACAAATCATTCATATACTTTTATAAAGGTATTCCTATTGAAGAAGATGCTGCAAAATTAAGTTACAAATCAATGACATGTTTCTATGACTATCAAGTCACATACTATGAATGTTGAGTTGCATTTAGGAACCATGGTACATTAAGCTATTCAGTCATAGAATGAAGTTGAGATACATTTTCATTTTGAGATTAGTGTACATGAAAGATATGTTGAAGTACCTGATAGCGGGGTACATAGTGATTCAAAAGTTGAGAGATAAAACGTAGAAGCTAGAGATGAACCAAGATTGTCTAAGTATGTCAAGAGACATCATCCTACTGCACAAATTATTGGAGATAAAGATGCTAGACCCATGAAAAGAAAAAATTGAGAAATTATACTTTTTTTTTTAGCATGAAAGACCCCAAAAAAGTGAAATATTCCTTAGAGTATGTAGATTGTAGTAAAGTCATGGAAGAAGAGATTGAGCAAATTAAGAAAAATAAAATGTGGACTCTAGTTCCTAGACCATAAGACAAAATTGTGATTGGTACCAAGTGTGTATATAGAAACAAGTTAGATAAAAATGTTGAAGTTACAAGGAACAAGGAAAGATTAGTTTGTAAAGGATATGTTCAAGAAGAAGGCGTTGACTATGGAGAAACATTTTCCCATTTGCTAGATTGGAAGGAGTAAGAACTGTGCTTGCTTATTTTTCATACAAAGGTTTCAAAGTTTATCAAATGCATGCTAAATCTATATTTCTGAATGGTATATTGGAGGAATAGGTTTTGAAAGAACAACTAGAAGGATTTTTTTATGCCAACAAAAAGAATCATGGTATGTAGATTAAAAAAAGCTTTCTATATGGTTTGAAGAAAGCACCAAGAGCATGGTATGAGAGACTTTAGAATTATCTCATAAAGATTAGATTTGAGTGGACTAATGGTAACAACAATCTATATTTGAAGATAGAGAAAGGAAAAGGTATTTTTTTATCTAAAATTTTTGCTGATGATATCATATTTGGAGGTCATGATAATTTATATAATGATTTTGCAAATGAAGTGAAGAAGGAATTTGAGATGTCTATGTTTGGAGAGATAAATTTCTTTATGGGTTTGCAAGTACACCAGATGAAATATGGTATATACATCACTTAGTAAAAGTAGATTAAGGAGATATTGATAACTTTTAGATTGGAAGATTCCAAACTAGTAAGTACACATATGCTACCAGGACATAAATTGTCAAAGAATGATGATTCAGCTGAGGTGAATCAAACATTTTACAGGTCAATGATTGGAAAATTACAATATGTAGTACATAGAAGACCTGATATTGCATTATCTGTAGGGATAGTTCCAAGATTCTCTGCTAATCCTAGGGAGAATCACTTGATGGCAGTATAGAGAATAATGAGATATCTAAAAGTAACAAAGGACTATTGTCTATACTAATAGAAGAATGAGAAATTTGAATTGAAAACCTATATTAATGCTAATTGGGATGGAAATATTGATGACAGAAAGAACACTAGTGGAGGAGCATTTTTCTTAGGTAAAAGGCTAATTACATGGACTAGCAAGAAACAAAACTTCACTTCTCAATCTACTATTGAAGCTAAATATGTTGATGTTAAAGTAACTTGTACAAATATTGTATGGATCAAACAACTACTCAAAGGTATGAAAGAAGAGATGAACCAATGATGCTTTACTGTGATAATACAAGTGCTATAAATATATCAAAGAATCCTGTGATGCATACAAAGACTAAATACATTGCAATCAAGTGTCATTAGTTAAGAGAATTAGTTCAAGATAATGATGTAAAAATGGAATATGTTAACATAAAAGAACAAATTACTAATATCTTCACAAAAGATTTATCTAAGGATGCTCATGAGTATCTAAGAGGTAAACTAGGGGTGATACTCCTATCAAAGTCTGTCTAAGACACAAGAGGAGTGCCCTAGATCAAACAAGTTTATTAAAATCTATTACACATTGATGAAGTGGATCTTACTTTAGGATCTACCTAAAGTAATCAAAGAGATGGATTTAAAAATTAGTCACAAGCAAGTGACAGAGGGAGAAAATAAAACTGTTCATATTTGATTATTTAAGATGACACATCTTTGGCATTGTTGTCAAAGAGGTAGATAGTAAAGAAACTAATCAAAAGAGATATTGAAGAAAGGGGAGAATCCTATGAGGGAGATAAAAATTGTTGAAAGCACATAAAGGAACTAAAAAAGAGGGAGAAATCATAACATAGTATGAGGGAGGAATTCTGACTGTTGAAAGAGAACTTGTGTATCTGTTGATTACATCTACCTAGTTAGAGGGAGATAATGTTGAGGGAAATATAAGAAGTGATAAATAGGGAGTCGGAAGGATGAGTTAATTATTTGTTGATTAGAACAACATTTTCTAACCTATTCAAAAGATGAAGCTTGCTGATAGAGAGAGATATTTCAATACATGGAATTATTATTTTTTTGTATTTTCTTGGTCTTACTATTTAAACCTAGTCACTTTGGTTGATTAGTTTAGTTTTTCATTAGTGCCAAAGAGGGAGATTTTTGAAAATAGATTGATACAAGTATGATAAATGTATTTTAATCATTTTTTTGTCACTGATCTCAAACCTACTATTTGATGGTAAGACAACTTCTTTTATGATTTAAGTACTATCATTTATCTAATTGATGAAGAGGATTAGATTAGATGAGGTAACAATAGCACCTAGAGGAAAGGATGAGTTATGATATGAAAAGTAGTACAATATTTAGTTAAGACAATGATATTATAAGTGCATTGATAATATACTTAAGGTTACAAAAGTTGGTTATAATGATTAAGTGTAGAAGAACAAGTTAAACAGAGTCGTCTGCCAAGCTTGACCGAGTCGACAGTAGGTGCTGAGAGACGTTAGTGCAAGCAGAGCAAAAAATTAGTTGGAGCTAAGAAAAATCAATTTCAGTGTAAGCCAAGTGAAATAGTGTAATCCAAGTGAAATAATGTAAGGCAACTGAAATAATGTAAGGTGAGTAAAGTTTAGTTAATGCAGAGCAACACAATATATGTCAAGCATCAGAAGCTGGTTAATGTTGAGTGTCACCATTATGAGATAGATCAAGAATTTGATAGATCTAAGCTGACAAGTTCAATTTCTTGAATTATGTGAACCATGTGAAAGATAAGATTGATGAGCTGGTGGCATAGAGTTCATGATAAACCATTTTTAGGAAAATTCAAATCGGATTGATGGAGAAATTTATAGAAGGGAATGAAATAAAATAAGGAGTAGATTCATTGATTCCTACCTAATCTAACCTAACCCTAAAATGGATGATGGAGGATAAACATCAAAATATATTAATTCTCTGTTTATAGAGATAGTTGGATAGAAGCAAGGGGTTTCATGCACAAGAACCTAAGGAAGACAAGGAGTCTAGGGTATTGCTTCGTTTAGTGACCTAAGAGAAGAGTCTACATTGGCAAGTTAAACAAGAAGGGTTAAGGGTATGGATGCTTGAAGGGTAATCAGGCTATCAAAGCTGAAGTGTGTGAAAGCTAAGTAGAATGGAGGACTAAAATAGAGATCTGTAATCTACAAATGGAGTTGTGCATTGTTATCAGATCAAGCCTTACTATTACTCTCTAATAATTGTATTAGTCTAGGGTAAATCCTTTGGATTAAGGTTTACCTAATAGTCATTTGTAAATCCTTTAACCGGGTGACTTTGCAAGAGAATGATCTAAAGTCCTCTAACAAGGCTCATTCCTAATACGGTGATTGAAATTCTTTAACCAGGTCAAATTTAATAGTGTGCATTGTAAAATTTAGCATGGTTTTCCTTTCATAGTGCATCACTTCGGAAGAGTGAAAAAGAGTAGCATGTTAAAGGTGGTTTTTCCCAAATTGGGCTTCCACATAAATCATTGTGTCAAGTGTGTTATTGAGTCTATATGTATCATGTTCACATTTTTGCAAATTGATTTGATAGTAACCAACAAGTTTTAAGTGATTAAATAATCTCATCGATGCATGCATGATGAAAATGTTTTATAGGTTCACTAACCT